>LNAC01000027.1:11675328-11686401 GCA_002007465.1 Ailurus styani | reverse complement strand
GTGTGTGTGTGTGTGTGTGTGTGTGTGTGTGTGTGTGTGTGCGCGCGCGCGCGCGCGCCTTACACCCTTAAAAGTACCTTAACGAAAATAAAAATAAAAGCAGCTTCAGAATGGTAGACACCCTGAGTACCGGGGGTGGGTAGGGGTGGGCTTTGGTTGGGTGCTTCCGAGCTTCGTTGAGGGTGGAAAATGGAGGTCACGCAGGCAGCGTTGTTCAGATCCAGCCTTTCCAAGAGCCCTGGGGAAGAGGTTGTTATTGAGAACTGAGCCTGTTTCTGGAGCTTTCCTTGAATCTCTCGGGTGTCACGGTGGAAGCTCTGAGGCCACCGATGGGGAGGGAGTTCGGAGATGGTTTTCAATGGAAAGTTTACCAGATAACTTCTGACCGTCACACAGAGCACAACGGCTTCTGCTAGCAGAAACTGGAAATTGGCATAGTGTTCACTGTGTTGAATTTTTTTTTTTAATTATAATCTACACTGAGATCAAGGGCCCGGGCTTTATTTTCCAGTACAAATAGAACGAAAATTGTCTGCCGCTTAGGCGGTTGGATAGAGTTCAGGAAAACTATGTCTGGCATTAATTCCAAAGTGGAGGTTTTGGTTCAAGCGAGGCCCATTAATTTCAGTAAACTGTTTTCACTAGTCCAGACCCTGCTGTGCAAGGACTATTTATTACCTTTTGCTAACCTGATGTCTGCAGAGTTGTAAAGCAAAGGGGAAAAAAAAAACCAGGGCGGAGATATCTATATCTTGGATCAAATGGGTTTTGCACCTTCCCTTTGGGGGCCATGTTTTATGGGGCGTTTTCTATCCTTGGTTTTTCTTTATTAGCCCCAGTTTTGTTTTTTTAACCCATCTTGCAATGAATTAGAGAAAAAAAATCCTGATGGAAAGGAATCTGGGGAGAGCCAGTACCTATCTTTTTGCCTCTTTCCGAAGGGCACCTCCAGGCCACAGGATGTTTCCTGTGCCTGTCCCAGGCTTCCAGGACCAGTGCAAAGCCCTGACATGATTCACCCCAACGAGTGGGTCTAAAATACACCAAGACAGTCAATTTTGGCATTTGTTCTCTCTTAGGAATTTTACTAGCTCCCTTAGAAAAGCACATAAATTGCTTCCCCCTCCCTCTTTTTTTACGTGCCTCCTCTCTGCATGCCCCCTCCCCAGTCCATCTTGATGTCTTTTCAAGAGAAGGATGAAAGGGGGGGATTTGTCAGGCGGTCGGTCAGGTTTGCGAATGTGTCTTTCCAGCCCCCAACACACACACACACACACACACACACACACACACACACACACACACGCACACCAGCTGAGAATGTTAATCAGAATTAAAAGCCAGTCAGTACTACGAAGGCATCAAACACCAAGACTTAGAGGAGGGGGAATATAGGGTCGCGGGTAGGAGGGGTGGGGCTGAACTGTAATTCAGTGCCCTGTAACTGACTTACTAAAAGAAAGCAGGGGAAAGGTAGCACCAATTTGATCAGTTTGTCAAATGTCAAAAATATTGGTCTTTTCTTTTAACTACCGCCCTCCCGCCACCCCCACCCCCCAACACAGTCAAGTTTTGTGCCTTTCCCAAGTGTGATTAATCTCTGGCAGAGGCCAGAAACAGAAGTAGGTTTCTTGGCTGCCCGTTCTGATAAACAATCTGTTCCTGGGAAGAGTAGGTGAAGGGGGCGTCATTTGAGGGGGTAATCTTGGGGCGTGGTGGNAGGGGGTGTGGAGGCCCGCTTAGCTAACTCTTGCAGAGGCCCGCCCTCCCGGAAAACGCAAGTGCCCTTCCTTTGGAGCGCGTGGTTTTGGGGTGGGTCAGGTTTCCTGCCCTTAAGAATGTGAGCAGACAGTGAATCCATTCTTGCTGCCAGTTCACAACGTCCAGGAAATGTCGGAGGGACACCGAGGCCTTGGGGAGCAGGAGCAGAGGGGAGGGCGCCTGGGGGGCATGGGTTTTGCAGACCTCGGGCGTCTGTGAGGCTTGCTGGGGGCGGGGAGGGGGGACCGAGGGGGGCACCGAAGCAGCCGTGGGGGGAGGCTGGGTGGGGCCCGTGGTGGTAGGAAGTGTTGCAGAGCGGAATAGGGAAAGCCAGAAGATGTTCAAAACAAAAGGAGGGACCATTTCCCTGCGCCGGCGGAGGTCGCTGGGACGGAAACTGTAGGCAAGAAGGCTGGCTGTGGATTTGGCAGTGGGCTTATCGTGTGGGCACCCAGGCAGAAAGCAGCAAGATGAAAAAGTGGGGAGGGGGAGCAGCCCCGGGTGAGGAGAAATCAGTGCTGAGCAGGCTCTGCACGGCTGGGAAATGTCACTAAGGAGAGTGCAGTGGGTTCGAATACAAGGTGAATAATCGGCTGCCTTTTGGAAAGACGTGTGAAAATATTAATAAAGGCAAGAAACCTGCTTCTTTTCAGCTTCAAAAGCAAATCTACCTCTCACCTCCTGCCTGTCCTCCCCACCCCAACACAAAGGGCAGGCACCCATACACACACACACACACACACACACACACCTCTTGTTCACCCTGCATCCAAGAAGCCTGGGCCAGGCTCGCTTTCCTTTGGATTTAATTACACGAAAATGCTGAACAAAACCCTGTAATTATACCCTTAGTCCCTGCCACTCAGGCCCAGCACACTTCCTGCCTAGTTTTGTTTTTTAAAGAAGAGGTCATTGCCTCTTTTCTTTCCAAATTGACCAAAACAAAAAAGTAAAAACCCCAGATAAATCCACTGCTCCAAGCTTCAGTAAACCAGGGATTTGGGGTTGGGAAATCCGTGTCCCTCTAGGAAAGATGAGCGAAGACAGCCTGACCTCCTGCTTTCTCACTTTGGCTCTTAGGTAGAGAGGGGCAGTCAGTGTTGATGCATCTGCCCGCCCAGAAGAAGAGAGATGCCAGGCTGATCACCCCAGAAGGAAACCTCCCAGGGGCAGGGTGAGAAGGGTGGGCAGGCCTCGATTTCCAACCATTTTACTGAGAGGGGCTTAGAGCTTGAAAATAGATTGGGGACAACGGCTCACCTTTCTGTAGCCCTAGGCCTTAACACGCAGAATTTCACAGTAAGCCCCTGAAGTAGGGAGAACACATTTTAACATCCACACTCACACTCAGTGGGTGAGGAAACTGAGGTCCAGAGAGCAGAAATAGCTGGCTCTAAGTCAGTCATGGAGCTGGGAACAAGCACCACCTCTGAGGACTTTTATGCCCTTATTTCAGGAAACCATCTTGGAGGAAATGGAGCCTTCTAGATTTGGGGCTGGAGCCGATCGGACTTGGTTCATCATGAGATCCCCAGGACTGACAGAGAAAGTGCTCTCTAAAGGCATAGTTGAGTAGCAGAACCAATGACAAATGGCAGGGCGCACGTCAAGGAGCTGGGGAATGGGAACCCACCAGGCCATCTGGTGGCCCAGTTTCAGCTTTGAAACAAAAGTAAGCGATGAGAATAGTTTCACACCCACTAGGGACATAACAGGCTGGGATCCTCTGGGTCTGGCCAGAGAGGGAAATTCAAGTGTGAAAGCATGGCAGTCCTCTAGACGGATCAGGGATGGGGGTAACCCTTGTTCCCTCACCTTCTGTCTCCTATAGGCCTAGGCCAGGTTTGGTGGTCAAGGGGTGTAGACCTCTCCTGGGCTAGAAGTGTTTTGCTTTTGTTTGTTTGTTTTTTTAAGATTTATTTACTTATTTGCGGGGGTGGGGTGGGGGGGGTAGGAACAGAGAGAGGGAATCTTAAGCAGAATCCCTGCTGAACACAGAGCCCCCTCCTCCAGGGGCTCCATCCCACATGATCCTGAGATCATGACCCCAGGATCATGACTAAGCTGAAATCAAGAGGAGGATGCTTAACTGTCTGAGCCATCCCAGCGCCGCTGGGCTACAAGTGTTTTGAGGGCAACGGCCAGAGTCATCAAGCGGCCTCTAGCCCAAAGATAGGACAGGAAAGACTGGGTGGGTGTGCACAGTCCGCGTTGCCTGAATTAGGTGAGAACAAAGTGTTGTCTCTCGCATGAGATGTTTTGTGGGTCTGGAAGGAGGTTCCTTCCACCATAAAACTCCCCCCTCTCCACATTCCTCCTTCCCCTTCATCATTCAGCCTGGGTCCTCCTCAGGGGTGGACATTTAAAATGCAACTGTCCGGGCGCCTGGGTGGCTCAGTGGGTTTTCGGCTCAGGTCATGATCTCAGCGTCCTGGGATCGAGGCCCGCATCGGGCTCTCTGCTCAGCAGGGAGCCTGCTTCCTCCTCTCCCTGTCTCTCTGCCTGCCTCTCTGCCTACTTGTAATCTCTCTCTCTGTGTCAAATAAATAAATAAAATCTTTAAAAATAAATAAATAAAATAAAATGCAACTATCCTTGTAAGGGTAGGTAAGGGTAACTCAGTGTTTCCTAATACTTCGGTGTGTTCTAGAGCTTCAGATTTTCCTCCATCACCCCTGCCTAAGGCCAGGGTATAGAAAGCCCAGAGAGAGAGACAGACAGAGCAAAAGTCTCAGGGGATGCCAGGGAAGCATGGTTACACCATTTTGCTCAAAGCTGACCAGTGACTCATTTTACCTCCGAAATAACTGGCGTTAATTTGTGCGTAATTTTGCACCTATTGGGACAGTAGTGACATTCTTAACCTGCAAAATCCTGTGAGGGAGGCATTTTACTTTCTTGCAGTTTCTTAGAGGCATCTGGGGACTCCCCCCATGCCCCCCCCAAACATCTAGCAACTGGTGGGATAGAATAAGGAATGCTGGGTTTAAAGCCAAGAGAACCTGGTTTCTAGTAATTCCGAACTAGCTCTGGACCTGCTTTCCTCACCTATACAGGAGGGTGATGAAAGTAACACCTACCTCACAGGGCCGGTGTGGAGATCGGTGAGATAATGTCTGGGAATGCACTTCAGGGCCCTAGACAAATGTCGGTCATTTTATTGTTCATAATCTCTTACATTTTATTAAGCACATTATAATAACGTATTTTCCACGCAGACCAATGAGGCAGGCAAAGGAGGCAGTAAAATTACTCCCATTTTACAGACTAAGAAACCAAAGTTCAAGTGATTTGCTCAAGGTCAGATAGCTATTTAGGGTCAGCCAGGTTCAAGTTGAACAACATAACGTAAATATGTGCAGTGTAAGCGCCCTCTTTTCCACCCTCTCCCGAGTTAGAGTTAGGCATTGACCGCCCAGCTCAGGCAAGTCAACATAGTAGCAGATCGTGGCCATCCACCCCAACCCGTGACAGCAGTGACGGCTGCCTGTCCGTAGCTGACTTGACCGTGGGACCAGGAGGCCTGAGGGAGGGCTTCCAGCTCTGAGGCCCCGCCTTCTGGCGGCCCCCAGCAGGAAAGCGGCGGCGGCGCCGGGTCTCCGAAGCCGGCCAGTGGAAATCCCCAGCCCTGGTTCGGGCCGGTGGGAACCCACTGGCGCTCCTGCCCCCTGTGAGGCCCGTTCGCGCACCGGGCCAGGTGTGGGGGGGGTCCACGGTCTGCACACCTGTGGCCTTGACAACTCCCCAGCCAAGCTCTCCGCTCACTCTCGCCCTCCAAGCCCTGCTTCTCCGCTACTCCCCTTCTTGGGGTGCTGGTGTTTGCTTTGACTCAACCGGGTCAGTGAGTAGCATTCTTGTCTGGCGCCTCCCCTCTTTTCCCCTCTAGGTCAGGTCCCTAGGAGGCTCATTCCAGGGTTTCTTTATTTTTGGACCTAAAAAACAAAACAAAACAAAACAAGCCCCACACCAGCTTTTGCTGAGGACAGCGTTGGGCTCCCCCGTGCCCTGGCACACTGGCAAAGAGGAAGCGGGGAGGAGGCAGGAACCAGACGCGACTCCCTCTGCCTTTCTTCCCTTCCCTGCTCCCCGCCCCTTCAGGAAGAAAGCAGTCAGAGATCTGATCGCTCGCTGTGGCCGCCGTGCCAGCACCAACCACTACGTCCTCCTTTTCCTTCCACCCAGTTTTGCACGGAGCGCCCGGCTGCCCGCGCTCCGCAGCCGCAGGCTGGGCAGGTCCTGGCGGGCGGCGCAGGCTCCCCTCCCCAGGGGTTCTCAGCGAATCACGCTGTTCCTGGGCTTTCACGCTCGAGTGGCTCTTGCGTAACCCTACGCCCTGGCCTAAGTTAATACTTCTTTTTTTTTTAAATACCAGAATTAATACTTTAGGAAAAGGCCAATACTTCCGCCACTGAACCCGCCCGGGAGTAAATGTGTAAATTACCGTCCACCGATTCTCCCACCCCCAGAGCCCCGGGGCGGTGGGGGGGTGGGTCCTGGCTCGCAGGGTTGGGGGCCCTTGGAAAGGCCGGAGGAGGGCCCAGCCCAGACGTTTGTTTTCACCGGGTCCTGCTTACCGCCGGGCTCAGCGTTACCAAAAAAGGCCTTTCTCCTGCCAGAGCGCTTGGCCGTGCAGCTTTGCAGCGGGGGTGACGCGAGGTTCAGCCCGGGCCTCTTCGAAGGCCAAGCCAGTTGACTGCAGGGATGCCAGGCCGGAGAGTCCCCAGCCCGACCCATCTCTGCCAAAAACCGGCTCGGGGATCAGAAGGGAGACTGCAGGGAGTTTAGAAGTGCGTGGACACGCTGCGTGCGACCTTCTCACCCTTAAGGTTGGGCTGTGGTCTCTGGAAGGGCCAAGTGGAGAGCTGACCTTTTGCTCCAGTTTGGGGATAGGTGGGCGGGTTCTCTGAGGATGCCAGCTCAGATGGCAAGCTGGGGCGGGACGGGGGGGGGCGGGGGGAGACACAACCTTAGGAAGGACATTTAGGGAGGACTGCAGGCGTTTCCCCCGGACCCTGGTTGAACGTCTGGCTTTACTTGTTTCCCAGACACCACCACGGATGAGTCCCTCCACCTGATCCCTCGGACTGAGCACTCCCCGCCCGCTTCCTACCTTCCCATATTGTGGACGCAGTATTGTCACATGGGAGTCTCCTCCAGGGGAAAATCTACCTCCAAAACATTGATGTTCTTGCCTCTCACAGTCCCTGACATCCCCAAACACAGGCCATCTCAGATAAACAGTTAGGACAAACTGATCACCATAAACGATGGTGATTCTTGGAGGGGGGAGGGAATCAAGAGAGCTACGCTTTTTAAACTAAAGTATTATGAGACTGTAATGGAAGTTTGTTTAAATGCATGTTTATTTCTAACTCAGTGTGTCTGAAGACACCCGGCATGGATGTGTATATATATCTTTCCTTTAGTAACAGCGAAGACAGAGACAGACAGGGAGATGGAGACATATGTGCGCGCATACCAAACATAACACTGTGACATAGACTCCCAACTTGCTTTCCCTAGCAGCCTGGCTAGAGGGTTGGGAATAGGCTGCTGTTCCTCGGTATTTTTGGTTTAATAAAGGGATGGGCTGAATAAATATTAATGTAAAGAAATGGGTGAAGCAGCCTAGCCAAAGCTAATGAGCCTGGAGCCACGGGCTGGTGGGGATGTCACTCCATTTCCCAGCCCTATGTTTTGACTCACTCCAGGGTGGCTGTGGTGTGGGGAGGGCTGAAGTTTGGAAGGGTGAGGCAATGCTCCAGAGCAGCTCTTTACAGAGCAATCACTGCTGGGAGCCAGTCGGCCAGGGAAAGTTTATTATTGTTGGGGGCTGCACAGTGAGCTCACTTTTTTTTTTTTTTTTTTTGCAATAACAGAAATCTGGCTGCTCTGAGATGAAAGAGTGGCTCCCTAGGGCTCTTCCTTCCCCCTTTCTCCCTATCCTTAAAACTCCCCTTCCCCTGCACCTAGGACCCCAGAATGAGTGGGAGAACCATGTGGTGAGAAGCGCTGGATGAGAGAACAGTCTGTGAAGGTCAAGTGTCAAAAAGAAATACTTCTTGTTTCTTCAACTGAACTTTATTACAATTAGTAGTTAATAGTAGTGATGCGAATAACGATCCTTAAATTTTATGCAATTTACAAAGGGCTGTCACATGTTAACTAGCAATAGTACTAATGTTAATAGCAATGCTAATAATAACCAACACTTACTGCGGGCTTCCTGGGGGCCTGACACTGTGCTCCACACACTCCCGCTGTATTTGTTTTAGTCTGTGGCAGTGGCAGATCCAAAACTTCTGTATGTGTTAAGAACTCACTGGCACAACCTGTTTGGAAAGGGAAGGATGGGGGTTGGTTCTTAAAGTGTATTTGCATAGCACTTTACATGAGAGTCTATGTAACAGAAGAATGGAGGGACTGATGGAAATTTTGAGCACTACAAACCACCTTTGAGAACCTGAGCTTCTCACAGTTACCTCTCAAACCAGATTTACTGGATTCAGATCCCAGCTCCATCTCCAATGGCTGCGCAACCTTGGGCAAGTTATTTAACCTTAGAGTGCATGATAGAATCTACCTTGTAGATAATATTGAGAGTTTAACGATGGTGCAAGGAAATCACTGAGCAGTGTCTGGCTCACAGCAATCTCAGTGAGTTACCTCCTATTATAACAAGAAACAAAATGAAATCTCAAACCATTCTAGTAAGGTGGGAGCTATGATCCCATTTTACAGATGGAAAAGGGAGAGACTGTGAAAGAAAGTAACTACATCAAGGTCACAAAGCCAGTAAGTGATAAGAGAAGAAATTCCAACCTGGACCATCAAACTCCAGAACCTGAAATGCCATTCTATCGCTTCTCCTCCTCCAGCCTTGCCCAGGATTCTTTCAATTTTCTGGGCGGTGGAGGGGAGCAGACCCAGTACATAGAAGAATCAGTTGAACTGCTGTCACTACAGCTATGACCAACATATCTGTTCCACAATAAGCAATAAGGAGGAGCAGTGGTTCCCTAACGTTAGAGAAAGCATGGCCTTGGCTCAGCCTTCTGGGGCACTACCGAATGAAATCACCGCACATGAGAAAGAATTTTTGAAAGCTGCCACTGTGCTTTACAAAGAGATAGCAGCATCATTAAATGCTGCCCCACCTTCTTTTATCAAACCCGGAAAAACCACTCACCTGTTTGGCCTCTCCAGCACCTTCCCCCCTCCCTGCCCCCAACTGCAGCTGTGCGCAGCCCGCAGACTGTTTTCCTTAAAGGCCTCCGGGTGCTCTTAGCTTCTTTAGACATTCAGCCAAAATTTTTAGAGTGCGACTGGGGGGAGGAGTAGCTCACCCTGAATTCATTTAGCTCTGTCGTTGAAACTCAGGTTCCTAGACCAGAGCACAAAAACAAATCGAAAAGGCAGTTTCTGGGCAAATGGAAAACAGATAATTTTGCAGGTGCTTTGGCATCAGTGGTAGCAATGAATGCAAGCAACATCCATACCGAGGGGAGAGGAGGTTTGATTACAGATGAAATGAGTAATACCCTATATGAAATTCGCAACGAAAATCCTGAAACTGGACGTTTAAATGCACTGCTCGGGGTGGAGTGGGAAGCGGGATCGGAAATGACGCTTGTGGTTTTTAAATGCGTTTTTACTTGGGAAAGCCGGGCGGGGAAAGGAAAGGTCATCGTCTGTTTAATTTCCACCCCAACCCCCCACCCCCGACCCAGCCCAGGACGTCCAGCATTAGCTCGCCCGGCCTCAGCTGTTGTACACACACGGTGAGGGGGGAAGGGAAGGCGGAGGCGGGGCCGACTGGGAGGAATCTGGGCGTCCTGCCGCGCATGCGCCTTTCCCGAGCAACAAGTGGGCTCCACAGACAGAGGAAGTGTAAAGGGGAGGGAGGGGGGAGAACTGGTGCAGAGCATGGCGGTGACGTCAGCGCTCCGCCCGGGCGGCATCCCGCGCGGCCAAGCCGGGGACAGCGCGAGCCGCAGCGCGAGCGGGAGCGCCGAGACGCGCCTCCGGAACGTAGAGTAACAATCACAACCCCACATTCCGGGCGAGTGCGAGCGGGAAGGGATGCGACCCGGGCCGAGGCGCCGCGCGAGCGCCCTGCAGCCAACGTGAGCGCCGCCAGCCGCGGCGGCCCGGGCGCCGGCCAGGCCTGGGGGCGGCGGGAGCCTGCGGTGCGTGCGCTCCTCTCCTCTGCTCTCGTGCGTCCTGGAAGCGGTGGCCGCGGCGGCTCCCTCCGGCCGTGCAAACCCAGCCGCCGCCAGCGGAACGGCCGACGCTGCGGAGGGGAGAAGCTCCTCTCGGCTGCCACCCCCTCCCAACCCCCGGCCCTCCGGGGAAGCGGCGACTTCAGCAAGATTGGACCCGGACACCGGGTGGCACTGAACCCTCTAGCCTTCGCCCCAGGGAGCCTGGCGGGGAGAGGACGCAGCTCGTAGGGGGTCCCCGGGGGAGAGGAAGAGACAGCCCCTCTCGAGCTTCCAAGCACCAGCCACTCCGGGGAGGGGGCCAAGAGCCCGCGGCGGCCAGCACCCGGCACCCTCGCCCCCTCCCCTCGGGCCCGGAGCTTTCAGCCCGGGGCCGCGGCACCAGGAAGAAGGCGCCTGAGCTCCCCTCCCGACGACACAGCCGCAGTAGGAGGTGGGGACGAGGAGCGGGCTGAACTTGTCCGCCGCCCCGGCGGTGGAGCCCCCGCGGAGAGGCGCTGCGCCGGCGGTGGAGACTCGCGCTCCCTCCAGCCCCTGGGGCAGAACTTTCTCGCCCCCCCTTCCTCCCCCGCAGCCGGACTCCCTCCCCAGCCGGCCAGTCCTCCCGGAGGAGAAGGCGCCGCGGAGACAGCCTGGGCGGGGGCCTACCTTCCCCAGGGCCGGCATCATGTCGGCGGCGCAGGTGTCCTCGTCCCGGAGACAGTCTTGCTACCTGTGCGACCTGCCCCGCATGCCCTGGGCCATGATCTGGGACTTCTCGGAACCCGTATGCCGCGGTTGCGTCAACTACGAGGGCGCCGATCGCATCGAGTTCGTGATCGAGACCGCGCGCCAGCTGAAGCGGGCGCACGGCTGCTTCCAGGACGGCCGCTCCCCCGGGCCGCCGCCGCCCGTCGGGGTCAAGACGGTGGCCCTGTCGGCTAAGGAGGCGGCGGCGGCTGCAGCGGCGGCAGCCGCCGCCGCACAGCAGCAGCAACAGCAACAGCAACAACAGCAGCAGCAGCAGCAGCTCAACCACGTCGATGGTTCCAGCAAGCCTGCTGTGCTGGCGGCCCCGTCCGGCCTGGAGCGCTATGGCCTGAGCGCTGCC
>LNAC01000027.1:11660147-11672921 GCA_002007465.1 Ailurus styani | reverse complement strand
TCCCCCCCTCCCCCCAAGATGTAGAATTGTGAATATAACAAACTGCAAAAAGTTAGTCTTATGTATAGACATTATTTTCGTCGTATGTTTCTATATTTTGAAACAAAAGGTATGTAACTTCTTCATTTGAAGGATAAGCTGGTTTGTGTTAAGCAGTATAATATTGGTTGGGTCATTTGCATCATTTCGTTAGCATTTATTTGGTGGCAGAGTGTTTGCCTAGGTACAGAATTAATAGCCCTTAGCAACGACTGCTGCTGGTGTGTATTTTTGTAAATGTTATGCACTCTCTGAAAGGAAAAAAAAACACAAAAGAAAATGACTTTTTTTTTGCCAAGGCCAGTGTTGCTGCCAAAAAAAAAAAAAAAAAAAAGCTATAAAATTGTGAAAGCTTCTTTCTAAACAGCCCCAAGAGTTGAAGTCTTCACTTGATTTTGTTCATTTCGTTCTGTTTTGTTTTTTGTTTTTCTGTTTTGTTTGCAAAACGGTAAGGGGGGTGTTGGGGGGGTGGGATGTTTTTTTGTTGCAAGTTTGTGAGGGAAAATGTTTTGGTTTGTTTCTACTGACCTGAATGTGTTGGATCTTCACGTGTTGTTTTGTTTTTGCTTTATCGATGCACGGATGCTTTTGAACAGTAGAGCGAAATGCTAGACATGGGGAATCTGCTCTGTTTGTCCTTTTTACATTTCTGTAGTTAACGGAACACTGTCATGTGCCTTGGAGCTTAGTAACTTGTAATAAATCCAATTGATATTCATTCTGCCCCGAGTCAGCAATTGTGTTTTTCCAGAGCTAAGGCCACATAGTTCCAACATAGGGGACACCCTCCCTACCAACATAGAACACAAATGCTGGTGCCTCGGCAAACCCTTGGAGAAGGTGGCATCTGTGGAAGGCCCTGTGCTGGGGGACTGCCCCTCCCCCCACCAGGCTATTTACATTCACCTCTTGGGGGCGGGACAGTTGCTGACTAAGCAATTTCTGTTTACTCTTCTGCATCTCTATTCCCCCCCCCCATGTGCGCCCCAGCTGCAAATGGCATTGTCAGGAACTCGCCCTGTGGCCTCGAGTGTGTGTGTGCTGATCACCAATGCAGCTGTGACTTGTGCAAGTGGGAAAAACAAAACCAAAAAACCAAAAAAAAAAAAAAAAAACCACCAAAAAAAACCCCACCAAAAAAAACCCCAACAACCTAGGATGCTTCACCGCTTAGATGTGGCAGAAATTACACTTACTGCACATATAAAGCAAAAACGCCACAGAACTGGGAGCTGCCGGTGGAGGCAGGCGGGGTGTGGGCACCAGGAAAACAAATGCATGTACTGAGCCAGGAGAGTTGCCAGCAGCTTCCAGCTGATGCATTGGAAAAGCGGTGCCATCTCATTCATCACTCGTTTTTCTACCCGCCCCCCCGCCTTATGATAAGTATTTCTAAAGGCAGGACACTTCGCTGGTTGGAAGATGTTTGTGGGGAATGGGGCAAGAGAGAAAAAAGCCAAACCCAGTCCCTGAGGCAAAGGTCACTTATGGCTCCAAATAAAACCCGTTCCAACTGGTGAAGAAATTCAAGTGTTCGTCTAATCACTTTCTGGAGGCATTTGTGAAGTACAGAGGGGTAGGGAAGGGGATCAGGACGGGAATGTCCTTTCGAGCTCTGAGCCCCCTTGGCGGACACCAGACGAGCTCTCCCAGAGCCAGGGCAAGGCAAACAAACCTGGCTTGGACCTTGTACTTTGTGGGAGGTGAATGACACAGAGTGGGAAAACAGGAGGGAGGTAGCAAAACAAAACCTATCTGAAATTCATTCCTGGTCACACCTGGACTCCCAGGAAGGGGGCATGCTGGGCCAGGACAGCCCCCATCAAGGTGAGGAATAAGCGAATAAGGGGAGAGACTTGGTGTCTCACCCCACTCCCATCAAAGAGGGCACAGGAGCAGGAGGGTATGGGTGCAGACATGTTTGGGGAAAAGCAAATCACTGGTTAGCCCGGAACACCGGTGTGGAGGTTGGGTAGGTGTTGGGACTCGCTGTTAATAACACCCTTTTAGTTTCTGTTCCTGCTTAGCCACCACCATCATTGAAGTAGTGGAAACCATGATCTTGTGTGTGTGTGTGTGTGTGTGTGTGTGTGTGTGTGTGTGTGTGTGTGTGTTTGGGGGGGGTTGTGGATAACTCAACTGATGGATCTGCTGCAGCCTCTTAATCCTGGTACATGGAAGGTGCCTGTCTCACCTCTTTAAGAATCTCCCCATATATAAATAGATACGCGTGTCAGCTTCCTGCAAATGTGTCCGTGCATTTTCATCTGCTGCCAAGTGTTGTATTGGTGCTTATGAGTCATGAAACCTA
The DNA here is from genome assembly GCA_002007465.1 of Ailurus styani. Lineage (NCBI taxonomy): Eukaryota > Metazoa > Chordata > Mammalia > Carnivora > Ailuridae > Ailurus > Ailurus styani. The sequence continues at coordinate 11,670,571 of LNAC01000027.1, read as the reverse complement.
TTTTCATCCTCAGGGGTAATTAACTTGGGGGTGATAATGCATAGCAGACTGTAGGAAGAGTTAATTCTAAAACCCATCCTTGCCTGGCTACCAATCACGCATTTCACTTAAAGGTCTGGGTTGGCTTTTCTCATAAGCTCATTAATAAAAACCAAGCATGTTTCGCCTGGAAGATCCTCTAAGGTGCTCCCAACCCCCACTCCCAGCTCACACACTCTTCAAATGGGTAAAGCTCAGCAGCCTGAGAATACAGAGATAGAGTGTCACGCGTGTAATTTAACCACCATTGAATGAAGGAGCCGTGGGTGCCACCACAGCACTGAACTGCGCATGTGCACTTCAGTGTGTGGATTACCTGTCTGGATGCGGACCCTGTGAGTCCAGTCCAGTGGCTCCAAGTGGGAGTTGGTCCTGTTACCTGTCTCTGTGGGCACCTCCGCTGCTAGGGGCCTGCCACTGTGTCTTCATTGCTGGGGTGTTATGTTCAGGAACTTTCAGGATTACAAGACCCTTGCTTTAGTGCACTTAGGTAGGAAAGAGCCTGTCATTAGGGGCTGAGAACAGTGTAGTTGCTCCCCCTTCTTGTTGCTGGGTGCATTATTAGCAGGAGAGGCAGTAGCTGTAATAATGAGCCATCCAGCAAAGGCGGCCAGTTTGGTTTGACGAAGGCAGGCTGCCTTGATGAGGCCTGGGGGAGAGGTGGGAGGGAGTGGGAGGGAGAGCGAGGGTTGGGTGGAACTCAGGCTGGAAGTGAATTATAATGGCACAGTTAATTAAAGTTTACCATAGCCAGGGGCCATTTCTTAAATGGCGGCTCTCCCTTCTCTTTTTTTGGAACCATGTGACCTTTCTCTTTGCTCCGACCCATTCAGGCGCTAGTCTGGTTGTCTTAACCAGTCTTGCTTTGATCCCCCAGCTAGATTCCCCCTTCCCCAAAGCTTTCCACATTGCACGCCTAGGAAGCATTTTCTTCTCCAGCACGTGAGGATTCTTATGGATTCAGAAATTCAGACGGAGATCTCTGGATGAACCTAGGCTTCTTCATCACCTCTGGATGGATCTCTCCAACTCCTCCACTTCCCATCCATCTCACTCCCTTCCCCTACAGAGCCAAGGTAGCCACCATTTAATAATCCCTGTTGTATTTACTTATATGTATTGTTTGTACAACTAATCCAAGCTGGATGTTTCTTTTAGTGGGCACGGGGGTCAGGCAAGGAGGGTTTTGAGAGAAGGGGCTGATGGGGGTCATTTTTTGACGTTGATCCCTGAAGACTGCACCATAGCAGAGAACCACTGTGTGCCGCGTTGGCATATGAACCCACTCAGCTCGTGTGGGCGTGCATGCCTACGTTATCAAATGTAAGATTCGTGGGTGCACTTACACGTGCATCCAGCCCAGACTGTTAATGTAATGACTACTGAAATTCACTTTTGTTTTCTCTCATACTTTATCAAATCTAGGAAGCGAGAACTGGGAATGACCTTACGGTCATCTAGTGAAATGCTTTCTAAACCATTCTGAGGTCAGAGACACTGTAGAAAAATCTGGTAAAGGTTATGAATCCTTTCCCAGAAAGTACAGGAGCCCTCACACACATGGATTTGCATACATTTTCTTTCCTTTTTAATATCAATTTTATGTACTTATTTTTAAGTAGATAAAACATTGCTTTAAAATTCAGAAGGTGCAAAGGGGGAATACAGTACTGTAAGGACTTTTTGGTGTCATCGGCCCCCCTGCTCCCCCAGTGCCCTTCTGGGATGCCACCGGTGTTACTCGATTTCTAAAGGAGTCTATGCACATCTAAAGCCCAGCCACAGAACCTGAGATTAGAACTTAGGTCTAGTCCATCCACCTTGTACAGATAAGGCTGCCAAGGCATAGAGAGGGGGAGTGAATTGCCTGTGGTCATGCGGTGGCAAAACCTGGCCCAGACCCCTGTTAAGGAAAAACAGGGGCACCTGGGTGGCTCAGTTGGTTAAACATCTGCCTTCAGTTCAGATCGTGGTCCCGGGGTCTTGGGATCGAGCCCCACATAGGGCTCCCTGCTTGGCGGGGAGTCTGCTTCTCCCTTTCCCTCTGCCCCCCACTTGTGCTTGCTCTCTCTCTAGTGCACTTTCTCTCTCTCTCTCGAATAAAAGAAATCTTAAAAAAAAAAGATATTACACATACATGATTAAAAAAAAAAAAGAAAATCCAACGGCATGAAAAGATCCTCAGTGAAAAGTTGGTCAATCTCCTTCCACTTTCAGGTCTTCAGTCCCCCTATCCCAAAGGAAGAGCTTCTGGCAGTTATTTGGGGTACACTTTTAGTATGAGATGCACAAAGAAGCTTAGGTTTATAACACATATCTCCTGGAGATAGATACAGGGACAAGCCAAAGATAAGAAGGAAGGTCCAAGACAAGGAACTGGACTTGGGTCAGAGCCCCAGTCTGGGTCTGGGGTATCTCCTGACCCCCTAGCTGGGGAGTAGCTGTTAGTCTCCATAGGCTCCCGGACAAAGGGCGCGTGTGTGCGCACACATGCGCGGGCCGTGTGTGTCCTTGGCCCACACACAGTGCACCTGCTTTGCTGTGGTGTGTTGGGCTCCTTAAGTGAGCTCCCGTGTGGTTTAGGGGGTTCTCTGGAGGGAATGGGGGTGAGGACAGGTGGGGCAGTGGCCCCGGAAGCCAGGTATCCCCAGCAGCACCCAGAGCCTTTCTCCTCAAGAGCTGTGTCCCCTTCCTCTCCCGGCGCCCACGACAGACAGCTCCGTGAAGCTGGCAGAACTGCTTCCCTAGGTGACAGACCAGAAACCTGTGACTAAAAGAACGAGCCAGGGAGGAACATTATTGAGTGTAACCTTTGGAGCTGACAGTGGGTCAGGCATTGTCATATCCTATTTCTCATTTATCACGGCTGCTGGTTGCTATCACTCTCCCGTGACAGGAAAATACCCCAGGAGGTGCTGTTATCGCCCCCATTTTCCAGACAAGATAACCGAAGCAGGGAGCAGTAAATACCTCGCCCCTGCCCGACCTCACTCCTGCAGGTGATTCGCACGCTCCCCTGGGCCGGCCGGGCTCGCACACCTCCCTCTGCAGCGGCGCAAACCCTTCCAGGGACGGGACGCCTGGGTTTTGTTGCGAGGAGTGAGGAGCCGGCGTCTGAAATCCGGAGGCCCCGGGTTAGTGGCTCAGGAGCCGCAGCGCCAGGGGGTCCGGCCGCCTAGAGCACAGGTTTTGGGGTCGCTGGGGGCGCCGGGGCTACGCAGGCGGCCAGCACCCCCGGAGAGGCAGCTGTGGAATGCCGGCCACGTGAACGCGGAGGAATTAACTCTGCGCCCCTGGGTCTCGGCCCAGACGGTCACGTGACCACCTCCCCCCCCCCCNCTCGGAGCTGTAGGCCCGCAGTGCTCTGTCTGGCTAGGGCGCCAGGCGACGGGTTCCTGACTCATGGAGTTGCTAGCATGGCCAATCAGCTGGAGGCCAGGGAGCCCTCTGGAATCAGGATCGCTTTAGGGGAGGGGGAGAGAGAGGCAGCTGGGGGCTTCTCAGGGTAGGGCAGAGGGGAAGAACCGCAGAGCAAGAGCTGCTGCTGAGTGTCCGCCCTTACCTGAGGCTAAACTGCAGGGCCGGGCTCCAGCCTGGTCCTGCCCCAGAAGGGTCTCCATGCCACTTGGGTGAGTGCGACAACTCGGCTGGGGCTGGGGCAGGCAGGGCCGGCCCTGGCCAGGCTCAGGGAGCTGGCACCTGCAGCTGGTCATCAGCCTCAGGCACAGCCCATGCCTTATAACTGACTCCTACCTGGGCTCAGCCTTGCCCCAGCAGAGGCAGAAGGGGCCAGCAGGTGCCCGCCAGCCACAGCCTCCAGCGCCCTGGGGAAAGGGAGGGCCTCTGACAGCCTGCACCAACTTTTCTTAATCCCACATGGTTCAGGTCAAGCCCTTCTCCCTGGGAAGCAGCTGAGTCAGAGCCTGCAGCCTCCTTATCCCTTCATCTCCTGTCCCACCTGCCAGTGGCTTCTTCCCAGCGCTCTTTCCTCCCCACTGAGGCCAAGTGCCTGCAGCAGGGTTCCTGTTTCCTCGGGATGGCAGAGGCGGCTGGAGACACCTAAAGCCCAGGCTGTTGCTTGTCTGAAAGGTTGAAACCTCTTCTTTTGGCCCCCCAGCCCCTCTGCTAAAACACCTAATGCAAGCGGGCAAGGCTCTCAGCGAATGTCGGCGTTGCTACTACCCTTATTCCTGCTTGGCTCAGGTGCCCTCTCCCCTGCATGCCTCCACCTCCTCTGCTGGGGGCGGGGGAAGGGGATGGGTAGCGCTCTGACCATGAGAGCACAGCAGCACAGATGGGACCTGTCCGACCTGGGGCACCGGGAAAGACCCCTTCCAAAAGGTAGGGCCCATAAAGGAAGCAGAGAAAGGGGAGAAGGGGGCTAGGAGACAGGAGATCCTGGTTCCACCAGAAAAGGGCAAGGAGTTAGCTTGGTTTCACTGGTGTGTGGGGAGAGGTGAGGCGGGACCAGCAAGCAAGGCCTCCGGAGCTAAGTTGAGGAGCTTGGAATTAATCTTAAAGGGCCTTTGAAAAACGTGAGCAGAGGGACGCTGTCTGATTTGCCCTTTGAAAAGATCTTTCTGACAGTAGCGTGAGGACTAGATTAGCCCGGAAAGAGAAACAAGGCTGGGAAACCAGCTAGAAGGCAATTGCAGGGGCGCCTGGGTGGTTCCGTTGTTAAGCGTCTGTCTTTGGCTCAGGTCATAATCCCAGGGTCCGGGATCGAGCCCTGCATCTGGCTCTCTGCTCAGCGGGGAGTCTGCTTCTCCCTCTCCCACTTCCCCTGCTTGTGCTGTCTCTCTCCGTCAAATAAATAAATGAAATCTTAAAAAAAAAAAAAATTGAAGGCAACTGCAGGATCCGGGCAGGAGGTGATGAGGCCAAAGTAAGGAGGGGCTGTGGTACCGGGGCGGGAGGGCGGGGGGCGCAGAGGTGTTAGGAGGAGAGAAGGCAGACTCTGCTGCATGAGGGACAGGCAGAGGAAGGAAGGAGGCAGGGCTCACCCTCAGCTTGAGTGCCCAGGGAATGCAGCATGAGAGCAGGTTTAGGGGAAGCGGTCTGGTCCCTTTTGGACACTGGCCTGAGGTGCCATGGGCCGAGTGGGGGGAGATACCAGGTAAGTAGGTGGACGTGCCTGTCTGAACTCGGCAGACAGGTCCAGGCAGGAGCTGAGAGGTTGTCTTCCTTGTGAGTGGTAGCGGAGGCATGCGTTTGGATGAGGTCCCTGAGGGAAAGTGGGCAGAATGACAAGGCTGTGGAATACTACGGACACTCACCTTCCAGGGCTGGGGGAGAGGTGGGGGGACAGCCACAGGAAGTGGCGCCCTGCCTGCCAAAGAAGATGCTGCCGGATGGAGTCGTGGATAGGGCTGGGTGTTGGGTGAGGAGGAAGATAAGGCAGCAGGGAGGTCCCTGGAGACGCTGGCCAGCGCACTATGTGCAGGATGGACAGGGAGGGCAGTGCAGGGGCAGCAGAAGACCCAGCTCGTCCCAGAGTCTCGGCTCTGAAGGGAAGCAGAGAACTTGGCAGCCAGGGGGCAGGTGGGAGGAGTCTCTCTGATGCTCTCAGAGACAGAAGCGTGTCTATGGGGGAGGGCTCGTGGAGGAGGAGAGGTTGAGTACGCCAGAAGGGGGATGGTAATTAATGAGTGATAGCCCCCAAGGGAGGAAACATCCAGGAGAGGCAGTATGGGTCTCTGAGAAGTCAAACTGGGAGTCTCCATGTACATAGCGCTAACCATGTGCCAGGCGCCGTTCTAAGTGCTTTACAGACGCTAACCTGCTCAATCCACGCAATAACCCTACAAAGTGGGTGCTGTTATTATCCATATTTTACAGAAGGATGCAGACATAGAAAGGTTAAGTAGCTTGCCCAAGATTACAGACCTCCCATGTGATGCGGCTGGTACGCCAGGACTCGAACCCACGTACGGTGCCTCCAGAGGTGTGGTGTGCTCAAGGGCATGGACTCTGGAGCCAGACAGCCTGGGTTTGTATCCCAGCTTCTCCACTTATTTGCTTCACCTCTCTGTCCCTCAGTTTCTCCACCAGGAAAATGGGCATGAGAATTCTACCTAATTCACAGCACTGTTGGGTGGATTAAAGGTGTAAATCCCCATAAAACAACTCAGAGCAAGGCTTGGGACATAGAAAGCACAGGGGGAGGGACTCACCTGGGACCGAACTGGGTGCCTCTCACACTGGGAACAGAGGGAGGAAACCAGCATGGCGCTGACGAAGGGCTTTCTGTATAATGTTTGCCTGTTTACGGGCCCTCTCCTGGGTCAGACGGGGCTTCTTAGTAGCAGGTTTGGGAGCTGCTTGTGCTGGAGTTGAAGCAGCCATCGGGGCTTCTTTGCCTTGCTCAGTCATCATGGGACCTCCTGCCTGTTACTGTGAGCCTCAGCCTCCTCCGGGGCCAAAAGAGGCAGTGACGTCCATGTGGTAACACATCCTCCCTCTGCCACCTCTGCAAACACTGAGGGAGCATGGGCCAGGCACGGTTCTAGAATGAAATTACTAATATTTTTCTTCATGTCTCAGCAGAGGACCTAGACGCTCACTACATGTCAGTCAGATGAGGAAAGCGCGTGTCTCCAGGTGAAGGGGGAGGTGCTGGGATTCATTAGAAGAGGAATGCAGGGAGAGCCCCCTCTCCCCTTCGCTCCATAACTGGACCATCATCAGATGTCCCCGGGGGCCACTCGCCTCCCCGCATCTAGGACAGCACTCGATCCTGGGTTGATGGGCAGATCCCTGGTTGCATGGTCAGGTGACCTGGAAGAGAAGCATCTAGGGGCGTGAGTACCTGGGGATGTCTGGCTAGGCCTCCAGGCGCGGGAAGGATCTGCTTCCCAAGGCCTATACTCTTAGGGCCCTTTGAGATCAAACCCACTCGACTCGGCTATGTGATTTCCCTGGTTAAGGGAGGAGTTTGTTGGCGGGGGCGCGGATAATGTGGGTTCCGGGCAGGACCGGCTTCAGGGGTGTGGACCTGTGCGGTCACACCAAGCCCCGCGTTAGAAAGGGATGGTTTAAGGCTTTGCTGTTGCCATCTTGAAATTCTTAGTAATATGAACAAGGGGCCGGACATTTTCATTTTGCTTGGGGCCTGCTAAGTTGGTCACCTGTCGTGGTTCTCGGGCCTGGGGTGCTTGAGTGTCTCCTTGCCCATAATGAGTATCAGAGGGCCCACTTCTGCACGTGCCAGGTGCTGAGAGCAGCATGACCGGGCCGGAGGGGGTGGGGGAGGCAGCTTGTGGCTGTGGCCTCCAGAGGCCCGGAGCCGGGGTGAGACCTGTAGTACTGAGTACTGCCGCTGGACCACTGGGTTTGTAGCCTCCCTCGGCCACCAGCCAGCTGTGTGCTCTGAAGCGGGTCATGGACATCTCCGAGGATGGAGGTGAAGTGACCACATCGCGGGGCAGTACGAGGGTTCAGATGGCTACTGTATGGACAGTACCTGGTTCAGAGGTGATGCTTAACAAGTGTTTGCTGTTGAGTGTGTGGTTGGGGTAGAAAGGTGTTTGGCACGTGAATAACATGAAATCTGTGAGAGAAGAGGCCCCGCGGCCCCTCCCTACCATTCTGGGAACCACCTTCCAAGAAACGGGTGGCCAGCTCCCCCTCCACCATCTTTGTCCACTTCTGGCCAAGAGCTTTGCCATTTCCGGAGTGAGCAGAGGGAATACAAATCCCACCTCCGGTCCAGCGCTTGGAATTTCAAACTGCCAGACCTAGTTCTGGGGCCCTGGGGGACCCCACTCCTCCTTCCCCCCACCATTCACACCCTAGTTCCGGAGACCCTGCCCACTCTAACAGGCCTCACTCTGCCCACAGTGGGGTGGCCGAGTGGGGCTAGCCCAGCCTCCCCTCCTATGGTCACATGCTGCCTCCTTTTCAACCCCCTGGTGTCCCCACCCCTTTTCTGATCCTTGATTTACCCTGAGCTGGATTAAGACCTTTAAGCAGCCCTGAGAGTGCAGAGGTTGAGATTTAACTCCCCTCCCTTGCCTGCAACCCATCTCCATACAAACTCAAAATAAAAACCTCTCTAAACCTTAAAATCAGTGTGCGGAAGTCCAACAGACTTCGGATTTTTTTCCCCAGGATGACTACTTCCTTGCTATTTTTGAAATACTAGGAACCAGCCCTTTAAAAAAACCAAACCAAACCAGAGCGCTGCTGATGGCCTTTTACTGCCAGTGCCCTAAGCACATGCTTAATCTGTCTGTTGGACAACCTGGCCTCGCCTGCCCCCTCCCCTGTGCCAGAGCCGGACAGAGGACTGGGGCATTGGGTCACTCTGCCCAGAGACTTTCCCCACCCCAACCCCGCCCCTAGGGAGAGGGAAGCCCTGGGCCAATCAGCCACTGCAGGGGAGGTGACGTCAGGAAAGCCCAGAAGGTTCCACTCCCCCCCCCAGCCACGGGTGCACCCTCTCCTCCCCACCGGAGCCCCCGGGGCCAGCCCGGGCCCCCGGCCAGTCCTGCAGCTGGCCAAGGACGGCTGGGGTGCCTTAGTCCCCAGGCCTGCTGCCCTGCAGCCCACACCTGTCAGGCAGGTCTCCCGGCCCCAAGCCACGTGCCTCCCCGTTGGGGCAGGAGCCAGCAAGTGCCGGGCCTTCCTCCGCAGACTGGCTCTTCCAGCTCCTGCTTGTAAACTCTGGTGAAAAATGAACCTCAGGCGTCTGACAGGGAGGGCGCAGTGGTGGGAGGTGGAGAAGGCAGGCAGAAAGCTATGCGAGGGCAGGAAGACCAGGCCTCCTTAAGCACAATCAGGGAGCACCCCAGAGAGAGGGTCTGATGAGCACCCTAGAAAATTCTAAGTGGGCTGGACCTTTTGGAGCCATTCATTCTGCAGAGAGAAAACGGGTCTAGAAAGAGAAGGGCAGGGAGTTTCCACAAGGTGACCAGCAGACAAATGGCAGGTATCTCAATCCTCCCTTGTCCCCGGGTGAGGCAGGAGGACAGTCCTCTACCTCCGGTCTGCTCCTCCCCTGAGCACTCCCTGACAAAGTCAGGAGGCACCCTGCATCCCCTGTCTGCTCCCCCGACTGCTTTCTTGCTCAGCTGTCCCCCACCCAGCCAGCTTGTCGCCCCCTCCTCTCACCAAGGGAACAGACGTTCTTCGAGGGTCCGGCCCATACGAAGCCATATATTCTTCTCGATAATAAACCGAAGCCAGAGGTTAGAAAGGGGGAGGAGGAGAGGAATGAGTGGATTTAGAGCCCTTTACAAGTGCAGGGCGTTTCTCCTGCTGGACTCCGAGCCTTAGAGCAGTCCCTGGAGAGTAGCTCTATCCCAAAGACAAGCCCTGGAACCAGAGTCTCCAGGCACCGGCTCAAGCAAGGCTCAAGGGCTCTGTGCAGCCACGCTGGGTGCTGGAGCCTGTCTCCCCAGCTGTGCCCTTTGCTTCCACAGGCCTGCATGCTTACAGCCCCAGTTCAAGGCCACGGCCTGCAGTGAGCAGCAGGCTGCACGATCTTACTTCCTCAGCACAGCGCCCATGACCGAGCTACTACTATGCTGCCTTTTCACGGAGGGAGAAACTGAGGCACGAGGCCTCCCAACTAGGAAGCTGTGGACCTGGATTTGAACCCGGGGCGGCAGGAACCGAGCCCTGCCCCACACTTGCAGCCCCTCGTCCCCTGGCCTGCCGTCGTGGGCAGTGGGTTTCAAGCCAGCTGCTCAGAGTCTCCCCAGGGAGGGCAGGGGCTGTGGGTCCTCATTCCGAAGCTGGTGTTGACAGATGGCCACTCAGGTGAAAGGCTTGGCAAGGAGGAACTGCAGATACGGGCTGAGGGTGCAGCTTGACATGTGTGTCCTTTGCTCTCTTGGCTTTTTTTGGAGTTCTAGCTTTGTCCCCATTGCTCTGGGGGAATCGATTATGTTGTTATGTTTCCTTCCTCCTTCAGGGGTCCTTCCAGAAAAGGCCATAAAGTACAGAGATGGGGTGTTTGGAAAGAATTCATTCAACCTTTGGAATTAGGCAGAAAGGGTTTCGAAGTTCTTCTGTATTAGTGATCTTGGTGAAGTCACTCAGAGCTTCAAATTTCTGCTCTGTGAAGCAGAAAGAATTGTGCTTCCTTCAAAGCATGATGAAGGGAATCAAATGAGATAGCGAATGATTGTGAACTAACTTGAAGTTCTCTCTCCTTGTTGATCATGGTGCGTGGGTGTTATTATCGTCCTAAAGAGAGAAATCAGTGTGGGGTTAGGGAAGGTCTTTGGGGGAGTGACAAGCTGAAGACTGAGAGGCTGTCGATAAAGTGGACTGGGTCCCAGAGCCCTGAGACGCTGGGGACAGGAGCGAAGGCTGCAGATGGGCTTTGCCTTACCTGGGAGCTGTCTTCTGGCCCCCGGCGGTGGGGGGTGGGGTGGGGT
>LNAC01000027.1:11545851-11659896 GCA_002007465.1 Ailurus styani | reverse complement strand
GGGGGGGGAAGGGGGTCGGAAGAACTCACTTTGCCTGGGTTGCTAAGAAGCGGCAGGTGCTCACACTGCCCCAGGCTGGAATGCACTGATGGACCCTTCCAGAGTGCAGGGCCCCAGGGCCTATTGCCAGACAGGAGCAGTGACTTTCCCTTCCCAACAGATTCCACCCCGAGAGTCCTCCTAAAGAGGGGCTCTCTGACCTGTCTGGAAAACTGATAGGCTGCACCTGTCAGGGCTTCTGTTTCCAATGAGCCTGGTAGCTGTGGGGCCATGGGGGGATATAAGGAAAGCGCCTACCTGGAGCCAGGGGTCTGTGGCTGGAGGAGGAGGGTGCTGCTGCTACAGGCGGATGCACTCTCCCTAGATTATGTAACTATTTACCCCAGCCCCCTGCAGAGGACGCACAAAGGATAACTGGGAGGAGATACCAATCTGGTTGAGGCAGGTCATCAAAACCAGGAACAGTCCCTGCCAAACAGGAACGTCCTGCCCCCCTCACCTGAGCAGATGCTTGGGTTATTTGGGAGGAATGAGAGATGTAATCACGTTCTCAGTCAGGAAGCATGGCCTGTCCTTGCTTTACTGGGTCTTCTAGTCAGTTATCATTTATTCGGCCTTAGGAATGTGGTCATAAATAAGCCCAAGTCCTTGTTGTTGATAGGCTCAGCCTAGTGGGGAAGAGTTCCAGAAACACACAGCCCGATAGTGGAAGGGCCGCTGTTTTAGGTTGGGCACTTTGGCTTGGGTTTTGACAAGTGAGTAGGAGTTCAATGAGCAGCAAGGGGGAAATTCCAGGTTTTACTTGTCCAACACTTAAGATAAAAAGCCACCCTTGTGCAGAATACCTGAGTACTGGGAGGTGCTCTAAGTTTGTAGGAAAGCATGACTCAGGAATGAAGCCATTCTGGGTCAGATGGTGATTCTCTCTGATACTATAATTTTGGCCTCTGCCCCACTGGTCAGGCCTCTAGCTTTTCCCTGGGTTCAGCTAGAAGAAAATTTGGCCCAAACCAAATTTTTCTCTCTGAGGAAGCCATCCCGTGCCTCCATGACTGGAGCACAGAGATCAAGGGAGGACATTTTAATGGTGCTGCAGAGAGTGAATACACAGACAGGAGGCCTTCCACCCCACCCTGACTGCCCCTGCCAGGCATCTTCGTCCCTCTTAATCTGCCCTTGCCTGGTCCCGAAACAGCCCAGCCGAAGCCCGACCAGCTTCTCTTGCTTGAGTTCTCTTGCTTGGCTCAGTGATTCAGAGCCCAGACTCCTACATGGCTGTCTTCCCTCATTCCCGAGGTCCTGAGCTTGCACGAACAGCCCGATGGATTCTGCAGCCCCCTAACGACTCTCAGGTAAGTCCTCATGAGCCACAAAAGTCACAGTCCCAGACCAGCTGTATGCCTATGTGCCCACAGGCTGTTACCCACTTGAATATGGCAGAGCCGAGGTCCATCCTTTCCGAGACCATATGAACCAACTATGGGGTAGAGCCCGTGGAGAGGGCACACCTGGTCTTTCCGTGAGCACAGCTCCCCATTACTTAAATAGCAGGGACTGCAAAGCCATGCACAGATTTGAACTCAGCTGCATTTTTTCGGTGAATTAAAGGCACAGCCAGTTATCGTGTCTTATCTCTTTTATCTCTCTCTCTATATATGCATATATATAATTTAATATTATTATTTTTTAAGTAGGCTCTGTGCCCAGCATGGAGCTTGAACTCACGACCCCAAGATCAAGAGCCGCACCACTGAGTCAATCAGGCACCCCCATGTCTTAACCTCTTCTCAAGTTAGAGTTTCTCCATGTGGTAAGTTAGAGTGGGGCTTCATTACCTACTTCACCAAAGGGAAAGGCAAGACACTGAAGAGTGATTTGCTCACAGTTCCTTTATTTAACATACCTATGGACCACCTACTACCTGCCAATTTCTAGTCCAAGCACAAGGGATCCATTCAGGAGGAAGCAAAACAAAGGTCCTGTCCTCAGGAAACTTACATTCTGGTGGGGCAGACTGACTACAAGTAAATATCAGGTCAAAATATGCCAGGTGGTGATAAATGCTAAGATGGATAGAGTAGGTAGGGGAGAGTGATTGACAGGTTGGGGAAGAGTGTTGTCATTTCGCACAGGGGGTTCTAGAAGGCCCTGCAGGTGAGGTGACATCAAAGAAGAGTCTTGATAGAGACATGAGGCAGGAGTGTTCCAGGCCACTAGACAAAGTCATCATCATCCGACTATACCATACTCAGCGCTTTAACCTTTCTGCCTCTGGCCCCCTGCAGCTGGGCAGTGACTCTTTGAAAGAAGGAATGACATTTACTCATGTTGGGTCTTCTGTTCTGAATTCGGTCCATACGCTGTTTGCCTGTTTCTGTCTCCCCCTCTAGAAGGTCTTTTGTAACACAGAATGCCAGTCCAGGAACAGTCCTTGGGACAGAGGAGAGCGTGTGTGGACTGAGCACCTTTGCAGACAGAATGCACCAGCAGAGGCCTGGAGCTGGGTGGGTGGCACAGGCCGAAGGCAGAGCACACCCCAGGAAGGAGGCAGGAGTGCTCTCTAAGTTCAGTCCCTGCAGTTGATTTGATGGCTTTGTGTCAGTCTTCTACGGAAAAATAATTGCAAACATCTATACCATGTCAGCTGCTGTCCTAAGCATTTTGCATACATTAATGCACTTACGCTCCATAAAAGCCCTAGGTGATTGGTGCTGTGACCACACCTGTTGCACAGGCCACGGTTCTGAAGCAAGGAGACCTGAAGTGATTCAGTTACGACCAACATGGCTAATACTTGGCAGAGCCAGGACGTAAACCCAAGAGCCCTTGTTCATATCCTTACTCCAGAGATTTATACTCCATATCCTTACCACCTAGATGGGTCCCCTTGATCTTTCACTGGGGGGTTTGTGCCCTCAGAGTCTCTGGGATAAGCCAAAGGGTTTTTCAGATTCAACTTCCAGAAAGGTCAACAGTAAGCAGAGATTTCAGAAAAAAATTTAATTTTAATTATGTCATTTAAGACATTTGTATACAGCTGTATGTTATCGTGAATAATGCAAAAAGCCAGGTGAATTATTTTTTAAAGATTTTATTTATTTATTTGACAGAGAGAGATTACAAGTAGGCAGAGAGGCAGGCAGAGAGAGAGGAGGAAGCAAGCTCCCTGCTGAGCAGAGAGCCCGATGCAGGCCTTGATCCCAGGACCCTGAGATCATGACCAGAGCTGAAGGCAGAAGCGTTAACCCTCTGAGCCACGAGGCACCCAAGCCAGGTGAATTTTTAAGGTAAAAAAGGCTTCCAAGAAGTGCCACCCTATTGGTGGGTTGCAAGGTTTCTGTCCCCAGGCCCCCTCCCCAGGCCCCCAGCCCAGGGTGAACTGTCATAGTCTGGAACTTGCCCTCATCCCAGCATGTGTGTGTGTGCACACATGCCGATCTATGCATGTGTGCACGCGCACACACACACACACACACACACACACACACAGTCCCCAGTCACTGTGACTGTCTGGACAGTAGTGAGTCATGGACCAGGTCAGGCCGGGATGTAGTAGGAAGTGTCGCTTTCTGATTGTTCTTTTTCGGGCCTGGGCAAGGGGTGGGGGTGGGGGGGTGCCGGCCAGGGAAGGGGTGGGGCCTTGGTTCTCCACCAGAGCCTGTGCAGGGCTCTGGAAGCTTCCGGTCTGTGCCTGTGGGACAATGTCCCACCAGGCTCATCCCACTTAACACCACCGAGACAGCAAGGCAGGAGGCAGGAGGAGGCACTTCTCATCCTCTACACCAGAAAATACCCCCACCCAGCCCCCATGTCCGATTTGCAGAGGACAACCTTAGATGTCCCCTCCTGTGGGGTGAGAGGCGTGTTCTGTGGCCTGTGTTTTCTGTGGTCTGAGTGTGTCAAGCCCAGGAGCCGCGTCCTCACGGCCACGTGCCACAGAACGGGGTTTCCCGGGAGAGGCCATGCCCACGGGAGTTTTATTTATTTATTTATTTATTTAATTTTTTAAAAAGATTTTATTTATTGTCAGAGAGAGACACAGCAAGAGAGGGAACACAAGCAGGGGGAGAGGGAGAGGGAGGAAGCAGGCTTCCCACTGAGCAGGGAGCCCCATGTGGGGCTCGATCCCAGGACCCTGGGATCATGACCCGAGCCGGAGGTAGACACTCAACAACCGAGCCACCCAGGCGCCCCGTCCATGGGAGTTTTAAAGGCAGAGCAAGATGAATGCAAGCAGACACCTCCACCCACTGTCGACCAGATGCTGACGTGCCTCGCGGAGGACAGACCTGGTAATCAATGTGCCAGCGTCTTCACTGACAAAGCAGAAAAGCAAATACACAAGCTGAGGGAGTTAGTCACGCAGGGAGACAGCGGTGGTGGAAGGAAAAGGGCAAAGATGTGTGGGGTGTGCCTGGGGTTGGAAGGGCTGGGGCAGGGCGAGCGGAGAGGGAGCCAGAGGACAGAATTGTCTGTGCATCTGGGAGGAAGGGTATGTGCGAGAGAGGGAACGTGAGAGAATGTGTCTGAGAGCAGTGGAAGTGGAGGGGCGGGTGAGGGGAACTGCGTGTGACTGACAGAAGGTGGGAGGGAGCGAGACAGGGGTGCGGGCGGCGGGCCTCTCTCATCCCTCCTGCAGCCACGAGGGCTTCTGGAAAGCCCTGCAGTTTGGAGTGAGGGACATGCAGGAGAGGTGAGATTTCATTACCTTTCCCTTTGTGTGATATTTTCGCGTTAGGAATGTAAGACGGGAACTATAAATAATCCAGTCACAGCTGCGACGTCCTGGAGATTTATGGAGCATGCCAATGCCAGCCAGCTCCGGGCTGGGGGGGCTGCGCTTCATGGAGCCGGGATGAAAGGCCGACTCTCCCGCACTTGGACCCCCCCCGGCACCCCCCAGGCCTGGCCAGGTCCCCCACCCTCCCAACCCACAGAGCCCGGGGGAGAGAGAGGCTCACAAGTGCTTAGACGCCCCCTTGTCCTGGGCAGCCTGGAGTTGAGTTCTGGGGAGGCAGCTGGGGAAGGTCAGCAAGACCAGGGAGGCAGCGGGCAGGGTGGGCAGAGGTGCAGGCCTGCCCCGGGGTAGGGGGGGTCCCCCTTAGCTCAGCTGCCTCAGACAAGGGGGGCCGACAGGTGGCCCAGACACAGACAGGCTCAAGTCCGATGAGGTCCCTGAAGCCTAGGCCAGCGGTCTTCCTTTCCTGTTCTCCCTTCTGGGCAGGGGACTTGTGTGCCACGTCAGCAAACACCACCAAGCCGGGCTCGGTTTAAGACTCTGGTGGGGGCTGACGGTGGCCCCCACCTCCCAGGAGAGGGCTCACACTGTTGGCCTGGGCAGGGATCACATTCTCCAAGGACTTGGGGGCTGCTGGCCAGGACAGTGACACCCCAGGGAAGAGATAGACAGTGTATCTGGGGCAGTGAGAGGGCAGCAAGGAGACATCCTGGCCTCCCCAGGTCACCCTCCAGGAGCTGTCCCCGACCCTGTTGTGAGGACAGATAGAAGAGGTGCAGGAAGACATTTGGGAGCCGGGCCATAGGCTTGTCCTCCGAACCCATGGGTCTGGAGGAAGAGGAGGGCCAGCGGTCTGGGGGTGGCGGGGGGTGAGGAGAAGATTTGAGGCGGCCCTGTGACATGCCCATGTTTCCCTGCAGTCGCTCACAGGAGCTTTTATCTGGCTGTGTCTCCTGCAAGCCCCTGGGGGCAAGAAACATGGACATGCTGTCCGCATTGCAGCCGGGCGATTGCACGACCCCGGTGCTCGGGCTTGGTGCATCTGTCCTACAGAACACGGACACCCCGGTGCCCACAGGTGCACGTGCCTGGCAGACTGGGGCCCTGGGAGGGAGTGTGTGTTGGGGGTCGGGGAGCGGAGCCAGCTCGGTTCCCTCCTGTTAGTCCTCAGGCTGTCCCTGGGGCCGAGGGTCTCTCTGCCCCCCTGCCCCGGCCCTTCCTGCCTTCCCTGGAAACGGTGGGCTGGCGTGGCCCAGTTACGGCAGGCACCAGCCTATCCCTCCACGGCTTTCGCTTTGCCTTTCTTCTAATTCTCTGAGCAAATATTGGACATCCAGAGAGACGTCGAATCCTAGGCTTGGGGATGGGGGGTGGAGGTGGTTAGCACAAGCTGGCTGCTTGGGGCAGCTCCGGCAAGATCCAGCCCGGCCGGAGCGCTCGGGCAGAGGGAGGCTGCTGAGGGGGCAGGGGTGTTGGCCCAGGGGGCAGGGAGGGGCCCTTCCCTCAGTGGATTCCTTCTAGGAGGAGCCTCTGTGTAGGACTGTGGGCTTCCAAAGCGGCCCCATGTGGGTTGCGGCGGGGTCTTTTCTTGGGCCTGGGGGGGTCCCTTCTCCCTTAGCCTCCAAAAGGAAACCATGTCTGGGAGTGGGGCCTACATCTTAGAATTAAATCCCCTGGGGTGTCCCAGAGGCAGCTCAGCCAAAAACACAAATGACCTCAAAGCAGGCTTGCCTGATTTCGGGAATGGCAGAGCCGTGACGTTCAGAAGGGGAAGCTGGAGCTGTATCCTCGCCCGAGGCACCCCTGCCGCACCTGCTTGGGCTCACCACTGTGTGTGTCCTCACACTGTCCTGCCTGGTTGTCTGACTGCAAGTGGCAGGAATGGACTCTGACGTTCTTCCCCTCCCCCCAACTGCAGGAGAGAGAGCATATGAGTGGGCTGGGGAGGGAGGGGTGGAGGGCCAAGGGAGAGAGGGAGAGAGAGAGAGAGAAGCTTAAGCAGAGTCCCCGCTGAGTGCAGAGCCCCCACGCGGGGCTCGTTCTCAAGACCCTGAAATCGTGACCTGAGCAGAAATGAAGAGTCAGACGTTTGACTGACTGAGGCACCCAGGCACCCCTGGACTCTGACATTCTTAAGCAGAGATTTGGGGCTGCTCACAGCATCCGCAGGAAGGCTGGAATCCCAGCTGGGAAGATGGGCAGGATCCAAGGGATGCCAGGCAGTCAGCGTCATTGCCAAAGTCACACCATTAGGCGGTCTGCCTAGGATGCCTTTGCTGTTACCAGGCCTCTACCATCAATGGTGTGGTGACGGGTTATCTGATGTGTCAGCTTCACTGGACCACGGGATGCCGATATTTGGTCAAACATCATTCTGCAGGCGTTTCTGTGACGGTGTCTTGGGGGAAGATTAACATTTGAATCCTTAGGCCGAGTAAAGCCGATTGCCCTCCGCAGTGCGGTGGGCTTGAAAAGAACAGAAAGGTGGAAGAAGGGAGAATTTTCTGGGGCGCCTGGGTGGCTCAGTGGGTTAAAGCCTCTGCCTTCTGCTTAGGTCATGATCTCAGGGTTCTGGGATCAAGCCCCGCATGGCGCTCCCTGCTCAGCGGGGAGCCTGCTTCCTCCTCTCCCTGCCTCCCTCTCTGCCTACATATGATCTCTCTCTGTCAAAAAAATAAATGGAATCTTAAAAAAAAAAAAAAAGGAGAATTTTCTGTCTGCCTGACCATTGAGCAGGGATATAGGTCTTCTCCTGCCCTTGGACTGGAACGTACCCCATTGGCTTTCGTTGTCCTCCAAGTCTTTGGATTCAGACTAAAACTTCCACTATTGGCCCATAAATACTCCTCAGGAAAGGAAATTCCCACCCCATCCCCCCAAACAGAAAAGGAACATTCTGGATGGCCGTCCCAGTGTGTTCCTCCAGACCTCCATCCTTCTATCTCCCCCCACCCCACTCTGAATTCCAGGAGGCTGACCGTGTGGGCTACATCGGCCAAACTCCCATGCCTCTGACTTAGAGGGTCTCCCTCTGGAAGAGACTGGGGAGGTGGATGGAGAGAGATGGGGGCATTTCCCCCTTTGTTTCTTTCCTTTGCAGCTCTGGCTCTCTTCAGATTCTAGTCATCTCCCTCCCTGTCCCACCAGGGTCTTCACGATTCCTTTTAGTCTCTCGTAGCACTGTCTGCCCTTGGCAAATAGTCCCTTTCTGAAAGACCCCTCAAATGCGCTGTTCGAGGGTAATACCTCTTTCCCCCTGGCACCTCACACGGTACAGGAAGTTTGGAGATGGGGAGGCAACAGAGTCCCAGCAAATGCACCACAACGGGGTGGTGCAGAGGCCTGGGGGAGGTGGTGGCAAGAGCCTGGACTTTGGACACAGACCTACTAGGGTCTGAATTTTCAGCCCTACTCTTAGTATCTGTATGAACTTGGTCAAGTTCCTTAACCATGCTGACCCCTCTTTGTTCTTCTTCTGGGAAATAAAAGTTAGTATTTATCTCATAGATTTTGTGTGAGAATTGAATGAGATAAATTTTTAAGCACTTAAGCACTCAGGAGACCAGTGATGGCAAAAAAAGTTCTCTTTCCGTTCCCGCTCCCACTGATGGTGAGGGCTCCTGGAGCACTGTGTAGGAATTCAGACATATCATCCTGGCCTGGGGGTGATGAGTGCACTCGGGATCGATTAGTGATGTCTGTCAAGGCGCGGTCTGGACAGTGCAGTAAGCTCCACTTGCCTTCTCTGTTGTAAACATCCACTAAATGATGGCTGTCAGGCTATTTCTTTGCTCCTTGGGAAGGGAAGTTGGATTCTGCTGGGGTCACAAAGGCCAGGATCTTGTTTGACCGCCAGCACGGCCCAGGTCCTGAGTCATTGGGGCCCTCTCCTGGCACAGCCCAGACTTCTCAGCCAGGCAGATGCTCTGACCAGCTCTCCTTACATCAGCAAACTGCTCAGCCCTGTCTAGGTTGCTGAGGGTCTTCTTTTTCCAGGGACTTTCTCTTGTTCTTTTTGCCCCCAAATTCCCTGCCTTGTGCTCCCTACCCACAGATAACACACACACACCCCTGTATCCACCAACTTCTCCCCCCCTTGAAATTTATAGGGAGTTATATACGTTTAATTTGAATCTCTCCATCCTATGTCACCCCACTTTCCAAATCCCCCCCAGTCTCCTTTACTTCCCATCCCAACCCAGGGGGCCTGGCATTACCCCAGCGACACACACTGGAGTTGGCTGAAGACAGAAGAGGTAGAAGAGAATCATGGCCCGGGTATCCTGCGATGGGAGCTGGAGACTTAGTGATCACCAGGTGGTTCTTGGACTAGCAAAAAAGGTAGAGGGAGTAAGGACTCTTTTCCAGAAATAATAGGACATATTTATTTGTTCAAAAAATATTTGTTCAGCACCTACTATGTGCTGAATGACAGAGCATCAAACAGACATCTTCTTTGCCCCAGTGGGGAGGTGGACAAGCATAACCCTATGGGTGCTGGGCCGTGTGGTAAGGGCTAGTACGGACAGGAGCATAGGAGGGTCCTCTACTCGGTAGGACATGGTGGGACAACCAGGGAAGACTTTCCTGAGGAGGTGGCTTCTAAACTGAGTCTGGAAGGATAAGGAAGCTGTTCCAGGTGGTTGTGGGAACAGCATAAGCAGAGATTTGAAAGTGCGTGCTGGGAGAACTGCTGGTTGCTGGTAGGCCACAGCAGCTAGACTGGAAACCAGAAGTGCTAGACAGGAGCTGGGCGGGGAGGGTGTTGGGGTCCTCTGGGGCCTTGAAAAAGGTTTCTCTGAGGAGTCCAGATTTTCTCAAAGCAGCCCCCACTATGCCCACCTCACCCCCACCCCCGTCTGTCTGTTTGTCCTCTGCCTATCATGACTCATGAGGTCCTGAAAGTAAACCTCCTGGGAGATACAGGACTTCTCAGGCCTCAGGGAACAGAACCTCACCCTCCCCTCCACGGCCCCAGGCCCCATGAGTCACTCACTAGGAGAGCAGTGAGAGCTGCTTAATGTCAGGGCTGGGGGGGGCAGGGGTGCAGCTGGGCCACAGCGACTGCAGAAGGAGGAACTCAAAGTAGGGATGAGCGGGGGAGCCCCCAACCTGATGAATGAAGGCTTTAATGCAGTCTTGCTAATAACTGGCTGACCCAGCCATCAGGTGCAATTGAGGGTAAAGCAGGCGGTGGAACATTTTCTTTCTCCAGTGACTAAGTAGGTTTGCAATTACCGCCTCCTCTCATAAAACCCCTCACACCTTTTTCCCAGCCACTTCCCCTGCTCAGACCTGCTTCCCTTTGGAAAACGGGAAATAGTGTATATGTAGAGATGTGTGTCTGTGGATGTAAGTATCTCCTGGACGTGGAAGGAGGTGCATAAACGGGAGTGTGTATCCTCACCCATGCATGAAAATGTCTCTGTTGGGGCCATGCATGGCAGCGTATGTGCGTGAGCCTGAGCTGCGTCTGTGCGCACAGGGAAACGTGAATACAGGCGTATGCACTCGTGTCCAGGCCGTGGGTGTTTGTGAGTGTGGGGGAACTGAGGTGTGTGTGGGATTGCAGTGAGTGTGCACGGGCTTCTATGCAGCTGGCCCCCACGACTGTCTGCAGGGGAGCTGCTCTTAGGCAGGATTATTTATATTAACCGGAGCAGCAGCATGCCCAGCTAGTCTCCCTGCTTCCCCCCTTGCTTCTTTGTAGTCCATCCTCCACCCAGCAGCCAGAGCAAGCTTTTAAAAATGCAAATCAGACCATGTCATTTCTAGGCTGAAAACCCTCCAGTGGCTTCCCACTGCATCTGGAATAAATCCAAGCTTCTGGCAATGGCCTGCCTCTGCTCCCGGCTTTGAAACTTTGTGGCCTCATCTTCTCTCACTCCTCTGGCTCCCTCTGCCTCAGCCACACAGGCAAGAGCCTTTACACTTGACCTTCCTTCTGGTCCCCTTTGCTGCAGGATGCTGTCCTGCCTCCAGGTTTCGGCCCCAAATGGTGACATTATCTGTGGGGCCTTCTCTGACTTCCCAATTCAAATCAGTACCTCCAGGAGTTCCTGGCTGGCTCGGCTGGAAAAGCATAGGACTCTTGATCTTGGTGTCATGGAGTTGGAGCCCCCACATTGGGTGTAGGGATTACTTAAATGAATAAATAAACTTAAAAAAAAATCGGCACCTTCAGTCTCTCTCTGGTCCATCACTCTGACTTCCTTCCTCCTCAGCACTAGTCAGTTGGGTCCGAAGCAGAGCCCAGAGTTAGGTCTGCACGGAGTGTTAGTGGGAGCGCTCCCTGGGAAGGATGGGGCGGGGCCGTCAGGCCACATGCAGATCTGACGAGGTCTCTGCCAGCCCCCTGGGGCACCAGGGCAATAATTGCCCATCGGAGGGGTCCTGGAGTGGGTGGAAAAGGCTAACTAAACCCCGTACCACATCTGACTTGGTCAAGGGCTGGAACCATCAGCTCAAAACCTGAGAGCTTCAAGAACATGACAAGGCAAGCCACAGACTGGGAGAAAATATTTGCAAAAGACAGATCTGAGAAAGAATTGTTATCCAAAACAGGCAAAGAACTCTTAAAACTCAGCAATAAGAAAACAGCCCAATTTTAAAAATGGGCCAAACACCTGAAGAGACACCTCACCAAAGAAGAGATACAGGTGACCAGTAAGCATATGAAAAGATGCTCCACATCCTATGTCATGAGGGAATTATAAAATAAAACAACAGGGAGATACTACTACACATGATTAGAAAGGCCACATTCTGGAACACCCATGACACCAAATGCTGGTGCCTGCCTGGCTCAGTCTGTAGAGCATGGGACTGTCAATCTTGGGGTCATAAGTTCAAGCCCCACATTGGGTGTAGAACTTACATTAAAAAAAGAAGTTAAAAGAAAAAAGAACTCTTGCTCATTAGTGGTGGGAATGCAACATGGTACGGCTACTTTGGAAGACAGTTTGGCGGTTTCTTACAAAGGTAAACATACTCTCCTATACAATCCAACCCCCAAAGGAGGTGAAACTTATGTCCAAACAAAAACCTGTACATAGATGTTTATAGCAGCTTTATGCATACTTGCCCAAACTTGAAGTCAACCAAGATGTCCTTCCGCAGGCAAAAGGATAAACAAACTGTGGTCCAACCAGACAATGGAATTTTTTTTTTTAAGAGATCTTATTTAGGGGTCCCTGGGTGGCTCAGATGGTTGAGCATCTTCCTTCAGCTCAGGTCATGTCCCAGCATCCTGGGATCGAGTCCTATATCGGGCTCCCTGCTCAGCGGGGAGTCTGCTTCTCCCTCTCCCTCTGCCCCTCAACCTACTCATGCTCTCTCTGCATCTATCTCTCTCAAATGAATAAAAAAATTTATTATATGACAGAGAGAGAGAGAGAGAGAGAGGGCACAAGCAGGGGGAGCAGCAGGCAGAGACAGAGGGAGAGGGAGAAGCAGGCCCCCCGCTGAGCAGGGAGCTTCACGTGGGGCTCGATCCCAGGAGCCTGGGATCATGACCTGAGCCGAAGGCAGATGTTTAATTGAGCCACCCAGGGGCCCCCAGATGATGGAATATTATTCAGCACTAAAAAGCAATGAGCTATCAAGTCATGAAAAGACATGGGGAAAACTTAAATGCACATTTACTAGGTGAAAGAAGCCAATAGGAAAAGGCTAAATACATTCTAACTATATGGCATTCTGGAAAAGTCACAACTATCGAGACAGTAGAAAGATCGGTGATTGCCAGGGGTTAGGTGGGAGGGAGGGCTGCGTAGCTGAAGCACAGAGGATGCCTGGGGCAGCAAAACTGTGATGTATGACACCGTATCGGTTGATATGCACTGTTATATATTTATCAAAATCCACAGAATGTACAACACTACGTGCAAACCCTAATGTAAACTATATGCTTGGGCGATAATGATGTGTCAACATAGTTTCATCGACTGTAAGGATCGTACCTCTGTGGTGAGGATGTTGAAGGTGGGGGAGGCTGGGAGTGGGGGCTGGGTTGTGTGAGAATTGTGTGCTTTCTGTTCCATTTGGCTGTGAACTTAAAAATGCTCTAAAAAATAAAGTCTATTTAAAAAGAAAGGAAAGAAGGAGGGGAGGGAGGGAGAAGAAAAGAGAAAAAAGCAGAGAACGGGACAGAACAGAACAGAAATCCTCAGACCCTCTCTCTGGACTCCCTTCTCTCCTGCCGTCTGCATCCTTCCCTTCTGCTGTCCAAGTGCTTTCTGACCTCCTCACGCGGGATGTGTTCGCTAGGCCTGTCTGTCTGCTTGTCCTTTTCTTTCATGGTTTGCCCGGATCCTTTGTTCAGGATGTTCCAGCTCGGGGGCTGGGCTGCCTGGGAGCTTCTTCAGCCCTGCTCTTCCTGTCATCCTTCCAGGCGCCCCCAACGGCTTCCTTCCAGCCCACCGACCTCTCACCCACAATGACAGCCATCAGCTGCTCGGTAGGGCCCGTCCTGGTATAAATGTGCACCCTGACAGACCCCAGCCCAAGGAACGGGAAATTCAAGAGTGGAGAGAAGAAAATCCTAGGTAACTCATTAGCTTTTTGTTTTTGGTTTTGTTTTTAAAGATTTTATTTATTTATTTGACAGAGAGACATAAGAACTTTCCCCCTTGGCTAGGGTGGCCCAGCTTGGAAAATCAAATTTGAATCAGATCAACAGATAACTGCTGAAACCCGTATCATAGGGAAAAAAGTCGCACTGGAGAGGGAGGCCAGGACCGGGAGGCCACGGTGGAGTCTTACCAGGCCTGGGGGACATGGCCTTAGGCTTTTCTGGGGGTGGCCGGGAGGGTGGAACAGAATGGTCCAGTGTCCCCTGTGGCCCTGCCCATGAGCTCAGGTCCTCTCCCTCCTGTAAGTGCTAGAGGAACAGTCCTGCATTACAAATGGCCAAACTGAAGCCAAGGTCACAGGCTTGATGGTAGAAGAGCCAGTCTCTCCATATGAGTCGGTAGAGGGCCCCCATCAGAAGGAGGGTCAGGGGCCAGAGCCTCGGGCCCCTCATTTGTGAATTTTATCATCACTGGGCTCCTTTTGAGGCTGGAAGGAAAGGAGAGCAGCCTACAGACATTTATGTCACAACTGTGTATTTAGCCCCACTATGTACTGGGCACCCAGGTAAATGCTCCAAATATAAGGTCTCATCTACACCAGCATCCCTGAGTGTGGGCATGATGGGCCCATTTTGCAGAGGCGCTCAGAGAGGGAAAGGGACTTGCCCAAGGTGACGCAGGAAGCATGGGTGGGGTCTTCCAGCCCCTGGGAAGGGCAGCTCCAGGAGTGCAGAGCCTGTCTGGCTTCTGGAAGCTGACCCCAGGTGCTGGCACCCAGTGCAGTGACCAGTGGATGGCAGGCCAGCAATCAACAGCTGGTAAAAGAATGAATAAATTAAGGATGGATTAACTCCCTGTGGCCCCAGATCTGTGTTCTTGCCTGGACTCCACCTAGTCTGGGGACCTGGGGGCAGAGAGCAAAAGCCTGGGGTCTTCCCGGTGGGCGCCACTAGAGCAGGCCAGTGGGAACAGGGCAGGTGAGGGGTGCCGTGGCCAAGGCCTCTGGGCTTCATCCTCTCAGAGAAGCCGCGCCTGGCCCTGCGAGCCACTGCTGGTGGCCACGTGCTGTCCCAGAGGACTCTGGAAGGGGTTTACAGCAGAATAAACATCCAGGGATTCAGAAGATCCTGCCCTGCTGGCCTCCGACTCCCCCGAACCTGGCTATTGCCATGGCAACCAGCCTGGCTAAAGCAGAGCTTGAGGAAGGCATCCCGGAGAACCCCTTTCTGACCCAGCGGAGCCCTTGGTCACTCCAGCTCGCCGGTCCATGTGGCCTGGATGCCCGTAACACTGATGCCTGGGCGGAGAGACACGGCCCAGGGAGGATGCGCAGAAGTGCAGGCTTTAGGGATCAGATGGCCTTGGCGGAATCTTTGGCTCAGCTGTGTGAACTTGAACAGTAAACCTTTCAAGCCTCAGTTTGTTGCCCTGCATAATGGACGTAATAAGGTGTGCCCTGGCTGCGCTGTTGGCAAGAGGACGAGGAATCACACACGAGTGGCTAGCGGGACGCTGGGCACAGAGCACCGGCTCTTCACGCTGGTCACAAGAGGAGCCGCCCAGCGCACATCCCCAGTCCGAGCTCCCGAGCTCCCGTTACCGCAGGGCCCCAGGGCACGTCAGGGGGAGGGCACTCCGAGTCACAGACGCACAGAGCAGTGATTCATCTGGAAAAAAGGAAGCCCACAGCCACTCACACTGTACCAAGCCTGGAGGTTGCCCCGGGAGATTCCCATCAAACAGCCCATTCATTCCACCTTGAACTCAAACCTCTCCAGGCCCCTCTGGGCTCTGGGAGTCCCAGACTAGAAACCAAGACAGACAGAAGGGAGCTGGTGGAGGAGGGGGAGGGCCTGTGTGCACAGAAAGCAGGTCTGACTGGGTCCCAGGGAGTAAGGTGGGGCTGGGCCCTGCAGCCTGTGCGTATGGGGCCGCCTGCTGTCAACTCCAATTGAGCAAAAAGGCCCCTCGGGGAAGTGAAAGCAGAGAGCCCTGCAGTATTAATGGCCTCCATTTATTGAGGGTCAGCCAGGGGCCAGAGTGATAAAAGCAAATAAGGCCACATTCCCCCCTCCCCCTGCTCCAAGTGCTTGGGTGACTTCTCCCTGCTGTCCTTCCGGGCACCCAAATCCTCAAAATGGCCTTCAAACCCCAACCCATCCCTCGGTTCCTCTGCCCCCAGGGCTCAGGCTTTCCCGCTTTGGGTTTTCAAATGAATTGTGCCTTTTCAGCCTCCGGGTTTTACACTCAGCTTCTCTACTTGGATGCCCCTTGCTGTCTTTCCCCAGTTCGTTTACTGGATTTGATCCCTTGTACGAGGCACATTTTCAAAAGCCAACGTTTGGCTCTGAAAAAATTTCAGACTACCTAAAGGTTGCAGAAAAAGAGCACAAACCTTCCCATATTCCCTGCACTCAGTTTCCCCAAACGGTGGTGTTTCACTGTGTTTGCTGGATACAGAGCCCCCCGGGCAACTTTGCTCCTGACTTCCTATTCTGGGACTTTACGTAGATCGCTGGAAGTTGGCCACGGAAGCAGAGTATACACACCATGGAAACTGGTCATCGGCCTTTACAAACTTTTTTTCCCTGAACTGTTTAAGAGTAAGTGACTGCCATGCCCCTTCATCCCTGAATAGTTCAGCCATGTATTTCTTTCTTTCTTTTTTTTTTTTTAAGATTTATTTATTTATTTTGAGAGAGAGAGAGAGAATGATCACATAAAGGGGAGGGGTGGGGGGAGAGGGAAGAGTCCTAAGTACATTACACACAGAGTGCAGATTCCTATGCTGGGCTCGATCTCACGACCCTGAGATCACGACCTGAGCCAAAACCAAGAGTCAGATGCTCAACTGACTGAGCCACCCAGGTGCCCCCAGCCTGTATTTCTTAAAAAGGACATTCTCATCTAATGAATAACCACAGTACATTTATCAAAATCAGGAAATCTGTATGGCTACAGTTCTTCTATTGTCTGATCTACATACCTTATTCAAGCATTCCCAGCTGTCCTACTAATGTTTTTAGAGCAAAGGGAGAAGAATTTTCTGCTCTGTGTATTGTCTTTGTGGAAATGTCCTGTTTCTGATCATCCGCTACTGGTAGCAGCCATTCATGATTTTTTTATTTGTTTATTTATTTATTTGTTTATTGGACAGAAAGCAAGAGAATACAAGCAGGGAGAGCAGCAGAGGGAGAAAGAGAAGCAGGCTCCCCACTGAGCAGGGAGCCTGACGTGGGGCTCTATCCCAGGACCCCGGGATCATGACCTGAGCTGAAGGCAGATGCTTAACCGACTGAGCCACCCAGGCGCCCCTCCATTCATGATTCTTGGCTGAAATTATTAATATCATGGTGATTGGCAAAAGATGATTTCCTAATTCCATCATTTTTCTACACTTGTTTCTTAGCATTCTTTGTAAAGAAGAGTGTTCTTCCCCCCCCANAGAGCCCGATGCGGGCCTCGATCCCAGGACCCTGGGATCATGACCTGAGCCGAAGGCAGCGGCTTTAACCCACTGAGCCACCCAGGCGCCCTCTACACTTGTTTCTTAGCATTCTTTGTAAAGAAGAGTGTTCTTCCCCCCCCATTCATTTGTTTATTCATTTATTTCTTTATATCAGATAGACTCATGGATGTTATTTTATTCTTTGGCTTATCATCTGTAACTCTTACTATTTATTTCAGTGCTCCAATGATGCCAAATTTGTCCAGTAGAAACCCTTTTACACTGGCTTCCATTCCTATTGACATGTCCTCATTATTTTTTTTTTTAGCACATCATCACATTCTAGCACAACAAGTGTTCCAGGATCATCTTGTACTTTCCCTGAGCCAGCCCTAGAATTGGCTGTTTCCCCAAAGTGGCCTGCTTTTGATTTTGCTTGTTTGTTTGTTGTTGCTGTTTGTTTTTTTCCCGGGGAGAATGGTATTTAGAAACCAAGCTCTGGGAACTGGGGTGCTCTGTGTTTCTAGGGAAGATGTATGTTTTATTTATTTATTTTTTATTTTTTATTTTTTGAAGATTTTATTTATTTATTTCACAGAGGGAGAGAGATCACAAGGAGGCAGAGAGGCAGGCAGAGAGAGAGAGGGGGAAGCAGGCTCCCCGCCGAGCAGGGAGCCCGATGCGGGCCTCGATCCCAGGACCCTGAGATCATGACCTGAGCCGAAAGCAGAGGCATTAACCCACTGAGCCACCCAGGCGCCCAAGATGTACGTTTTAAATCTCTGACAGCAGGTTGCATTCTGCAGACTCCCTCGGTCTAGCATTTGGCTCTTTTCCTTCTGCCACTCTTCTATTTTGGCCGAAGCTGAGCCCAGCAGGAAGTGGCACACAGTCAGGACCCCCTGGCCTCACCCTTCCTGCCCTTTTCCGTGCTGGCTCCGCACAGCCCTCTTGTCCTGTCTCCCCCCTTCCGTGGAACCTGCACCTGGGAGCCAGCCTGGTACCAACTCAGGGGTCTTCTATCAGGCAAGCTCGCTGCAGAGCATGGTGCATTTCTCTTGGATGCCACCCCACACTGATCTCTGATGTTACCCTTTGGTTTTACATTGGGTGGGAGATTGGAAACTCCTCTGGGACTAAAGCAAAGTCTGAAGGATCATTTTCAGCAGGCACAAAAGAACATTTCTAGGGGTAAGAATGTTCTATGTCATGGTTAATTGACAAATTTTCTTCCTCCTTGTTATCCAAAATAAAAGTATGTCATCAATCAATAATGTGTTAGATTCGGTGAAATAGAACACACCTTGTTATCCTTCAAAACTGAGGTCACGCTGTTTCCTCATAAGTACTATTTCTCCATAGTACTCAACACAATTGGTAACATCAACATTGAGGTTATGATTGGGTAATACTTGTCTGAAGGCCCCCTGAGCACATGCCCCTGTGTGTCTTGTATTCTTAGCTGTATCCTCAAGGCCTGGCCCACCACAGATGCTCAGTACAGATTTGTTAAATCACTGAATTAATTTAATTTTCTCAACAAGCCTGCAAGGCAGAGACGACTCTTCCAACTTTGTCGATGGGGAACCTGTAGCTTCAAGAACCCAGGTTTGTTCCATGTGGTTCCACTGGCATGTGGTGGGATGGGGATTCAAACCTGGATTTGTCGGATTCCAGTGTCTGTGCAAAGTGTTTCAACAGAGGAAATGGTTTTAGTGGAGAACTGAATTGAATTTTTATTCCCCTGATGAGTTTGGTTCCCCGAAGGAGTGTCTAAACTCTTAGAAACTAGGGCAGCACAAATATGATCCGGGAGAGAACACAGAACAGGGGCTGGTGAAACCAGCCTCCTGGGGTCCTTTGGGGAGGGGGGCCACTGCCCTCAGTTCATCCTTCGCCATAGCCCCACAGGGTTGGCCTGGACTGCTCTCCCTCCTTATGGGAGGGCCGGCCAGAGGTATGGGTCCCTGGTAAGCAAATGGGCCCCACAGCCCAGCCCTGCCTGACTAGCCCTGCCCCCCCCCGCGCCCCCGGGGTGCCTCCTGTGGCAGAGGGCACACTTCTCTCAAGGGCCTTCACCACCTCACCTCTGCTGGCTCCTACACATACCCAGCAGCTGGGCAGAACGGAGGTTACATCCTTGGTTTTGAAGATAGGGAAACTGAGTCTCAGAAGATGTAAATACTCACCGGTGGGTAAGACTCCCGATTCTTCCATCTGTAAAATGGTAGGATCAGACTTGGTACATCACAGATTTCTTCAGCTCTCCACACAGTTGTTTGATGATCTGTGGCCACCTCCCCCTCTTTCCCTCCCCCCCAACTTTAGGGCTTTCCTGCCCTCTTCCCAGGGGTAAGGCACCTCCACCCATTTCCCAGGGAACTGGCTCCTTCGGGACACAATCCTCATTTACATTTCAAAGGCCTTGGTTCCCTAACCCAGATCAGACAGACCCTCCACCAGCTCCCTGAGAGTATGGGCCTGGGGGCTGGGTTAGTAAGAAAGCACCTTTGCAGGCAATTTGAGAGGCACTGGAAGACATTTCCTCATCTAAAGAGACCTGGTCCTAGAAACACCGCAGGTTATAATAGTGGCTCCTGCTTACTTACCTCCTTACTTACAGACCTCAGGGGTCACGTACTCACTTCGTTCTCTCAGCAACTTCGAGAGGTGCGAGATGGGTGTTATTATCTCCCCTTTTCACAGGTGAGGAGGTGGAGGCAGGTTAAGGGACTTGCCCAGCTCAAGATCTGGAATTTGAACTCCTTGAGCTCAGACTCACAGCCACTGTACTCCACTACCTGAAATTCCATTCTTGGCTATCTGGCCTTTTCTGGAAGCAGACAGCCCGGGGCAAAGCCTCGGAACGCAGCACCTCAGTGCGAAGGCAGACAGGCCCAGCAGCTGCAGGCCCACCTGGATGCTTTGGGAGGCGCTGGGGGGCCCCTGGCACCTGCTGAGTCTGAATCTTGGGTAAAAAGTGGGGATGAGTGGAGGAGGTGGGGGTGGTTCCAAGGGCCATTCCCCTTCTGGAGCCTCCAACCCTGGTGATGGCGCCTGGGCAGTCCCTGTGCTGGGGACTGGAACATGACGGCCCTCCGACAGGCAGGGACAGCCCTGCTGGGGCGGTGAGTGAGGCGGGGTGTCCAGCGATGAGGCAATGCCCAGGGCTGCCTGGCAACGGGCCCAGCTTGTCGTCTCTGGTGTATCTGGGGTCTGTGATTTGGAGGCTATCTCTCTGGTAAGCCAAGGCCCAGAAGATTTGGCAGGAAGAGAACAAGTAATGCCTTTCACCTGTCCCCACTCCTACGTTCACTCTTGGGGAGAAGGTGTAGTAGCCCGCAGAAAGGGGGGGGTGCATGTCCATGGCCGGGAAGAATCCAGGGTCCAGCCTTGGGCAGGGAGGGGCAGTCCTGGCCAGCCTGCGGTCAGAACCACCTCGGGCCTGCCCCCTCCTCCCCTCACCGCCCCAGGGCCAGCCCTGAGTTCACCAGGAGGCCAGACACACCAAGGCCTGCAACCAGATCCTCACAGATGACAGCAGCTGAAGGTAACTTTCAAACACTCCCAGTGTTCAGACAGGGCTGAGGTTCCAGGTGCGATGAGATGTCAAGGGCAGCACCTCCACGTGGTCTTCCTGGGGGGCCAAGGCTACGGGAAGGACAGTGTGCTCATTCAAGATGGCCTTCAAATAAAATCCCAAGGGCCTGGCCCCGCTGTGCACCCTGCTTAGTATGAACACGTACAGCTACAGTGAGCTGAAATACACATTCACCTGCTTCCAGGCCTGCGCTCACCTGTACTGCTCTCTAGGAGGCTGGACCGCCCGCCCCGTGAGCACACCCAACCCATGTTTGCCCCTGCGTGTGTACACACACACACACACACACACACACACACACACACCTGGCTGAGTCCCTAAGCCTGGCCAGCTTTCCAAAGCAGGTACCCCCAGCCACAGAAAGAGCGTGCTGTCATTATCACAAGGTCATCTCCTGCTGGGGTGAGACAGCAGGCAGAGAAATTGCTGGCATTACTCAGAGCAATGCTTTCCTTTCTTCCTCACTTCCTCTCCACGCGTGTCCCTCACCCCATTCTGAAGGCCACTCCCACAGGGAGTACGGCGGCCGGAGCAGGAAGGATGTGCAGGGGGACAGAGGCTGGGTCTTCTCAGAAAGGGTTAATCCAGGGCGCCTGGGGGGCTCGGTGGGTTAAGGCCGCTGCCTTCAGCTCAGGTCATGATCCCAGGGTCCTGGGATGGAGGCCCGCATCGGGCTCCCTGCTCAGCGGGGAGCCTGCTTCCTCCTCTCTCCTCTCTCTCTGCCTGCCTCTCTGCCTACTTGTGATCTCTCTGTGTCAAATGAATAAATAAAAATCTTTAAAAAAAAAAAAAAGAAAGGGTTAATCTAACTGAGGCTGAGCCTCCCTCCCACCCCCACAGACTTACACACAGCTCCCCTTGGGGCAAGGAGGGCTGGGCGCCCAAGACCAAGGCTCATGGTGGTCACAGCACAGTCCTGGCTTTGTCTCTGAGATCCCGGTGGTCACGCGGCTGCACCCTAAGGAGATACTAGGGGTGGGCAGGGGAGGGGAGGAGTGGGAAGGTGGGAGACAGGGTGGGGTGTCTGGGTTGGCCGCAACGGCTGTGGGAGGCCAGGCCTCAGCTCAGGCTTCACGCAGGCCTAGGCTGTGGGCACTGGTTTAGGGGGACATTTGAACCCAGGCCTCTGGTCATATCTGACCCAAAGGGACACCGCCTTGAGGCTCCCTCCTCTCCATACATTGCTCTAAAACAAAGAGTCCTTGTTCCTAACCTATTTGGGGTCAGAGACCACTTTGAGGAATTTGTAAAAGCTATGGGCCCGTCCCAGGAAGACAGTCCTACACAGTCATTAGGTACTAGAGCCCAGGCCCATCTGCTGACACTTCCTAGGATTCTTCATTACAAGCCTTGCCCCAAATGGTGAAGTGTCTGCCAGCGGTCCCAGAGCATGCTTACAACAAATGCAGGCTTCCAGGCCCCGCCATCACTCTCCAGAAGCAGGATTGCTGGGGTCTGGAGGAGACATGCATATTGGTCACATTTGTGGAGCTTTGTTTGAGCTGCTGCTTAAAAGTAGTTGTGGAGGAGGGGGAGGGGTCCCAGAGAAAAAGGCAGACGCCTGGACTCCATCCTTGGAACTTTGGGATGGGGCTCAGGAATCTGCATTTTAATCAAGCAGCCCAGGGGCACCCTGGGTGGCTCAGTCCCTTGAGTGTCTGGCTCTTGATTTCCGCTCAGATCACGGTCTCAGGGTTCTCTCTCTCTCCCTCTGACCCTCCTTCCCACCCCCCCACCCCCCACTCTCTAAAATAAATAAATAAACTGTAAAAAAAAAAATCAAGCAGCCCAGTGATTTTGAAGCAGAGAGACTTTGGGGAGGGGAGGGGGAGCCGTGCCTCAGTCCTGCCCATGCACCAGCCTGGGGGGCGGGGCACAGGAAGGCCTGTTCACGGATTTATATAATGTTCCAGAAAGCTGTTCTTGGGGCACGTGGGTGGCTCTGTCGGTTACGCACCTGCCTTTGGCTCGGGTCCTGACCTCAGGGCGCTGGGATGGAGCAGCATCTGACTCCGCGCTCAGCGGGGAGTCTGCTTGTCCCTCGCCGTCTGCCCCTCCCCGGCTTATGCTCTCTCTTGTCTCTCTCTCCCTCTCTCTCTTTAAAGATTTTATTTATTTATTTGATAGAGAGAGACACAGCGAGAGAGGGAACACAAGAGGGAGAAGCAGGCTTCCTACGGAGGAGGGAGCCTGATGCAGGGCTCGATCCCAGGACCCTGGGATCATGACCTGAGCCAAAGGCAGCTCCTTAACGGCTGAGCCACCCAGGCGCCCCTCTTGTCTCTCTCTCAAATAAATAATAAAATCTTTATATTAAAAAAAAAAGACAGAAAACTGGTCTAGCAACTTATTCGCCAGGCCGGGTACCTGGTTCTCCCTCGGGTTCCAGGCCAAAGGCTCCCAAGTGGGCTGGTGCAGGAGACCTTCTCTGGACGGTGGGCAGCTGCGGCTGCATCCGGCTCAGCACTCACCAACTGTGGGGCTTTAGCTGAGGCCCCGGTTTCCGTGACTGCGAAATTCAGGGCCCTTGCAACTCTCCAGCAGTCTGCGCCCACATCTCGGCGGCCCTGGCCACATGTGGGAGCAGCAGGCAGCTGTCCCGTCCCCAGTACCCTGCCCCTTCCAGGGAGAGGCCCTGGGGCCCTAGTGCCGCCCCCGCAGCAGTGCCCCCCCCCCAAGGCCTTGAGGCCTGCCCCTGGCAGAGCCACTCACCAGCCCTGAGCTGTTCCCACCCCTGTGGCAGCGGGGCCCTCTGGGCAGGACACGGGTGGTGGTGGTGGTGGTGGTTGCAGTGTGTGTTAGGGCTGGATGGGCTGTGGCTGGAGGCCGGGGTCTGGAGGTCAAGGTGTGTGGGAATGTCAGACCCCCGAGGCTGGGACAGGTTGATCCCGTGCTCCTGACACCTGTGGGGAAGTGTTTCCAGGCCCCAGAGGATGCGCCCGGGGTGGTTCCCCGCACAGGTGTGGGACGCCAAGTGGTGGGCCTTCGGGTCCTCTCCACCAAGGCCCTGGAACAAGTTCCCTGGGAGCTCAGCAACCAGGTGGGGCCTTCCCTTGGCTCTCCCCTTCTCTCTAGACAATCAAACAGCCTTCATGGTGCCGGCAGCCCCTGCATGCTCCCAGCATACTCCTCTCCCCAGCCAGCCCTTCTCTCTTCCTCTCCTCCATCCTCCAACCTTCTGGTTTGGAAGGGCAGCTATGGGCAGCCAACAGCCACCCCGCCCCGCCCCCACCACTTACATCCTGAATCCAAAATCCCAAGGAAAGGGCACCTGGGTGGCTCAGTGGGTTAAGTGTCTGCCTTCAGCTCAGGTCACGATCCCAGGGTCCTGGGATCGAGCCCCACATCGGGCTCCTCGCTCAGCAGGAAGCCTGCTTCTCCCTCTCCCACTCCCCCTCCTTGTGTTCCTTCGCTCAAGATCTCTTTCTGTCAAATAAATAAAATCTTAAACAAACAAACAACTAAACCAAAGAAGTGGTGTCGGGGAAGTTGGAGAGGGGACCCTCCCTCTTTCCCAAAGTTCTCCTCAGCTCCACTATTTTGACCCTGTTATGTTCAACAAATGCACAGTGTAAGAAAACCGTGCTGGTCCCGACACAGGAAAAGGGCTGGTGTACAAAGTTCATCCAGCCATTTCACTGGACAGGTATTTATTGAGCATCTACTATGTGCCAGGCACTGAGGAGACAGTAGTGACCAAAGGACATAGTCTTTGCTCTCTTGGAGGCACTGATGACAGAAAATAGGAGGCCCTCTCTGGGGGCCTCTGTGTCTTTGTCCCTCGGTTGGTCCCTGGTACTGCCCTGAGAGCCTGGGGAACAGAGCAGAATTCAGGGGCTGTCCACTGCACATGTATTTCCTAGAGAGCCCCTGCCTGCTGGGCCTTGTACTTCACCTATCTCAGAGCCCCTAAGCCTTTCCCCTGGGCAGCTGCCCCTCCCCACTCCCTCCTTCCATCTTGTCTTCCTTCCTCTCTCCCCTACCTTCTGGCACTGCCCACAACTCTCAATCTTGGCTGGCCATTGGCAGGCTTGGAAGAACCTTCACAAAGCCTACACCCCATCCCAGGACAGTCAGATTCTGCAGATATGGACTAGGGAGGGTCCTGGCCTCTGGATATTTTAAAAGCTCTCCAGAGCTTTCTTTTTTCTTTTTTTTTTTCTTTTTAATATTTTATTTATTTATTTGACACAGAGAGAGAGATCACAAGTAGGCAGAGAATCAGGCAGAGAGAGAGGAGGAAGCAGGCTCCCCGCTGAGCAGGGAGCCGGATGCAGGGCTTGATCCCAGGACCCTGAGATTATGACCTGAGCCGAAAGCAGAGGCTTTAACCCACTGAGCCACCCAGGCGCCCCTCTTCAGAGCTTTCTGAGGCAAGTTGTGATTCTGGCTCCAAGACCTACAGGGAAGGCCCAGGGGTATTTCTGCCTGTTGTGACTTGGGGCTCTGATGCACTGAGGGGTGGGCCTGAGGCCTTCGGAAGAACGTAGAGGGCCTCAAAGCCAGGTCAGAGGAGATAGGACTGAGCCCAGCTGGTCCAGATACGCACGCTCAGTTCTGGGGCTGACAGTCGCACAAGGAGGTGAGATCGAGGGAAGGATCCTCTGCCTCCTTTCCAGGCCACTCCCCTCTGTCCCTTCAAGGCTGCAGACGGCTACTGGGTCAGAGCCCTGTCCTCTGAGGTCAAGGAGGAGAAGATGGAGGAGAGAAGGAATGAGACAGCCCTAGCTTCTTTCCCTCCTTTCCCTCTTAAATCCTGCTCATCTTTAAAGGCACCATTCAAATTTTATCCCTTCCAGGAAGCCTTCTCTGATTGCCCAGGTCAAAACCAACAAATCAGTTCCTCATAGGACTTTCACAAGGTCTTCCTCTGGATTGCCATTGTGTGCCTGACTTATCGAACTTAGATTTGGAAATGACCTGGAAGTCGGGCCAACTCTCGTCTGCTTCAGGCAGGCCCACACTTACATCTCATAAATGTGGGCAACTCGCCCTGAGGTCAGAACCCCAAATACCTGAGGCCACCTGCAGATATGGGGTACACTTATTTTAGTCACACCATTTCTGTAGGAAGGTAGGCAAAGCCTGGAGCGCCTGGAGGCCTGGGAATGTGGCTCCCCCAGGCTCCTCAGTGTCAGGGCTCTGGGGCTTTGCCCTGGGGGAGTCAGGTGACAATCTGCCCTGTCCCTCCCTCAGAGGGACTGGACGCTTCTACCAAAAAACCTGAACACAATTCTGGGCAAACAGCCCTCTTTGTGGATGTGTGGGGCCAGATCAGGGCTCAGCTGGGAAAGGATTGTGGGCCCCTTTCCCCCCCCCATGTGATACAGGAAAAACCACATCAAAAAATAAGTACAAAAAGCCCAATAATGATTCCGATTTTCCCCATGATGACCTTTCCATTTTTTAAATATCACACTTTTGGGGGAGTGTCTTGCTTTGCCGGTGATCTCAGCAGCACAGGTTACTTTGTGTATTGGGAAATCCAGTTTTGCACATTATGTGTGTGTAGGTTTCCATGCCTGCATTATATATGCATACAGCAGGTGCACACACACACACACACACACACACACACACACACATCACATCACATCACATATCCCATTAACGAGTGGTTCTCAGCTCCGGTTGCACATTGGAACACCTGGGGAATAACAAAATCCCAGTGCTCAGGCCACCTTCCAGTTAAAAGTAAAAAAAAAGAACCTCTAGGGGTAGGATCCAGATGTCAGTAGCTTGCAAATCTCCCCCGGTACCTCCAGTGTGCCGTCAAGCCTGAGAACCACGGCTGTAGATGACTGGTCTGCTGCAATCCTTTCACTGAGCAGTTAACAAAATGAGTCTGTAGACTCTGAACAGATGAAGATGGCAAAGACTTGGCCTGGATGCAGCATCCTCACCTGCAAGGTGGACTGATGGTCAAAACCATCTTCAAGTCCTACACGATTCTTAGAAAAATCTTTGACAGCACTGTGGGTGTCAAGAAGGAGAGGAAGAAATACACTCTTTAGGGAGAATCTGAGCCCCATGTCCCGGAGCTCTGAGCATCCATAGGGCCACAGCTGCTCCTCTCTCTCTCTCTCTCTCTCTCTCTCTCTCTCTCTCTCTCTCTCTCTCTCTTTTTCTATTGCTCCTCTTTCTAGGATGGGCATCAACTACGGGGACTCCTGTCCACCTCCCACAGGAGACAGCAGCTGGAGGGAGCTGCTGGGGCGCCGGGATTAGGGAGGGATTAGTGAGTGGTTTGGAGGGGCTCTGGGGTCTTGCAGCCCGTTCAGGAGTCTGAGGCCCAACGATAGCAAATGGTAGAAGGGGCAGATGAGACTGTGTGGAAGGGAGGGACAGATAAGGGAGTAGGGACAGTTGGCAAGCTGCTGCTTGGGCTCGAAAAGTTCGTGTTTTGTTGCTCATTTTTAAGTGTAATTACGAAACTGAAATATTCATATAAAATATAGATAATATTGAAATATACAGATAAAAAAATGAAAAGTTCTCCCTCTCCTCCCATTTGCTTTCGAATTCTGCTTCCCTCTATTATTATTTTAGTATATATCGTTTCAGACCATTTTCTACATATACGTGTTTCCACACACATTGTTTTTATTGCGTTTTTAAAAACACTTGAGTTATACTCTACATACTGCTTTGCAGCTTGTCTTTAAACCGTCTACCACGAGCATCCTCTGCGCCGGTTCCTAAGTCGGAGCTGCTTTACCGCTTCGGACAGCTGCGCAGAATTAATGGCCCTGAACTATGACGGGAATGCCGCCTGCCGACAGCACACTCGTTCAACTATTTCTGTAGGATACCGTCCTAAAAGTGGAATGGTTAGATCTGAAAGGATGTGCATTCCTAAATGGATCGGACTGTATACAACGGGCCCCCCGGAGCATGGGAGCGTCGCCGTCCCACCAGAGCACCTTCTTCCTCCTAATCTCAGGGGCACGAGCCCTTGCTAACCCTGCAGATTGCATTTCCCAGGGTGGGTGGGGCATGTGACCACCACGCAGTTGGGGGGCGGGAGTGCCCACGGCCTCCAGGTTCCTGTTTTGGGGGTGGGGGGAGGCGGGAAGGGGAGTGATTTCTGGCAGCGACGTGCAAAAGGAGAGAAGGAAGACCCGCGCCAGGGCCGCCGTCCTTCCCGTGGCCGGTGGCGTGGGAGGGGCTGCGGTGACAAGAGGGCACCTAGGGATTGTCCCGAGGCCCCGCACTGCCCCGGGGCCAGCAGCGCCACCCGGGATCGGGCAGGGCAGGGGGGGCGGGGTTAGTGCCGCATGGTGAGGCCCTCCCTGGTCCCCCCCCCCGACCCCCTCCGCGCAGCGTGGCTCAGGCTCAGCCTCGGGGTTCTGAGCAGGTGACCGAACCCCTTTGGGCCTCTACATCCCCACCCATTAACTTGGGATGAGGGAGCTGATGTTCCTCCGCTGCTAGGGGAGGGATGAAACGACCCGATGCTTGTAAAGTTTAGAACCGCACCTCTAAGAAATGTCCGCGTGGAGTGACCATCAGCTGGTCAATCATTCCCGGCTCCTCTCCCTGCGGGTGACCCCTGTGGGCAGTTTGGTGCGTCTCCTTCCAGACTTTCTGGAACATGTAGACACACAAC
This sequence comes from Ailurus styani, assembly GCA_002007465.1. Classification (NCBI taxonomy): domain Eukaryota; kingdom Metazoa; phylum Chordata; class Mammalia; order Carnivora; family Ailuridae; genus Ailurus; species Ailurus styani. The sequence goes on along the minus strand of LNAC01000027.1, from coordinate 11,631,927 downwards.
TTGTGTGTGCATGTGGGTGCCTGTGACGGTTAAAAATACTCCCGTGTGCCTACTCTATCATTTAGGAGGTTTTTTTTTTTTTCTTTAAAAAAGAATTTTTTTAAGCAACTTTATTTTTTGAACAGGCATTACATGCACATGGTATAAAATTTAAAAAGGAAAAAAGGGTGTACAGTGAAAAATAAGCATCTTTCTCAGTTTCCTAGCTAGGCAGGTCCCCAGTGTTATCAATTTCTTGAGTATCCTTCAAGAGATATTTCAAGCACTTGTATAAACATGTAAGTTTATGCATTATTTTTCCTCACACAAATGGTAGCGCACTTTACATAATCTCTGCACTTCTTTTTTTTTCATTTAATGATCTATCTTGGGTATATCTTTTCATATCACCACACATAGAGTTATTTTTTGAAAAAAATTTGGCTGCATAGCATTTCGTGGTTAGAAGTACCATTACTTCTGTAATCCTTTTTTTTTTTTAAGGAAATCTAGATTTTCTAATATGTTGCTTACAAATGAAGCTATAACAAATATCCTTCTCTTTATAAAGAGTCTTCTTTGTGAAGTGAAAGGAAACCTAGCTAAAATTGACTTAAACCAGAGAGGAAAATAGAGTTTGAAGGTTCGGTCACTGCCCAAGCCCAGACACCATGCTGACTGCAATTAAGGACTGATGCAGTCTCTCAGTGTCCTCACAGATCTGGTTCTCTGTCTGTTTTTTGTCTTTTGATGTGTGGCCTTTCTCTTGAGGCTCCACTCAGTGTTTGCTCCCTTGCCCCCTTCACTAGCTCTAGGGTCTTCCCACATGGCACAAAAGGGCTGCCATGGTTCTAGGCCTCTGCCCTCACAGCACCACTCCATCCAACGCAAAGGTGAATGTGTCCTCTGTAGACTCTACAGGGGAGGAAGGCAATGACTTGTCCCAGGAAACTCAGTAAATCACAGTATCTTCTTCACTGTCCTGGTCACTTGCCTTCTTCATTTTAATGTTATATAGGGGACGTTGTTCCAAGTCAGTGTACATACACATCTATTTCATTCTTTTTGTAATGACTTCATGTACTTAGTTGTACAGAGTCAGCGTGGCTTCTTTCCTCACTCTCTCTTTGATGGACACTGTAGTGTTTCCATTAAAAACAAAACAACCCGGGGCTCCTGCCTGTCTCAGTCAGTGGAGTGTGTGACTCTTGATCTCAGGGTTGTGAGTTCGAGCCTCATATTGGGTGTAGAGAATACTTAAAAACAAAATCTGAAAAAAAGAAAAAGATAAAATTTCTTTCCTGGCTGCTTGAAACTTGGCCACCATCATGAACCACACAGTACCTATTGGGACCAGGAAGTCCATGACCAACTGACTTCTTCTGCGGCAACAAACGCTCGTTGCTTTTCTTCTGGAAAGAGAGCAGTACCTAAGACAGGAATTCGGGAAAAACTAGCCAAAATGTACAAGACCATACCAGATGTCATTTTTGTATCTGGATTCAGAACCCATTTTGGAGGTGGCAAGACAACTGGCTTTGGCACGATTTATGATTCCTTGGATTATGCAAACAAAAATGAAACCAAACATAGACTTGCAAGACATGGCCTGCATGCGAAGAAGACCTCAGGGAAACAGGGAAAGGAATGCAAGAACAGGATCATGGAAGTCAAGGGGACTGCAAAAGCCCCCTGTTGGCGCTGGCACCAAGCGAGCTGCAGATTGGACTCCAGAAGGAGTCAAGATTCTGCAGCGACTTTATCTGTGGTGATGGTGCAGATTTTTCATGAGAGGGTTAATAAACTAAGAACAACAAACAAACAATAAGATAAAAATAAAACAACCTATAAACAACGTTGGAACGAACATCTGTGCTAGTTGGGATACGGTCCAGCTGCTTTAAGAAAGACCCACAGTAATAGGTGCTTAATGAACCAAGATAGAAGTGATCTCTCTGGTTGTTGGTAGGTGTGAAAGCAGCTCCAGGATCACAGGGTGGCTCTGCTTTGTCAGGGAGGGACATCCCTTTTTTCTTATGTCTTTGTCTGCATGGTTGAAGATGACTCGGCACCATATCCTTTGGGTCCACTGGATGGGGGGTGGGGTGGGGAAAGACCCCTTACCTCTAAGTGCACACCCCAGAAGTTGCACATCACTTTTGCTCACACCCACTGGCCAGAACTTGGTCACGTGACCACACCTGGCTGTGTGAGAGCCTGGGAAATAGAATCTCTACATTGGGTAGGTGTGTGCCCCACAAAAAGCTGGGGGTTCTAATGCCTGTTCAGCTGCCAGTCACTAGCTCTGTGGCCTTGGCCATCCTCAGATTCTTTATCTGCAAAATTAGGATTTAAAAAAAAAATTAAGACATAGAACAAAAAATGAGTTACCGTATTGAACTCTAGTCTAGGTCCTACAGAAGCTCAGCTTCTCTTCTAATTGAAGAGTAAGGTCCATGAATGGGGGCAGGGTGGCCGCGGGAGGGGCGGCTTCAGCAGAACACGGCTTCTAGAAAGAGGGAGGTGGTGGTCCCACCCTGCGTGCTCACAGAGCCCACGCAGGTGGGTGCGGTTCGGATCTGGACACGTCTCTATGGGCCCACAGACTGGAGCCTGGTCAGGGGAGAGCCACTGAGGCAGAAATGGGTGCGTGAAGGGAAGAAGAAGAATGGAAAGAAATGGGAGCATTTGATTTGGGGAGACGGGATTGAGGGAGAGAAGGAGGCCGGGCTCCGAATGGGAGTGTTGGCAGAGGGCTGGTGGTGTTACGTGTTACCTCCAGGAGGAGCAGCAGAGCAGAGGAGAATTTATAGGGCTGCAGGTTGGGGCACAAAATAAGAAATAATCTCTCTCTCTCTTCTACATTTTCTTTTTAAAAATCATACACGTACTCTCTAATTCCCATCCCCTATTTCACCCATGCCCTCCACCCGCCTCCCCCAGTAGCCATCAGTTTGTTCTCTATAGTTAAGAGTCTGTTTCTCGGTTCGTCTTTGTCTTTTTGCCTTTGCCCATTTGTTTCTTAAATTCCACATATGAGTGAAATCCTATGGTATTTGTCTCTCTCTGACTTATTTCTCTTAGCATTGTACGCTCTAGCTTCATTCATGTTGTTGCAAAGGGCAAGATTTTATTCCTTTTGATGGTTGAATAATATTCTATTAGATAGGTAGATAGATAGATAGATAGATAGATAGATAGATAGCCCTTCTTCCTTGGCTATTTGTCAATTGATGGACACTTGGGCTGCTTCCCTGATTGGCTATTATAAGTAATGCTGTGATAAACATAAAGGTGCCTGTACCCCCTTTGAATTAGTGTTTTTGTTTTTTTTGTTTTTTTGGTTGTTGTTTTAAAGATTTTATTTATTTATTTGACAGAGAGAAACACAGCAAGGACACACAAGCACAGGGAGTGGGACAGGGAGAAGCAGGCCCCCCACAGAGCAGGGACCCTGACTTGGGGCTCTATCCCAGGACTTCAGGATCATGACCCGAGCTGAAGGCAGACACTCAAGGACTGAGCAACCCAGGGGCCCCTGAATTAGCCTTTTTGTATTCTTTGGTAAATACCCAGTAGTGTGATTGCTGGATGGTAGTGTAGTGCTACTTTTAGCTTTTTGAGGAACCCCCATGCTGTTTTCCACAGTGGCTGCCCAGTTTGCATTCCCACTGACAGTGTACAGGGATTCCTCTTTCTCCGCATCCTGGCCAACACCTGTTGTGTCTTGCGTTGTTGATTTTAGTCATTCTGACAGATGTGAGGTGATGGCTTATTGTAGTTTTGATTTGCATGTCCCTGAGGATCAGTGATGTTGAGCATCTTTCCATGTGTCTGTGGCCAGAAGAAATGATCTCTTAAGAAATGTAAAGACATTTAAATAATGTCTGACTGAAAGTGGAAGAGGCTGTTTGGAGCCAAGAGGCCCATTGCGGGCTGGCCTGGCCTCAGGCTGCTCTTCCCTTTGCCTGTTACTCCCAGCCTCAAAAGCAGACTGTTCTTTGTCACTCTCCCTTGGCCAGCACTGAAACTGCTCCCACAGCGGCTCTCGAATCTCCTCCTTCTGCTGTCTCTTGGAAGCTCTCCTGGCCTCACCATACCCGGCCTCTCAGCGGCATGCCACACCGTTGACCTCATCCTTCTCGAAGCATCGGGTTCCCTCTCCTGTGGCCTCTTCTCTGGTCCTTCTCTTCCCGTGGCTTCTCGACTGCAGGCCTTCCTGCCTTCTTACTGCACAGCTCACCTCACCATCTATTAGCTCTGTGTGTAGGTGGCCACGAGTCTCAAACTCTGCCCCAGGCCCCTGGTCAGGGGTCCAGAGCTCTGTAAGCAGCGGCCTGGTGTCTCATGGACACGTGGAATTCAACCTGTCCCAGAATGACCTTGTCTTCTCCGCCCTGGACCTCTGGTACCTCCAACCTCATCCTCCTGCAGGGAACAGAGCAGCACCATTTGTGCCGAGACACCACTGACTGACCTCTCTGTCCAGTCTCGCCCTCCAGCTCCGTTCTGTGCATTATGTTCCTCTGGCTCAAGGCCCTTCGGCAGCACCCCATCACCGCGGGACAGAGTCCAAATGGCTTAGCAGGCTGGTAGGGTCCTTTTAGAGCTGGTTCCTTCTACCTTTGCTACCTCAGCTCCTCGTGCCACCCCCACCCCCTTCCCTACGGGCTCCAGCCAGCCTCCTCCCAGAGGGCATCACTCAGAGGCCTGAGAAGGCTCTTCCCTTCTTCCTTCCCCTGGCGAACAGCCAACTCCAGGTCAGCCTTCAGCCTTCAGTACTGGCTTCTGTCCCCCAGGGAGCCATCTGCGCTGCCCAGGCTGCCTTATCTGTCTCTCACCATGCACCTCTCCAGCACATACATCTAGCTGCAGAGGTTTGGTCTACTGTTTTTAATTGCTTGATTGCATCTCTGTATCACCCAGGCTTCTAGAACTGTATGTGCAGGAAACTTGCTCATGCTATTATCGCTGCATACTTGAAGCCTGGAACAGAATATGTTGCATAAATATTTGTTGACTACCGTTGAGTCAAGACCTGACTAATTGGGTGCCGCCCAGGGCTTCAGCAATGGCCCTCACTTGAGGACGGGCCAGGACTCTGTGCTCCGGGGTAAGGAGCTGACAGAGAAGTGAGAGTGGCTGGAAAGTGAAAGTGAAGCTGACTGGAGAGGAGAGAGCCCCAGAGGGCCCAGTCTGGGGAGGAGGGGCCGGGCCAAGAGTTCATTCAACCCAGTGTAGCAAGGGAGTCAGGCCAGGCTGGCGCAGGGCTGGGATGGGAGGGGGCGCTGTGGGCAGGGAGGTGAGCAAACTGAAAAGAGAGAAAATGGGTTTTGTAATTAGTCATTGCCCCCTGGGGTGAGGCTGGGAGTTTTCACCGGAGGTGGGTAGACCAGATTTGCAAAATGACAAACAGGGGCTAACCACCAGCCTGGGGGGCCAACGTGGGGCTTCCGGGCCAGAGCAGAAGTTGAGCTTTCTAGTTTTTTCTCTGTCCCTCCTCACTGCATTCAAGATTCTACCAAATAGTGGAACTGGGAGGGTAAGGCCTCAGAGGAGAGATCTACCCAGGGGCCAAATCTGCCTTTCCTGACCTCCCAGGCTGACCTCTGTCTCTCCAACTGGGGACACGGTGGCGCTTCCCACTTGGAAGGCTCAGCCAGTGACCCTGCATCGGAAGATCTTGACTAACTTGCCCTGTGGAGGTTCTTGGGAAACATGGAAACATTCCAGGATTGGGGAATCTGGGTAAAAGCCACCATCTCTGCCTTCCCACTAAAGAAAGTGGCAAAGGGATTGGCATACATTTAGGTATAAGGGGAATGCCTCATTCTGTGCCTAGGAAAGTGGAGGGGCAGCTATTCCCCCCAGATAATCCTGGGGGTACTGGAATCAAATATTAGGACCAGAACCTCTGTCTCTCTCACACACACACACAAAGGGCTCATTTTGGTCTTTGCTCCTTTGTTTTGTTTTGTTTTGTTTTTTAAGATTTTATTTATTTATTTGACAGAAAGAGACACAGCGAGAGAGGAAACAGAAGAAGGGGAGTGGGAGAAGGAGAAGCAGGCCTCCAGCCGAGCAGGGAGCCCGATGTGGGTCTGGATCCCAGGACCCTGGGATCATGACCTGAGCCAGAAGCCAGATGCTTAACGACTGAGCCACCCAGGTGCCCCTGCTCCTTTGTTTTTTAGGGCACTGGCTTCCAAATGTGTGTGTGTGTGTGTGTGTGTGTGTGTGTGTGTGTGTGTGTGTGTGTGTTTTAGAGGAGGGGAGGAGCAGAGGGAGGGAGAAACTATTTTTTTTTTAGATTTATTTATTTATTTGAGAGAGAGACAAAAGGAGGGGCAGAGGGGGAGAGAATCCTAGGCAAACTGGGGGCTAAATCCCACGATCCTGAGATTTTGAACTGAGCTGAAACCAAGAGTCGGACACTCACCTGACTGCACTACCCAGGTGCCCCTAGAAAGAGAATATTAAGCAGGGTCCACACCCAGTGCGGAGCCCGACGTGGAACTCAGTCTCACAACCCTGAGAATATGACCTGAGCCGAAATCGGGAGTCAGACACTTAACCTACTGAGCCACCCAGGCATCCTAAGAGCAGTGGCTTTCAAATGTTTAAAACCATGACCCACAAGTAAGAAATGGCATTTCTCATCTCAACCCATTACTCCGATGAGCGTTTACGTACATATTCTGAAACAAAGGTTTTATGCAACTAATCATTCCTTTTCATATATGTAACCTGTGCTTACGTTTTCCCATTCTATTCTATCTCTTTTTTAGAAAATTCCGGGTGCAATCTACTAACTTTATTTCACGACCCACTAATGGGTCTCAACCCACAATCAAAGAACACTGCTGTAGAGGAAGACTCAGTTCTTCACCCAACTGGGTCTTCAACTTATGACAGCTGGAATTTGGCCTCAGTTTTCCTGATGAGTTTCTTTCTTCCATGTTCTCCTTACAAATACACCCTGTACCAGACCTAGAGTCTCCAAGTCACCACCATCATCAGGTTACTGAATCTGTTCCCATCAGCCTTCCTCGGATATCCCCAGACCCTGTTTCCGGCAGACTGAGATCAGCGTGAGCTCCCAGAAGGGCCACTGGGTTCCTATCCGTGGGCTGCTTTCAGCTGCAAGGATAAAACACTTAAACCATAAGGGGTTAATCAAATCACATACCGGGAAACCCAGAGGTAGGGGGCTCCGGAGTTGGATAATTAAGTGATCATATGGCTTTCTGTTTATTTCCCTGTTGCCATCCACCAACCTTTGGAAATGTCTTTCTCTACCTTGGTCTCTGAGTGACAGGAGTGCTGTTAAGGGGCTTTTGTGGGTAGTAGGAGAAGGAAAGGGTGGGGCCCGGGTTGCAGCTGGCTGGGTGCGTGAGTGAGTCACTGAGTGGCTGGGCCCCTTCAGCCCCATGTAAGGACAGACTGCTGCCGCCCACTGCCCGCCTGGACTGCGTCTGGACAGAAATGGGCATGTCTGTTTCACAAGGGGCCCCACCTCATGCTCGGATAACCCTGTGAATCAGGAAGGCCAGAGATGCTTATCGTCCCTTTTCTCTCCACGAGTCATAGGCCCCCAAAGCGGAAATGACTCCTGCCTTCACCTGCAGATCCAGGTCAGAGCTGAGTAGAGAACCCAACATTCTGTCTCCACCTCGGTGGTAGATCCCCTAGAGCAGGAATAAAAGAAGGGGTCTGGTGCTCTCTTACACTTTGGACTTTTTCTAAGTCCTCTCTCCAGCCCCAGGTCCCTCGTGCTGGCTCTTTCTCCCACCTGCCCCTTGTCTGCTGGTTTTCCCAGGGAGAGCTGGAGGCGCAGCGGCGGGGGCATGGTCTTGGAGGAGTCCCACTGCTGTCTAGGGCTTTGGTAGTATCTGAAGCGTACGTAGACTTAGCCATGAGCCAGGGCTAGTAGCACCCCGGACGGTGTGTGAGCTGTGCAGAAACCTGAGAGCCACCTCCATGTTATAGATGTGGACTCCCAGGCCCAGAGAGGAGTAGTGATTTGCCTAAGGCCACACAGCTAGTCAGCAGCAGAAGCATGAACTGGGGTCTCCTGCTCCCACCTGCCTGGATCCCTGGTTCGCTTTCCAGTCCAAGCCTAGGCAGCAACTTTGAAGTTCGGGGCTGCCCGATCCATGCTCCCCTGCCAGCAGGGGCGAGGGTGGGGGGAGGCCCTGTGTCCCCTTCCCAAGCTGGTTTGCGTCTCCTGCTCAATATAGTGAAAGGATGGAGTGAGAATCCACACTGCAGGGCTTGAGACAAGCAATACTAACCCTTCTGAATGAAGTCCTACTTTCAACGAAGGGGAACAGGGCTTGGCAGGCTCTGGGAAAGATTCGATCCAGGAGCTGGTGCTAGGGAGGGTGTGGTGCCAATCTGTGTGGGAGCTCTGCCCGTGGGCAGGGAGGGCCCGCCAGGGTGTGTGCTGGTGCATACGTGTGTGTGCAGGAAGAGGGTGGGTGGTGTAGGCATCCAGGGGGCACTGGACCGGGAGCTGGAGTGCCAGAGTTCTCTCCGCCGCATGTTAGCCCTGTGACCTTGGAACTCAACCTCCCAAAGCTTCAGTTGTCCCAGAGGCAAAATGGGGATGCTGAGAAACTCCCTCCCCGGCTTGCTAGGAAGCTCCAAACAAGTGGATGTGAGTGGGCTCCCAGAGACACATCATGAAGCAGTTCTGGACGTGGGGCTGGAGGAGGTGCTCCCCTAGGGCACTCGCCAGAGCTGGGGGGTGTCCAGCAGTACTTGGTCTGGGGCAGGACAGGGCAGGGCACAGCCGCTCCAAGCCCCTCTCCTGTGACTTCCTCCCTGGCTTCCTTGGCTGCCCAAGGCAGCACTAAATCGGGTCACCACTTGTCTCTCCTCACAGTGGCTGTCATGCAGGCAGCTCCTGCCCAGCTCCCAATCCAGGTCACTGGCTCCCACACCCCTGCCCTCCCCAGCAGCCGAGGAGATCAGTGCTTTTGTTCTTAAGTGCTGCTCATTAGACCCTGGCTGTGTGCCTGACACTAGGCCCACTGCTTTAAGAAGAAATCACAGGCCCCCTTTGCAGCGTGCGATAGGCCAGGCTCTCTCGGAGGGAGATAGGATCACTTCTATTGTATAAGCGAAGAAACTGAGGCTCAAAAGGTAAGTATCTCAATCAAGGTGACTCAGCTGGCCAGGGCAGAACCAAGGTTGAAAGCTAGATCTGTCTGATTGCTGAGCCTGGGCTTTTAATGCCCACGGTCCTGTGTTTAGAAGACAGGACACAGAGGGTGCAGGCAGGAGCTGGGGGTACCTGGAGAGGAAAGGTGGGGCTCTCTCTGAGAGTAAGGTGAGGTCCGAGGGGAGCGTGCAGGGCTGCGGGAGAGAGGAGGCAAAGGCCTGCAGCTTGCGTGATGGGGAGGCACACACACACACTCAGCCAGATACGCGTATCACACGCGCACACAGGCACACACAAATAGTCAACACGCAGACACATGCAGCCATGCAGACACACAGGAAAGAGGTTGGCAGACACCCAAAGACCCACGGGACCGGCGCGCACATAAAAGCCACACGCGAAGACCCAGCTGCACACAAAAGACACACATGGACCCAGAAATCACACCCATGTTGAGACACATGAGAGACACACACAGACCCAGCGTCGCTCAGAGTCATACACAGACACCCCCCGCCCCCCGCCGCCGCCGGCAACACACACACAATCTGGAGGGAAGGGAGGGAAGAGCCAGGGCCGCCTCATTTCCCGGCCTCCTCCTCTAAGGCGAAGGGAAAAGCCTTCCCCAGAAGTGCTGAGTCAGCCGCGGGTGACAAATGAGCCTCCGGGGCGGCGGGCTCGGCGAGAGCACTTAGCCTGCGGAGCGCCTGCGCCTGCGTGCCAGCGCCAGGCCCGGGCCAGCGGCGAGGGGGCAGGGAGCGGCCACAGGCTGTCCGCTCCGGGGGAGGCCCCAGGGAGGAAGTGACTCACTTTGACTTTGCAAAGCCGGACTTTGCAGCCCAAGGTCACACAGCAGGCGCTGCCAGCCGGCTTCCTGCAGGGAGGTGGGGTGGGCCCTGACCAGTGCAGGGCTGCCCGGGTCAGGCCTGGGAGAGGCTGGAAGCAGGTGGGTTGGAGGCAGGGGGCTGGCCCTTGGCCCTTGGCCCTTCCCACTGTCTGGGCTCCACCAGCGAGAACAGACAATGGACCCTGAGCTCTGAGGCTGGCTCAGAGCCAGAGTCTGTGCTGGGAGATCTTCGGGATCCTTCATAAACACCCCCTCTTTACAGCCTAACGTCCACACTGGAATCTAGTGAAAGGGGACATCACGGTGGGGCTGGGTGGTCGCAGCCACCCCCTGGCCGGGCTCTCCTGCCCTCTTGCCCTTGTGATTTATACTTTAGGAAGCAGCAGCCAGCAAGGTCTTTTCAAGACCTCAATCACATGATTTCCTCCAATGGCTTCCCACTGCACTTAAAATAAATTCAACCCCTTGTCGTTGGTAACATCTTTCAAAGGGGCCTCTCTTGACTGTGGAAGGAGGAACTGTTAAAAACGACATGAGGGCCACATGGGACCTGGGATGTCCCTGGCACACAGCCCTAGCCTGGCCTTGTTTCCACCTCCTTTGTCCCCACCCCCAGCTTTGCATGACTGGCCCTAATCTCAGCAGAAACCAGAGAAACTCTCACCCTCTCAGAGACATGGTCCCTGACAACCTCCCGCGTGTCACTCCCGGGGCAATTACTCCGTGTTAGCTCTCTTACAGTATTTGCTGCTATCTGGGCTTATCTTTTTTATTTGTTTACTCCTGTGCTGTCTGTCCACGCCCCTCCCTCCACGAAAGCTTCTTGATAGCAAAGACCTTTTCTGTCTTGTGTGACCTTGCCATGTCCCTAGTCCCCAGCAGAGTGTCTGGGACAGGGCGGTGTTTGGGAACATTGCCTACTGGAGAGCGAGAGCGAGGATGGGGGGCGGGCCTGCAAGGGAAATGCGGGATTTCAAAAGCACAGGTCTCCTTAGGGACAGGAGGGCAAGGTGAGGGACAGAGGCTGCAGGGAAGTGCTGGCGTGCAGGGCCTATGGTTAGGAGCTATAATAGGGGTACCCACCTTACTGCCCTGAAACCAGCCAGAAGGCTGTGGAATAATCCAAGCCTGGCTGAGAAGTCCTGTCCTCTCTCAGTTGCTAGCTCTGTGTCTTCAGGCTAGTTACTTACTTTCTAAAAATGAGAAGGGAGACACTCTTTCTTCCAGGTGATTGAAGGCTCTGGGTCCCCCAACCACCCCCAAGGTCATTTCCTGTCCATGCCAGCTCTGTCCGAGAATCCAGAAATGGAGAATTCCTTTCCTTAGGAGTCTCTGGAAGATGCCACCATGTTTCCACTCCAGGTCCTGCCAGGCCCTGGGCCTCAGTTTCCTCCTAGGTGGACAGGGATTGAGCAGGGCTCCCCTGCTCAAAGGTGGTTGGTTCTCTGGGGACAGTGGGGAAGTTTGCCAAAAGGGAAACACTACAAAGTGCTCACGTCCTGGCTCTGTGGCTTCGGTGGCCTCTAAGCTGGTGGATCTTTTTGTTTTTTTCTTCCTTCTGTTGGTTGACTCCTATCTTTTCCATCCCCACCATCCCAGGATGAGGATCCAGTAAGATGATCATCTTGACGATGCTTTGGAAAGTGTCCCTGATGGAGGAATGTAAGCTGAAATTCACTCACAGGAGCACAGAACGCTGCTGAACCCCCTTTCTAGCCATCCCCGGGCCTGTCTTTCTGACATCCCAGCCAATGCCCCCTCTCCTTGAGCTGATGCGGCAGCCCCTCACCTGGCTGTTCCTGCTTTGGTGGAGAAAACAGAAAGTGAAAGTGGCCCCGGGGGGGAAGCAGCCCTGCCGAGCCCACAGCCTGCCAGCCCTCTGCAGAGGGACCCCAGGAAGGAGGGGCAGCTGCTTGCCTGCACCGCTCCCCCCGGGGGCCGGCCCCCTGTGCCTGGGGCCCTCCCTGCCCCCGTCCCAGGGCAGAGCAGGCCACCGGGGCAGCAAGATGGTGGCCTGAGGCTACCACCGTTCCCCAGTCTCCTGTCCTGACTCAACCTCCCTAGCCTGGCAGCCAGGGGGCTGGCCCCGTGGGATGCGTCAGCAGCTGGGGTGGCCGCGGCGGGCTCAGGATACTGTCTCAGCTGAGGCTTTCCTTTGAGGGCTCCCGGCAGGGCTTCCCGAGGGTGTCACGGGGAGGCCCAAGGTATGGGTGTGGGTGGAGGAAAGTGAGAGGAACGAGACAATAGCATTGGTGAACCTCAAGCACTAACCACAGGCCAGGCCCCCTGCCAGGCGCTCCAGCCACCCGGCAGAGCCCAGGGTGCCCCGATCCGCCTGTGAAAAATCCCGTGCCGTTGGCCTGTCTATCTCCATCCAATCCTTTAGTCCACAAATAGTTTTTAATGTCCTCTGTGTGCAGGCACTGTTCTAGACACAGGGGACACAGCCAGGAAGACATTTTTTTTTTTAAATCCTTGTCTTCATGGAGCTTACTATTCTAGTGGAGGGAAAACAGTCAACAGCCAAAAGACAGAGACCAGGTGGGATGCGGATGGTGATAAAGGAGGGACGGGACATGGGGTGCTGGAGTCGGGAGAGGTTTGTAATTTGAACTAAGAGGGTGGGGAAGGCCTGGGGGAAGGCCTGGCTGAGAAGGTGGCACCGCTTCTGATTCAGAACATTTCTATAATCTGCACAAAAGTCAAGGACGTGGGTACGATTAGTCATCCAGAGGAAGGACAAAGAAATCAAGCCCCAAGGATGAGTCCAAGGTCAACGGCTGGGAAGTGGAGGAACTGAAATCTGAGCTCAGGCTCTAGGCTGTGCTTACAACCACCAACAGTATTGGGCACAGCGAGAGAGGGTGGAATGGAAGGGAAAAGGGAAATAAAGGGCGTATGGGGGCCTTGCAATGGTGGCCATCTGTTTTCCAAACTGAAAATCAGGACACGACCTGAAAAGATTTTCCTGTTGCTCATAATGAGAGTGGCCGTCCGGGAGAGGCAGTTTGGATGTTGTCCCGAAGGGTGGGATTTCTGAGACATTCCAGTGGCTTTTGGGCTCACGAGGCAGTCCAAGGGTAAGGCATTGCCATGGCAACCCCAGCCTGGCCTTGGGGCCAAGAGCCTGGTGCAGGGCCGCATGGCAAGAGAAGCCGAGCCGGGCACGGGCCCAGGACTCTGCAGGCCAAGGGGGTGGCCAAGGCCGAGGAGGTGGTGGTGGGGGGGTATGACCTGCCGCCCATGCTCCGGGCTGGTTGGGAGGCTGCGCTGGCCGATTTCCAGAAGCCCCCCGGCAGGAGTCTCTGAGGCTCATGGGGCAAGAACCCAGGCTTTCCTGTTAGACAAGTCTGAGTTGAATCCTCCCGCTGTCTGGCCTTGGGCAAGTCACACAAGCTCTGATGAGCTTGTTTCCCCATCTGCAAAATGGGGCTAAGAACTCTCCAAGGAGGGTCGCAAAGATGATCACGTATTGAGATACTGTATGGGCTGCGGCTGGTATATTGCAGACTCGATCCATGATTACTGTGGTTTCCCTCCACCCAGTAGGGCGCTGGGCGCAAGCCAGGGTGGTGAGCCGGGTGGGAAACGGATGACCCAGTCAGCCAGGGCAGTCGCAGATTCCCAGCCAAGCCCTGCACGTGGGCTGCGGCTTGGTCAGCAACACAAGAACAATACCCTTCCCAAAGAGCCAGGCCCACGGTGCAAGCCCCCCCTTTCTCCCCTCCACTGTACAGCCCCAGTACCCTGCTCCACAGGCCTCTCCCCCACACCACGTCCTGGGGCCCGCGGAGTCCTCTGTGCGGGTGGGTGGTGAGGTGTCCCCGGTGTGGAACAGAAGCATTCCCATTGCTCCTGCCAGGTGACACCTTCCCTGTTGTCTGAGGCTTCCAGAAAACTGCTGCTCCCACTGTTGCTTCTGGAAGACGGTCCTTAAAGAAAGGAAAGAACCAGAAGGAACTTCAAAGGCTTTTGCCTTCCTCCTCCCCATCACTTCTTCTGTGGGCTGAGCTGCACCCTTCTGGCCACGGCCACGGCAGAGTCAAGGACGGCTGGAATCCCCCCAGCTTCTAACCAATAATTCACCACTGTGTGGCCTTGAGCATCCTCTCTGGGCCTCCTTCCCTTCTTTTGTAGAGTGGGGGATTTAGACTAGACCATCTCTAAAGTCTAGTCGTGACCCCAAGGGATTACATTCCTCCGCTCCTTCCTCCATGTGCTCCCTCATTCACGGCACTTACCACTTCCTGACGTTGGGTCTCTTCTGTTTGTCCACTGGCTGCCTTCCTCCATGCCAGTTCTACCAGAGCAGGCTGTTTGTTCGTTTTGTTCCCTGCTATAATCCTGCCACCTACAAGAGGGCATTGCAGGTAGCAGAAGCTTGCATCTGTCCCTATCCTGGAAGGGACGGGCTGATCTGGGGCAGTTGCACACGTTGTAGACAAGGTAAGTAGAATTAACAGGAATGGTGAAGCCTTCCAGAGACGACAACAGGGTAGGGGTTGGGTCTGAGTGAGTGTAGCCCAGCCAACTGTAGGGCAGGATGGCAGGACAGGAGCTGTGGTCTGGGGCAGAGGAAAGCAGCCCCTGTAAACCCCTGGTTCCAAGTGAGTGGGGAATAAAGACCCCCATGTCTTCTCCTGCCATTTACCTTCTGCTGCAGCTTCCCATTGGCTGAAGCCAGACAGTAAAAGAGCTCTGAGACACAGCCCTTTAGTGGTCAGACTCTGGGCCACAGAAAGGGTAGAAGAGGGTGGACTTTGAGCCTGAAGGGGGGAATGTGGAGCCTTCCCCACAGCATGCAAGAGATGCTTGCTGAGCACTTGCTCGGGGTCCGAGTCTGTACACTGGAGACAAAGGAGTGCAGGAAGCTCTACAAAGGAAGGTCTCTGCCCTCCAAGAGGCACGGACAGGCCCCTGGCTGGACCTTGAAACGTCTCTCTACCCTCTGCCTGGAGGGGTCTCCTCTCTAAATGTCATCTGAGGGCAGCAAGTGGTTAAATCAGTCTGATTTGCAAAATCACACTGACAAATGGAAATGAGGGAGGCTGAGGAGTGAAGGGAGGACTAGGAGTAGGAAGAGGTCTGGAGGCTGTGGGGGATGGGAACTGGAGGCAGAGCCGTGAACAAGCCTGAAGGAAGGTGACCTTGAAGTTGTGGTTCAGGCTGCAGAGTTTGAAGGGTTCAAATCCCACTCATTTGCTGTGTGATCTTGGGTCTGTTCCTTGACACCCCTGATTCTGGTTCATCATCTACACAAGCAGGGCGGGGTGGGGCGTGGTGGAGGGGGTAGAAATAGGACGCAGGAATTTCGTGCGGATTAAACCAGAATCCGTGAGAAGGGCTGAGCATGGGGTCTGGGCGCATGGTGAACACTATTATTATAATTAGAGACAAGCCCCCCCCCCAACCTCCACCACTGCATTTCTCACGATGAGGGATCTCCACCCCCTCTCCAGCTCCATTTAATTCTGAATGTTTTAGGTCATTCTATGCCTGGCGCTCTGCCAAGGCTCTGACAAAGACAGGAGTTTCTGCTCATTCATCCTAATGCAAGTTCCTGCGTTTATGATAATAGAGAAAAAAAATGCATGAAAGGACTCGCTGCCTGTGGAGGGGAAATCTGCTTAGAATTGAAAATCTGAGTCCCTCCTTGGCCTAGCTTTCCCCTCCCTGCGCTTTGGCAAAGGCAGCCGAGGGGAGGGCGGCTGGGGAGAAGAGGAAGGGGAGGAAGAGCTGGCCCAGGAGGACCAAGGGCAAGGGGGGGCAGGGGCGAGGCCCCGGCTCCCCCGGGTGAAGGGGCTTCAGGGTGGCGGGGAAGCCTGCCAAAAAGGCAGAGTGAAAAGGCCAGGCCCCGAGCGGCAGGGCGGTGCGCGGTTTCCATGGCGACAGCAGCTGCCGCCTGCGCTGGGCGCCGGCTGCCTCCTTCTGCGGGGCCTCGTCCGCCACCACATGGTTACCCAGCTCGGTGAGAGGGAACAATCGGACGGGTCGCCCCGGCCCTGCGTGTCACCGGTAGTGCTCCAGGCGCCGCGCAGGGCTCTGCAGGGGAGCCGGGGTCGCAGGGGGCGCCCTTGGAGCCTCTGGAAGCACGTGCCTCCTCCCGGCGGGTGTGGAGGGAGGGGCTGCCACGGGGCCAGCCTGGTGGGCACAGGCAAGGGCACGGGCACGGGACAGGCTCCCCGAGGCCGGCGCGCCTTTAGTGGGAAACGGCGGGCTAGGGGGCCCTGGAGGATGGAGGAGGTGGGAGGACCCAGAGGCTGGGGGAGACTTTGCAGCAATCCAGGAGAGGGACCACGTCCTGCCCAGGGGGGCCTGCAGGAGGTAAGAAGGGTGTCCGAGCTCTTTAAGAGGTAGAAGTAACCACATCTGGTGCTGGGGTGGAAGAAGGCTGAGGAAGTCGAGGCATCTAGAACATCTGTCTCCCAGGGCAGCAGGTAGGTGGGGCTGTGCTCCCCAAGGAAGAAACCATGGACTTGAACTGTCTGACATCAGGACTCTCCTTACCCTCCCTGTCTCACGGCTCCCAGCCCAGAGCCCACCAAGGACTTGCATCCAGGAGGGGATGCCCGAGTTTGATGAGTGAATAAGTGAAAGGGGAGGAGATAAGAAAGTGTAATAAAAGATAAGAGATAAGAGATGTGCCCCACCCAAGTACATACCAGCCCTGCGGGAGCACACCACCCCAGGAAGCCCCAGCCACCAGCCACCCCAGCGGCACTGGCCTCGCACACACAGACACACATTTTTTTTTTTTAAGATTTTATTTATTTATTTGACCTAGAGAGATTACAAGTAGGCAGAGAGGCAGGCAGAGAGACAGGGAGAGGAGGAAGCAGGCTCCCTGCTGAGCAGAGAGCCCGATGCGGGCCTCGATCCCAGGATGCTGAGATCATGACCTGAGCCAAAAGCAGAGGCTTTAACCCACTGAGCCACCCAGGCGCCCACAGACACACATTTTTGTGGGACTTTGTCACGTGGATGTGTGCTAGTACTTTTGTTATTTTTGGTCATCTTAGCATCCAAATCAGGTATCACAAATTTATTACAGTTCTGTTTGTTTGTATTTATTACGTATTTATTTATTTAGTAAGTAAGCTGAACGCCCAATGTAGGGTTTGAACTCATGACCCCAATATCGAGAGGGGTTTTGCTCCACGGACTGAGGCAGCCAGACACCCAAGTTCTGTTTGTGTCTGTTCACTGCAGAGTTTTTTTGTGTTTGCTTTTACAAGCTGTGTCAGGGTGGAGTCCTGTTTCCTGAGCCAAGAAATGGGTCTACCTGTGAGGGTGTTGGTTTGCAGGTGCCCCTCGTTTTAAGGAAGCAGATCCAGCAGGTGGCTATTTAACAGAAGGCGGGGAAGAGTTATTCTCATGCTCTGGGGAATAAGTGTCTGCAGTTTCTCTTTCTACGGGTGTGCCGGGAGGCGGGGGCTCCCCGTGCTTCTAACGGACTCAGTGGACATTGTTTTGTTTACTTGTTGATAATCAAATGTTGGTCCTGGGCGTGTGAGGTCCCTGAAGTAGGGACTTGGGTATGGCTTACTGAGGTGTCCACCCCTAGAGCAGTTTCCGGCTATCAGGAAGCACTCAGATTTTGTAAGGGAGTGAATAAGTGGGTCTACGAATGGATGAATCTGAGAACTGGCCAGTTTTTCTCATGCATTCCTCCTCCGAGAGGGTTCAGGAGATTGGTGCGTGGTTTTCTTGTTTGTCTCTCTGTTTCCAAGGAGAGCCCGATTCCCAACACCCCCGGAGATCACAAGGGCAATGGTGGTTTTTTTTGTTGTTGTTGTTTTAAATATTTTATTTATTTATTTGACAGAGATCACAAGTAGGCAGAGAGGCAGGCAGAGGGAGAGGAGGAAGCAGGCTCGATCCCAGGACCCTGAGATGATGACCTGAGCCGAAGGCAGGGGCTTAACCCACTGAGCCACCCAGGCGCCCCAAGGGCAATGGTGTTATTTATCACCCAGCCGTTGCTCTCTGTGTGCCTACGGGTGCCAGGCCCAACGTGGGGCACAGCAGGTAGAGCGGGCGGCAAGACGAACAGGGTCCACATTGTCCCGGAGCTTACCCGTGAGTGTGGCTGACAGACCGTCATAAGTGAATGAGGAGATGCATTACATGGTGTAAGAGAAATGGAAAAAAGCCTATAAGGGAGTGTGGAAAAGGGAACCTGATTTCGATGGGGCAGTCAGGGGAGGCCTTTCTGAGAAGATGGCACTCTAGCTGAGACCTGAAGGTTGGGAAGGAGCCAGGCGTATGAAGAGCTAATGAAATGTTGTAGCAGGGAGAGGAGCCAGCAGGTGCAAAGGCCCCAGGGCAGGAAAAAGTTTGACATGCTTCTGGAAGGCGGATGGTCAGGGAGGTGCCTCCACACCCGGTGTTGAAGGGCCCCGTGGCGCACGGTGAGGGCTGTGGTGATTTGAAACGCACTGACAGCCGTCGTTAGGTTTGCACACGTGAGTGACAGGATGTGACCCATGCTCTGGCTTCGAGGTGGGGGACGGATTGGGGGTGGGGAGCACAGTTAGGAGGTGAGGGGTAAGGGGGACATGGGCAGGTGGGGGAGGTGGAGAGAAGTGGGTAGGAATGAGGATTGCGCGTGAGGGGCTGGAGGGCGGGTTCCAGGCCTGGGGAATCCAAGAAACTTAGTGAAGATGCGAGTCCAGTTGCTGTCAAAGAAAGCCCTTCTGTTTACTGGACACGTGAGAACCTTTCCTCCAGAGTCCACGCAGGCTGGGCAGGAACAGGCTCTGCTCCTGTTCGTTAACTAACGAGCCGCTGTGTGAATGGCTTCTCAGCGGCAGGGGTCTGTGCGTCACGAGAGCAGAGCTTGGAGAGGGTTGTTATCAACCGGTACAGTGTGGTTTTGAATCATCTAATTCTTCCTGTGGCTGTCCCCCCAGTTCTAGCATTTGGGAGCATGCCCGGATCCCACTGTCTGGACACAGGACTCTATTTTTGCAAGGCCTTTCTGGGGAAAGGGGTGCAGCTTCATGGCCGCAGAGGGCAGACGATGAGCAGCACAGGGATGGTGATTCTCGCTCAGCACAACAAGGGAGAGCTTGCTGATCATCAGTTTTCTCATGGGGATGAGCCTCTCATCACTAGATGCATTCAAGGCTGGCAGGAGGCTGGGGCATCCCCAAAGCGGGGAGCTGGTCAACGAGCAGACTGAATCCCAGCCGATGGGAAGGCCTCTTTCCCCCAGCTTCCCTGCATCTCAGGAGGTTAGCTGCTGCCTCCCATGACCTGCAAAAAAGCCCCTCTGCTGGCCCGTTAAAGACAGCGGCGCAATCACGGCGAAGTCTGCCCTGTTTGCTCTGGGCTTAACAATCTGTTTCCTCTCCGCCGGTGGCCGGCAGGAGAGCAAACCCCAGGGTGGGTGGAGCCCTGGGGCCCGGCTGATGGTGTGTAGGCCTGTCCAAGGCCTCCCGGCTTTTCAGGAAAGGGCGTCCTCTAGGGCCAGGCGTGGTCCCCTCCACTGACCAGCTAGCCTCCTCCGGGAACACCCTAAGGGCGTCATGGGTCTGAGGAGGAGGTTGTCCCGACCAAGCCTTCCGGGCACCCCCAGCTCCCCACCGCTGTTCCCAGCTGCAGGGCCCACCGGAAGAACGGCTTGCTTGCCGGTGGAGAGAGCTGTGCTGGGGACCTCAGGGACCGCGGCCCCCACGGCCCAAGACAGGCTGCGTGGTCCCAGCGGCTGCAGTGGGTCCCCCTGAGCTACGGGTGGGAGAGGGCGGGCCGGTCTGCCGCCCTGGAGAGGAAGAACCTGCCCCTGTGGAGGCAGCCCCAGGCCACACAGGCCCCCTCGCATCTCTGGGCTACCACTGAGGTCAAGCACATCTTGGAGCCTCTGGTTCCCTATCTGGAAACGAGATATGCTAAGAGCTATTGTCTATGCGAATAGGGTGAAATGACGGACAGGACAGGTGCAGCACCGTCCGGGTGCCTGGTAGTGCTTGACGGTGAGTTTTCTCTGGAACTTTCTTTTCCTCCATGGCCTCCCCTCCCTTATCATCTAAAGGAGTAGAACCGCTGTGCTTGTAGGGAGAACAGGGTTCTTCGCCTCTGAAGGAGCCCTGCCTTTGCTGCTAGGGCTGCAAACTTGTATCTTGGTCCAGAATAATAATGGAGAAGGCAGGAGGAAGGGTCAGCTGCAGAGCTGTGGGCCCACAGGCGTTTCCCTGTGGGTGCCGTGGAGTGGGGTTGTGGGGGGCTCCCCGTCTCCCGGGGCTGTGGCCCCGCACTTAGGGGCAGGGTCCTGGAAGGGGACTGTGGACCTAGAGATAGCAGATTAGCGGTCCAGACTGGAGGCTCAGTTGAGAGCTGCGGGCAGCCCAGCCGGGTGGGGGAGGGGTGGAGGAGGATGGGGGTGGGGCTGGGGGCCCACCACCTCTTCCGGCCAGCTGACCCTGTTATTTTTAGCTCTGGAATGCTCCTCCGAGCCCCCTTCACTGCTGTTTATCTTGTTTTTGTGTCCTCCGCTCCTCTCCAGGAAGCTCTGCAGTGGGAGTGGGTCCGTGAGGGGAGGAGATTAGCCCCCCCCCCGAAAGAACAGGAGAAATTGGCTGGGGCTGGGCAGTGGGAGCAATGGGAGCTGCTCCTTCCCCCCACCAACCCCCACGCCCAGGTTGTCTTTTCCTCCTTTCAGCCTTTCCTGTCCTGGTTCGGGGCCACCAGGTTAGCCCTGGTCCCTCTCCACCACCTATGCTAAGACCTCCACCTCCTCCCCAGCCAAGGTGTCACTTGTCCTTCCGGGCCCTCCAGGGAGGTCATTCCTAGGGTGGGGCTGGCAGGAAGGGTGGGCCCTTGGACCCCTGTCCCTGGCTCAGGACACACTGCGGGTGCCTTGGAGGAACTCCGGAGTGCAAATGAACAGGAGCCGCGCTTTCTCTCTGAGGGAACTGTTAGGACGAATGAAATGGTGAATCTACTGACACTCCGGAACCAGGAGCCAGGGCTGTTAGGGCTGGATGGGTCAGTCACATCCTCGTAGGGTGCTTGTGGGGTGCGGATGGCCCAGGAGGGTCCTGGAGTCTCTTTAGCCTCAATTGGAAAAAGCCATGCCCCTCCGCAGGCAGGCCCTTGTCACTGCCTGGCTGCTGAAGCGCTCTCTCTCTCTCCCTCTCTCTCTCTCTCTCTCTCTCTCTCTCTCTCTCTCTCTCTCTTTTTTAAAGATTTTATTTATTTATTTGACAAACAGAGAGAGATCACAAGTAGGCAGAGAGGCAGGCAGAGGGAGAGGAGGAAGCAGGCTCCCTGCTGAGCAGAGAGCCCAATGCGGGACTCGATCCCAGGACCCTGAGATCATGACCTGAGCCGAAGGCAGAGGCTTTAACCCACTGA
Source organism: Ailurus styani (assembly GCA_002007465.1). Taxonomy (NCBI): domain Eukaryota; kingdom Metazoa; phylum Chordata; class Mammalia; order Carnivora; family Ailuridae; genus Ailurus; species Ailurus styani. Next base: position 11,610,580 of record LNAC01000027.1, on the reverse strand, counting down.
GCCACCCAGGTGCCCCTCTTTTTTAAAAAATAAATATAGGGGTGGGGTGCCTGGGTGGCTCAGTTGGTTAAACTTCTGACTCGATTTTGGCTCAGGTCATGATCTCAGGGTCGTGAGATCGCACTGCATGTCTGGCTCTGTGTTGGGAGTGGGGGCCTGTTTAAGATTCTCTCCCTCTCTCTCTCTCCCCCTTCTCCACCCCCCAAAATAATAAAATTAAAAAATATATATAAGGGTGCATGTATCCCTTTGAATTAGTGTTTTTATATATTTTTAAGTTTTTAAATTTTTTTTAGTAATCTCTACATCCCATATGGGGCTCGAACTCACAACCCTGAGATCAAGAGTCGGGTGCCCTTCCAACTGAGCCAGCCAGGTGCCCCTGTGCTCTTGTTCCTGGAGCATATCACTCACAGGGTTCCTCTCCCTCCTCCCCAAAACTGCACCAGCGCTGGGGATGAGAGACACGTTAGATGCAAGGCCTGCTGGCTGGCTGCCTAAGAATGGGGGCTTGTAGACTACATCCCCCCTGCCGGACCCCAGTCACAGACCCCAGTAGGAAGGGTCAGCAGAGGAGAGGGGGCAGCGGCTGGAGGCAGGGAGGCATGAAGAGTAGAGGGAAGTGCAATCCTGACGTTACCATGATTTCCTCCTGGGTAGGTGAGCCTCTTCTGGTCCTTTCCTTTAAGCCTCCTATAGAAAGGCTTTTCTTCCTCCTCCTTCTCATATAGGAAGAGACCAGTGGGGTCTGTGATCTGGGGTAGGGTGGGGGGTCTGGGACGGCTCAGAGCCAGACCTTGGGGAGAAAGGCCGAAGGGGTCAGCTGGGAGCCCCCAGGAGCCCTAGTAATGCTAGAGCATTCTGGCCACTGACTGCCATCCGTCAGTCTATCAATAACTCTCTATGCTCTGGGCCTAGCGGCAGCCTTGAAAACCCATATGTCAACCTGGGGATGGGCCTGCCCAGGACAGTCCTGGGTGAAGGCGAGGGAGGGGGAGCCTGTCACCTGGGGCAAACCCACCCCCACCCCCAGGCCTGAGACTAATACCGCTTCGAGGTGGGGAAGAGACAGCAGCTGCCATATTCCAGGAAAGGCACTGACCTTTAGAACCAGAGACAGAAATAGCCCAGGAGAGGACAGATCTATGTGGGAGAGACGTCCAGGCTGGGCAGGGGCAGGCCTAGACAGGAGGAAGGGAGGACAGCCACGGCAGCCCCAACAGCGCCGGACACTGCACTGGGCATTTCGCATGCTTTCTCTCGCTCGCACCCCACCTCCCCGTCCGCGGGGCTGGCATCAACGTTACCATGTCACAGATGAGGAAACCGAGGCTCAGAGAGGCAGAGCCAAGCTTCTCATGGGCAGGGTGGGGACTGACCCCCAGCCTAGCTGGTCTGACAGTCCATGTCCCCACATCACCTGCTCACCCCTCCCCAAGCCCGATTACTACCGCCATCGTGGGAGGAGGTGGGGTTCTCTGCTGAACCTGTCCTCACAGTTGGCCCCATGTGGGGGAAGAGGATACTCTCTTCTGGAGGCCTCGAAAGGTGAACTTCAACTAGTTCTGTTTATTAAAGGACCCTAGAGGGGTGCCTGGGTGGCTCAGCGGGTTAAGCGTCTGCCTTCAGCTCAGGTCATGATCCCGGGGTCCTGGAATCAAGCCCCGCATCGGGCTCCCTGCTCAGCGGGGAGCCTGCTTCTCCCTCTGCCTGCTGCTCCCCCTGCTTGTGCTCTCTCTCTCTCTCTCTGTCAAATAAATAAGTAAAATCCTTTAAAACTTTTTTTTTAATTAGAAAAAAATAAGTGATCCCAGAGCCGCTGCACCTGGGCAGCCGGTGACCAACTTCCCTTCCCTTCCCGGCTCACAGAACGAGGGAAGGTCAGCAGTTCTCCCGCTATTCCCCCACATTGTGCTGGGCTCAGGGCTGGGCTGAGCCCCGGGAGACCCCTCTCCTGAGGCAGTGGCCAGGACAAGCTTGGGGGAAAGGCCCTAGCTCAAGCCGAGGTCTGGGAAGGTGAGAATAAGAAGCTCAAAATAACAGCCGACTGGCTGGCTGGCTGGCTCTCCATCTCCCTCCGCACGGCCAGCTTCCCAGCCTCGGCAGCTCCCAGCTGTTTTTGCTTATCTCAAGCCAGGGAGGCTGGTTGCCTGGATACCAGTGCTTCTGATTAGTGGTTGGGTCCTTCTGGGGCGGGCGGCGTCGCCGCATCCCCCAGCCAGCTGGGCACCGTGTGCCGGGCCCTCCCGAACTGGCCCTTCGAAAAGGGGCAAGGGAGGAATCGGGGTGTCAGGGAGCATGCTTACAAAGAGACCCCCCCCTTGCCAGGAGTTGCCTCTAAGGGGTGCTTTTGAACCAGAGAACGTGGGCCCTGCTGCTTCCTGGCTGTGTGACTTTGGTCACCGTAACTGCTCTGAGCCCGTTTGTTTCTCTGGAGGAGGGACACATGTCCCCTGCCTCCGAGAATTGCTTAAAAATAAATGTGGCAATTAGCTGGGTGCTCAGGGCACAGTTCCTGGGTGATCCCAGCCCCCTGCCCCCAGCCGTCATGGTTCGGCCCCTCTGGGCCCTGCTGTCTGTGTGTGGCCCAGGGAGGCTGTGAGGGTCAGTGAGGCAGGCAGCTGGGGAGCCTCAGAGGAGGCGGCCGTGCTCCTGTCTCTCTGTCCAGGAGGAGGGGCTGCCCCACCTGTCCCTGCACCCCGCCCCCCCCAGCCTGGGGACACGGAGTGGGGGCGTGGAAGAGAGCAAGGCCCTGGGGGAGGGCGGCAAGAAAATGACCTAGAGGATGCATTCTTCTCCTCGTAGCCTCAGGACCAGTGGTCCCAAGGGAGCTTCACCTGAAAGGCTGGCGTGAGGGCTGTGAGCAGGACAGGAGAAACCAGAACGCTTCTCCCGAGCTCATCTCTCAGTTCTCTGGAGCCCCTGTCCAGAGCCAGGCCCACGGAGCCGGCAGCGGCTCGGGACGAGAAGCAGCCCATGACCAAAGGCCCCCAGTGACCGCGGGAGGCGTACGTGGCCATCACAGACCCTCTTCTTGACCCTCTTGACTTAAGAAATGGGCAGAGGAGAAAAGGCGGAGTGGGAGGGGCCGGGAGGGGTCCGAGTCGCCGGGGCCTTTACTTTCTTACTCTGAACGGAGCATGAGATCAGCCTGTGCCTGTGGGTAGCAAAGAGTGAAGCCCATGAATAATGCAGACAGGAGCACAGGGCAGCGAGAAAATGGTTAGTTTCACTAAAGCAGTGTGAATGGGCCCTGAATGCAAAATAGAGGGGAGGCTGGGGGCTGGGGCGCCGAGGGAGAGCCAGTGTTGCCGTGGGGGCTCCTCCGTGAGGGCCCCAGTCCTGTCACGGGGTCCTCCCCGGGGCCTCCGCAGCCTCCCTGGCCGTGTAGACCAGACCCGACTGCTGGGTCCTGCCCCAGGCCAGCCATTTGGGCTGCAGGAGAGAGGGCCCATCACTACCTCCCAGGGGAGCCGGAGCTGGAGAGCAGGGGAGGAACATTCTCGGGGAAACCGAGGGAGCTTCCAGCGATGCCCATGTCGGGGGGAGACATCCTTTCAGCAGCTCGGGAATTGGGGGAACTCTATAGGAGGGGTGTGCTTGGGGGGCGCCTGGGTGGCTCAGTCATTAAGCGTCTGCCTTCGGCTGAGGTCACGATCCCAGGGTCCTGGGGTCGAGCCCCGCATCGAGCTCCCTGCTCAGCGGGGCACCTGCTTCTCCCTCTGCCTCTGCTGTACACCCTGCTTGTGCTCTCTTGCTCTGTCAAATAAATCAATAAAATCTTAAAAAAAATAAAGCAGGGGTGTGCTTAAGAGTCAAAATAAGAAAGGAAATCCCATCAGGAGAGATATACCCGAAGTCGGGATGGAAGGGCCCCCACCGCCTCATGGGCATAGTCATCTTACCCAAAGGGCCTCAAAGTTACACTATGGGCATTTTTTCCTGACTTCCTGGGGAATCCAGGGAGGATTCTTACAGGACAGAGACAGGATCGAATTCGAATGGGCAAATCTACACAGGCCCCTAGGCAGAGACTGCAGAGTGACCGGAGAATCTGGAAACACAGGTAATAGCCCCGTGCCGTGGACTGTTCTGTGAGAGCCACAAGCCACGCCGGCTAATTGTCTATACTTGCTTCTGCTTCCAGACTTGGTGGTTGCTTTGTGATTTGGGAAGAGGCGGGGCGAGGGTGAGTTAGGGGACCATCGGAGCAGCTCCACGCAAGAGGCTGCTGTGGCAGAGGGCCTGGGCCGCAGCGGTGGTCCCCAGGCAGTGCCGGCCACTCTTGGTGGCCTGCTCCGTGGCCGTGGGGGGGGGGGAAGGCAAAGGAGACTCCCTGCCTTCTGATTTGGGTAAGCGGGTGCAGTTTATCCCGAAGAGATGCCCAAGGCTTTCGAGCCGGGGGATGGAGGATGCTGAGAGTTTGCGGCTGGGCCTTGCAGCGGCTCTGGGTAGTGTGAATACGGGCACTTCTGCTCCTGCCTCCCCCGCCCACGGGGATGAGGACAGCCCTTGCAGCTGGGGCCCGGGGCTGTGGGTGACTGTTACCCAACACAGCTTCCCTGCCAGGAGAGGACCCTCGGCAGCCCTTGCTGCTGTGACCTCTGAAGCCCAGGGCACCCGGGGCCTTTCTCTCGGCTTTCAGTCAGGCCCTGGAGCAGCCGCATGATGTCTTCCATTTTGCTCTGCCAGCAAAAAGCCCCGAGGGGCTCGAGTGCCCTGGTGAGCACCGAGGGGTACCCTGGGGTGTTGCCCTGCGGTGGTGGGAGTTGAGTGCAAGCCTGTTCCCTCCGGGTGAGCATCTCTGCTCTCTGTTGCCTCCCAGCTCCCTGCAGGGCTCCTGGGTCCTCTCCCGCTGCACCCAACTCTGCACCAGGGTGTCACAGAATGGTGTCCCGCAAACATGTCCCCAAACAGCCTGTGCACACAAAGAATCCAATTACAAGAGCAAGTAGCCATCCAGAGAGGGGACAGGGCTGGGCAGCCCAAGGAGGGTAAGAAGGGAAACAAGCTCAGCTGAGACTTGGGGACAGGGGAGAAGGCAGGCTGTTTAAAGAGGCCCAGGGGTGCCTCAGTCGGTTAAGCATCTGCCTTTGGCTCAGGTCATGGATCGAGCCCCACCTCGGGCTCCCTGCTTGGCGGGAGTCTGTTTCTTCCTTTCTCTCTGCCCCCCACTCATGCTTGCGCGCGCTCTCTCTCTCATATAAATAAGTAAAATTAAAATAAATAAATACATAAATAAAGAGGCCCAGAATGCTGGGTGAGGCTGCGGAACAGCTGGACGTCAGAGAGGAGGTGGCTCTGGGGCTGGTGGGGGACAGAGGGTCCCAGGGAGCCGGTAAAGACAGGTGGGTATTAAGTCACATGGAAAACAGAGGAAGGCAGAGATGCAGATCAAAGGAGTCTGGGCAGGATCTGGCAGATACGATATCATTTATTCACACGTGCTTCGTCTGTGTGCTCCAGGGACTGTTCTGAGGAAGCCGAGAAAGGACACAGCTTCTCCAGGACCTCACGGCTATGAGGGGCAGGGACAGGGCCGGGATCCGGAAGACAGCGCTGCCCCGGGCTCGCAGGGGTGGGAGGGGTGGGCAGGAGACAGTGTCCTAGACATGCTGGACACAAGTGAATCTATCTTGAGGGAGAAGTAGCAGACCTCTGGGAGAGGAGCAGCTGTGGAAAGACCCAGAGGCAGGAGAGAGGCTGGTGCTTCCCAAGAGCTACTGTTGGGTCAGAGCGTGGCTCGAGAATGGTTTGTGTGTTTGTGCGTATGTACGTGTGTGACGGCACAAAACGAGATAAGCTACACCAGTAGGTAAGAGCAGCCTTGCTAAAGGTCTTGTGTTCTGGGCTGCAAATTTTTGTACCTTAACTTGAATGCAGTAGGACATGTTTGGGTGATAGGTTAGTGATAGGGTAAGATTTGTGTGGTGTGTGTGTGTGTGTGTGTGTGTGTGTGTGTGTGTGTGTGTGTGTGTGTTTAAGATTTCATTTATTTATTTGAGAGAGAGAGAGATAGAAAGAACACAAGCAGGAGGAGGGGCAGAGGGAGAAGCAGGCTTCCCACCGAGCCCAACCTGGGGCTGGATCCCAGGATGCTGGGATCATGACCTGATTGAAAGCCAGGCGCCCAACCGACTGAGCCACCCTGGCACCCAGGATCTGAGGACACGCTGGGGTCCTGGAGGCTGAGCCGGAGAGCTCCTGGTGAGGAACCGGCAGGACATCAAAGACGAAGAGTCAGGCTAATTGACTGAGCCAGGAAAGCTTCTTGGGGGGTGGGAGATGGGGGATGGATAAAAGAAGAGGGGGAGGGAGTGCCCTGGGTGGAAGAGTGTCCTCCCCAAATTCACGTGCACCAGGAACCTGTGAATGTGACCTTATTTGGAAATAGGGTCTTTGCAAATATAACCAAGTGAAGATGAGGTCATACTAGAGTGGGGTGGGCCCTAAGTCCAAAGACAATATCCTTATAAGAAGAAGGAAGTATGGACACAAGCGTGGAGAGACACGCAGGAGGAAGGCTGTGTGACGGTGGAGGCAGAAATCGGAGTAATTCGTCTACACACCAAGGAGAACCCAAGATGCTGGCAAACATCAGAAGCTGAAAGAGGACAGGGAAGCATTCTCCCCGAGAACCTTCCGAGGGAGCAGGGCTCTGCTGACACCTTGATTTCGGATGTTTAGCCTCCAGAACTGTGAGGGAATAAATGTCTGAAATGTCAGGTCACCCAGTTTGTGGTAATTTGTTACGGCAGCCTTAGGGTACTAATACGCTCTCCCCACTTCAAAGAAACGGGGACTCAGAGGGGAAGCCGTGGCATATCTTTTTTTTTTTTTAAGATTTTTTTTTTTTATTTGACAGAGAGAGAGAGAGAGCACAAGCAGGCAGACAGAGAGAGGAGGAAGCAGGCTCCCTGCTGAGCAGAGAGCCCAATGTGGGCCTCGATCCCAGGACCCTGAGATCATGACCTGAGCCGAAGGCAGAGGCTTAACCCACTGAGCCACCCAGGCGCCCCCGGTGGCATATCTGACTTGGTCAGGGAAACCTTCAAAACACTGAGGCAGAAGGCAGATGTGATCTAGAGGGGAGCCAGAAAAGAATGTTGAGCGGCTCTGGGAGGCCCTCGCAAACGAAATTCTCCATGTAATCATGAAAGGTCTGGATGAGAAGGAGAAGGGGAGGCGCCTCAGAGATGAAGAGCCGACAGATGAGCTCAGACTGGAGAAGGACACATTCAAAGCTGGAGGAAGGGCGCAGAACCAAGTGCAAGAATAAAAGCCAGAGATGGCAGGAGCAGAGCCAGGCCCGCTGCACCCCGCATGGGGCTCAGGCTTGTAGAAAGGGCCACCAGCGAACAATTTTTTGGAAGGTTGGGGTGGGGGGAAAGTAGGGAGTTTTTTAGAATCACCCTTGGGGTGAGGGCTAATTTAGCATGCATGGATGATAGATATGCCCAGATGTTATTTGTCACTGATCTCCTCTGTAAAGATAACGGAATGGGAAGCACAGTTCGTTTTTTTTTTTTTAATGGAATGCACAAATATTAACAAGAGGGAATTGAAACAGGGAAGAAGAGATATCTGTAAGGGGATGAGCTCCCTGTCACAGGAAGCATCCAAGCAGAGAGCGGAGGAACATCTCCTCAGGCTGTTGTAGAGATGACTCCTCTGAGACTTTATTGTGGACACAATCCATGACTCGTTGCCAGGTTTCCTGACCCTTGGATCTCCTTCACCACGGTCAGTACCCTAGAGGCACTCTTGCTTTGCCTCACCTCGCTTTAGTGAGGAGGTAGCAGAAAGACAGCGTCACCTCAGTGCCTTGGCCCAGACTGGGCAGTAGCGAGCCAATCAGAATCTTGTGACATGGTGCTTTTCTTGTTGTGAAGGCCTGTAGACCTCAAAAGGGCAACCAACTGTGTCAGCTCTATTTTTATTACCAGGCATCGAAAGCAACACCCCGTCACCAGTCTCCTGACCCTCCCCCACTTCGTGCCCACCTAACCATCTTTGGTCTCCCCCTCACTTGGACCTTGGGCGCTTCCCTCTCTGTTCACGGAGGGGCACAGAGGGGCAAGGCAAGCCCTCTCCTTGGTGGCAGTGACCAGGCGGAGAGTCGCTTCCCTCCTTCTCCTTTCCCTTCTTCCTTGGCCTCTCTTTGTTCTCTTCTGTCCCTCTCTCCGCCTTTACAGCCGGCAGGATGAGCTGGCTGGGGATGAGCCAGGGCCAAGCCCTCGCCTCCCTGTCCTCTGTCCCTCAAACAGAGGGGTGATGGGAGTATTAGCCTGACTCCCCTACCAGGCTTCTGCACCCCCACAATCCAAGACGCTCAGATTTCTGGATTTCCGAGGTGCCTGGGTCCCCCCCACAGTGTGTTGGCTGTAGGTGGGGGAAAGGAAACGGAGAAGTGTGCCCTTGGCTGAGGACAAGCATGACGTCTTCCTTGACCTTGAGAATGCCTTCCACTCCCCCTGCCCCTCAGGAGACAGGGAGCTGGAATTTGCCCCTTTGGGCAATCAGCATAGGCTGCTCTCACAGTTCGCCTGCATGATTGAGCCAAATTTCTGGTCTGAGGCGTGAGAGACAGGGTGGGGGTGGAGCAGGGGATGCCACCTCCCAGAGGATCAGCCTCTTAACATCACCGTCTGCGCGGAAGACAAGAGTCTCACTCTCAGCTGCCCTCACCTGGCCTGACAGCCTTTCTCTCCTGCTCTGACTTAAGATTCCTGGTGCCTTTCTCATGCCAAGTGGAGTCACCTCAGCCCTCCGGGCCCGGAACGGGACGGGAGAGACGCAGCAGACAGGCCGCCTGCTCCGGCTTTGAGGGAGAGTTGCCTCTGGTTTGTTCCACGGTCTGGCCTCTTTCAAATTCCCTTCCCTTTATCCTCTCAGATCAAACAAATACACCTGTTGTTTATTCTTTTTATACATGTAATACATGTTTGCTGTGGAAAAGAAGCCAAAAGGCTATAATAAGAACCATCACCTAAAAAACCTTGGCCGTGAACATGTTGGTGTATACTATTCTTTCTCTCTCCCCCCAGACACTGAAGATTCATCAGTGACAAGACAGGCAGGGCTCCCTCTCTTTAGGTGCTCACATGTCCGTGGAAAAATGACCCAGAATCTTTGTGCCATCGACTAACAGGCAAGACGTAACTCTCGGTCCGCCCCCTCTCTCCTCTGTCTCCGTCTCTGGCCATTGATTTCCTCCCCAAGAATCCTTCCTTTTCTTTTGCATGTATTTGCTGCGGCAGAACAGGCTTTGCCTGCAACTCGAAGGTTCTGGACGAACGTCTGGGGTGGGCTCTGTGCCGGGCAGGAGAGAGGACAGCCCCTCACTCTTGCCAGAGGCAGGATTCCTTTGGGTCCTTTTCTGGAGCCCTGAAGTCAGCCTGCGCCCCACGCCCTGAACCAGACAAGCCGCATCCCCATGTAGGGAATATGGAAGGAAGGGCCCCTGCAGATGGACGTGACCCTGGCCAGTCACAGGGGTCCGCCCACATGACCTCTACATAGCTGGCGCGGGGGCCAGGACCCAGGGGGCTCCCACAAAAAATAGGTGCCATGCAGCGGGACCACCTATTGCCCTTTCTTGCATCCCGAGTGGTGCGAAGGAGAAGGGGGGGTCGTGAGGTGGTGAGGAAGGAAGGGAAAGTGAGAGAGAGGGGAGGAGAACCAACCTTGTTTCCATAGCAACCACACATGTGAGCCAGCTGCTGTTGCCATGGAAACAAGGGGAGCCTGCTCAAAGGCTGTGCTGTCTCAGGGGAGACACAATTTTTGACAAAAAATACCCTTTGATAAAAATAAAGAAAAAATAATGAAAGCCACCCTCTCTGGGATTGGGGGCACCGCGGAGCGAGGTGACAAAGGGAAGGAGGGGGCTGGGCTGTGGGGGGAGGAGGCTGCCTGCTGCCAAGAATTGCCGAGTCAGTGTTTTAGAGCCAAGGGGGCCTCCAGAATCACCCCATCTTGATGGATGAGGGAGGGAGGCTTTCTGAGGGAGGTGGGCAGCTCACTCAAGTTCCCAGGACAGGAGGGAGCCGCTCGGGGACCCCCAGAGGGAGAAGGGAAGGCCCACACTGCTTCCATGGGGCGGCTGGGCGAAGCCTGTGGGTTTTTCGCCAGTCAACTCACGGAGACCAGGAAGGAAGAGAGAGGCAGGGCCAGACCTGAGCCCCTGTAGCTGGAGGGGTGTGCGCTGAGGGCACCTCGGCCTCTTCTCCCTCTACCCCACCCCTCTGCTAAGCTCGGCTTCACGGGGCTTTGGCGGCCTCTCAGGGGACCAAGCTCGGAGGAGTCCCCATCAGCTGGGCTGGAGAGAAATTGCCAGCCAGGGACCACGAGGGAGCTTCCCAGTGTAAAGATGGAAGAGGGGGAAAGAAGGGGAAACGCCCAGAGAAAGCTGTGCCTTCTTCTGTCCTCTCCAGGGAAAGCCCTGCCCACCAGTCACCAGCAGTGTTGGGACCACACAAGTCAAGTTCGCAGGGCACTCGGTTCTAGATGAGGTATTTGGCCAGAAGGAGGTGCTCCTGCCTGGGGTCCCGTTCAGGGGAGATCAATCAAGACACAGTTCATTCAGGAAGGTGAGGGCTTAACAAATCAGGGTTTTCATAAATACAGGAGTTTCTGAACCGCAGGTTCCATGCAGCAGAGCTGGGCCCCTGGCCAGAGAGGGGGGACATGGTGGGCTCTGAGTGCTGTCCCATTTCCCCAGGACCATCTCCGTTTTCCTCTCTTCTATGCTGCTTCTTTCACAAAGCATTTCCCCAAATGTGATCTCACTTGCTCCCCTCTGACTAAGAGGAGATGCAGATCCATGGGTCTTCATCGTAAAGATGAGGACACAGTCTCAGAGAGGTGGAGCTCCTCTCCCGAGGTAACACAGCTCACCGCCGCCCAACAAGAAAGAATTCGAACCCTGGCTCCAGAACAGAATGCCAAGGCCCTCTCAGGGGAAGGGAAGATGAGACGTAACCAAAGACATGTTCCTGCCCAGGGCCTCCCCGGGCCTCTCCTTGAAGAGCCCAGAGGCAGGAGAGGATGCTGCCCTAGGGCCCATGGCCAGGGGCACATTTGGGGGCAGTGACCTTGCTGCCTTTTTGTCCTGGAGCTCTGTCTCCTCTTTCCCAGGAGCTTTGGGGAGGCTTCAGCAGGAGGGTGGGGCTCTGCCCTCACCTTGTAGAAGCTCCTGGAGCCTCCTGTCGGCTGCCCTTCACCGCTCCCCACTTCAGCCTCCAAGGCAGAGACCACGTGGGTGAGTTGCCATGGAAACTGCGGAGTTCTTTTTGAAAGCAGAGCTGGGTGTAATCCGAGATGGCTGGGGGAAGGGTGCGGGGTGTGGGGGGGCCCGGGATTCATAGGTGGGCCAACTCCACCTGTTCGGCTAGGTCCCCTCAGCTCACCTCTCCAGAAACCATCTATTTCTTTCAAGGCCTCGCTGCCCTTCTTTCCCCTAAGAGACTCGCCTCCCGTCATCGTGGTCTTGCCCTCGCTACCCACGCCTGTTTGTGATCACAGCCAGTAGCCCCACAGGCCCTGTCCTGATTCCCCAGAGAAGGAGCGATTATCCTTGTTATACAACAGAGGGTGGCGAAAAAACCAAGAGAGATCATTTCTGCCATCGGGGGTCAGGACGTCACCGCAGGGATTATCTGGATTATAGGGTGTGTGCGTGGGAAGGAGGGGGAACCTTGGGGACATGGGGCTCCAAAGAGATGGGAAGCTGGCCCCACCCCCCTTCTTCCCACTGTGGTTCAACAGCAAGAGTTCAGGCGGGCTGACCTAGGAAACGGGAAAGCTCCAAGTCTGACCCGGGGGTTGAGAGCTGGGTGTGCACTGGGCTCCATCAGAATTTCCCCGTAGCCACAGCCAGACCCTTGCTGCCCCTGCTCTTGCCTGATTTAAGCACTGTGCTTGGTCTTGCCTGCTGTCACTCTTGCTATGTCCCCCACCGCCACCCCAAATGAGAGCAGAAGAGAGAATTTTGCTTCTCCACTTTGCTGTGTGACTTGGGGTAAATTGCCTAGCTTTGCTGAGCCTCAGCTGCTTCTTCCATGAAACAGGGACAAGAAAATAACTACCTCATAGGGTTGCTGGGGGGTTGAAAGAGACAATACATTCGAAGTGCTTAGCGTAGCGCCTGGTATTAACACAAACAGAAATATGATTACTATTATTATCTATCCTTCCACACCCAGAACAAGCTCCATCTCCTCCAGGAAGGCTTCCTTTCTCTAAGGAGGGAGGAACTAGGGATTAGGAGCTACCCCCATGCCAGGCACTTCCTGTGCACTTTTCATTGCATTCTTACTACCGCCCTGGCAGGGAGGTGCTGTTCTTATTATCCCCATTCTACAGAGGTGGACTTGCTCAAGTTCAGTGTCTTGCTCAAGTTCATTGACTTGTGAGAAGCGGGGTTGAGATTCAAGTTCACCCTGTCTGGTTTCAAAGCCTTGCACTTTGTTTCTTATCACAGTACACCTCATCTACAGTACAATCCTCACCCAGCCGCTTTCCTTCTGATTGAGAGCAGTTTATTATTGCTTCTGATTTCTTTTTTTTTTTTTTTAAAGATTTTATTTATTTATTCAACAGAGAGAGATCACAAGTAGGCAGAGAGGCAGGCAGAGAGAGAGGAGGAGGCAGGCTCCCTGCGGAGCAGAGAGCCCGATGCGGGCCTCGATCCCAGGACCCTGGGATCATGACCTGAGCCGAAAGCAGAGGCTTTAACCCACTGAGCCACCCAGGCGCCCTTGCTTCTGATTTCTTTCTTGCCTTTCTCACCTGGCCTCGCTGCACCAGGGCAGAGAGTAAGGAGGTACGCAGAACCAGGGAGGGTTAGAACTCTTAGTCCCTGCTGCATTGGGAGTTTGGGCAGGAGGGAGCTGGAAGTAGGTGGCTTGGCAGAGGAAATCTCCAGATAGGGAGCCATGGCCAGTGTTGGTAGGGGTTGTCTGAACTCCGAAAAAAAACTCTCCCCAACTCATTCTGATTTTCTGCTCAGCTCTGACCTTCGTCTCTGGACCCCAGTCTCCCAGACCAGGGCTGGTGAGGGCTTGGTCGATGACCTTGATCTGGCTTTGTCAATCTGGGGACTTGAAGTGTCTCCTTCAGGTGAAGAGGAGACTGAGAGGTTGGGGGAGGTGGAGGAGAAGGGGCGGAGGAAGGAGAGACAGGAGGGAGGGAATGGAGGGGGGAAGGAAGGACACCGGGGAGGGAAGGGAGATGGGAGGGGAGACTGCCAAATGTGATTCTGAGCTCTGAGGGAGACGAAAGGATGAGAAAGCAAGAAATACGCTTCAAGGGCAGGATGAAAGGGGGAGGGAACTGAGGTCGGTGGGAGAATGAGAGAAAGGAGGAGGCCAAGAAAGTGAATGAGGGAGTGCGAGCAGGGGAGAGGAAATGGCAGGGTGGGAGAGGCTGAGGAGAGAGAACGAGGAACAAAGACGGGGCTGAGCAGCTGCCACGTCCTCCCTCCCGCCAAGGGAAGGCCTCTGAGGGCCGCAGAGGCTGAATGAGCCGGGAGCCAGCCATGACTCAGTCTCCGTGGCTCCTGCCCGCCAAATCCTTTCTGGCTCAGCAGTTTCCACAGGGAAGGGGGCTCGTCCTCCACCACACACCCCTTCTCTGGCACAGCGTCTTCTCTGAGGCCCCACCAAACCCCCACCTCCCCAGTCTCAGTGGCTGGTGCCTGCCCTCAGAGTTCTCTCAGGTGCACTGTGCTGGACAGTATTTCTAGAACCTTCCAAATAGTGGAAACCAGCCACTGTGCTAGGAGCCTGGGGTAGGGTGGGAGCAGGTGTGTGCACAGCCCAAGGAAATCCCCCTCCTTTCACTGCTAAAGCCTGGTGCCTTTCTAAGGAGGCAGGGCCCAGGAATGGCTCCACCTTAATAAAAGAACGAAAATGCATTGAGAGCTTAGCAAGAGCTAAGCAGGTTGTGCTTTATCCCACTCAATCCTCACAGCAACCCTGAGAGGTCTGTACTATTATCAGTTTCCATTTTCCAGAAGGGGAATGAGAGCTAAGGAGACCCAGCTCCTGTGGCTTACAAGGGGAGGAAGAGGACTGGTGGGGACTGAGGTCATGGTCCAGCTGGGACCTGAGGGGATAGGTAGGGGAATGGTAGCTCTGAGGGCCCATGGAGAAACTAAAGTCTGTGATGGTTTGGGCGGGTCTCAGAAGTGTCTGTGCCTCAGTTTCCCCATCCAACATCACTGTCGACTCTAGGAATGTACGGGATGAGAAGCTGACCAGAGGAGCCAGGACAGAGCTGTGAGGCACTCCTTGAAGGTGATACCCATTTGTGGGGGGAAGACCTAGGGACCTGGAAAGAGCTGCGTACATAGCGTTCCCCTCTTACCAGCATCGCGGATATCTCCAGGGAAGGCCGGAGGGGTGCTCATAAGGCTCTTCGTTCACGGGACTCCCATGAAGCTCTTTCTACAATGCTTTCACATTGGGTGAACACACACACACACACACACACACACACACACACACACCCCATTCTTACCTTCACAGCTGCCTTCCGTGGCACCCAACGTTCACTGGCTTTACTTATTAAGGCTGCAGGATGCCAAGGTCACACAGATGGCACCAGGGACAGTGGACACCATCTGGATGCCTGGGCGGTAACATGAAGTGTCTGCCCTCAGGGTCCCCTGTGGGCTCTCAAGGAAGGAACAGGCACTCAGCACCCACTCCATACCCAGGCCTCAGCCGGCCCCGCCTCCACAAGACCCAGGGTCACCCTGCAGACACTGTGGACGCCAGTCGCTCCCTTGGCTACCTAGCAGCCACTCCACACCCTCGCCAGCCTGAGTGAGGAGCTGTGCCTGCTTCTTGCCTGCCCCAGGGCCCCGGTGGATTCCCCGGTCACCTTCAATCAGGCTCCCCGTTGGACTTTGGACAAGGGCTTCCCCTCCCCCTCTCCCCTCCCCCCACCCATGGCCGACCCCTTCCCCAGGGACCAGGGATACTGCAGCTTTGGTAGCCTGTGTTGCCATGGTGGCCCATGGTTTCGGCATCTGCAGTGGGAGGGGGATGTCAGGAAAGATGTGTGTGTGCTTGCGTGTGTGTTTCCATTTTCAGACCCGGGTGAGGGGGGCTCAAGGAGTCAGATCCCATCCTCCTAGGGTGTGGTCAGCCCCTCCCGGCTCAGTTCCAGCCGGCTTAGCTGCATCCCGGAGGCAGGAAAGGCTGTAAGACAGACAGAGGGACACTGGACTGAAGCAAGATGCCCCAGAAGGAAAACTGGAGGGGGAGGGTGGAGATGGGCTTGGGCACAGTTGTCAAAGGAAGAAGGCCCGGATGTGGGGTGGGAGCCGCAGGAAGGAGGGAGCCAGGGCGGCAGAAGGAGCACAGTGGAGATCTAGACCCCGAGGGGGGACCCAGGAAGGGGTGGGCCCCTTACTTCTGCCAACCCCCCTCCCCAGGTCTCCCGCTGCGCTTCCCCAGCGGAGAGAAGGCCCCTCTGCTCCTCCAACATGATCTGTAATTTCCGGCAGACATTTGAGGTCCCTGACATCTGCATAATGTGGGCCAGTCTCTTAGCAACGGGGAACAGCTGTCTGGCATTTCCAAGATTAAACTGTAACTATACACGGTCCTTGCCAGGGGGAGGGGGAGGGGGAAGGGGATAAACACTGCCTCCTGGCATTTTCAAACTCATTTAGCTTTTATTCATTTCCTGCCTCCAGTAAAGAGGCCAGGGATTCGGGCTGGGCCAGGCTGTTACTGCCCCTGCCTCGGCGGCTGCTGAGATGGCAGATTGCTCTTCACCCAGATCTGTTTGCTCGGAGGAGGGGAGAGGGAGAGGGAGAGCGGACAGCACTGGCCCCTTGTTTTTTATTGCATTTATTTCTTTCTAGGTGCGCAGGTCCTGATCCTGGCGCACACCTCCCAGGTGGGGCTCAGGAAGAAAGGCTGTGTGGTCCATCAGTTAAAGCACACCCTCCACCCCCACCAGCCCCTCTAGACTGGTTTAATTCCATCTAGCTCCCTTGCTAATAGCTGTGTGACCTTGGGCCAGCCCCCTTTACCTGTCCACACCTCCATCTCCCCATCTGTAAGAGGAGATAATGCTCTCAGCCCGAGGGCTCGGTGAAGATGAAGTAAAGCACTCAGGTCATAGAGCCTGGATTAGTAACCGTGTGCCTCTCTGTTCCTCTGATCACCCTCCGGCCTGGTCGTCTGTGTTAGCAACCTCGGGCTCTGCTCTCCGGGCAAAGGCGGGCACAGTCCAATTCTCTGCGAGCCACCACCTTGAACCCCTGTTCCCTGGAGCCCGAGGCAACAGATACTTTTCGCCCCGTAGGATTTCAGCAGCGCCCCGGAGGTTGCCTAGACGGCCTGCTCGGGCCCAGGCAGCTCCGTGTCCCGTCCCATCCCCTCTACCGCCAGCTCCTGCCATTTGGCTGTAGCTCTTGAACTCGTGAATGCGGTGTTTTGGTTTTGATGCAAGAAGGGGGAAAAAAGAAAGGGCGGGTGTGGGGAGGGCCGGGAGGACAGGATGGGAGAGGGAGGAGGAGGAGGAGGGAAAAACCCTTTCGAGGCCCGTGCTGGCCAGTTCCAGGAATGTGTTCTCGGACATCAGTGCCAAAGCGGTGACCCAGGCGAGGCAGCCAGGCCGGGAGAGGGAGCGGCCAGGCGCGGGGGCAGGAGCTCTCCCCCTCCCCCCCGCAGCCTCTGCTGACTCACGGCTGCTCCAGCTGGCAGGAGCCCTTCCTGCGGACGGCTGTTGCTAGGATTCCTGGGAGATGACTGATTGCTTCTCCTTGAGCTTGGTGAAAACATGTTTGTAGACTGCACACAAACACACACATATACTCCTGTGCGCTTGCACGCCCAGCCCGGGTACCTGCACATGCGTGTGTGCGCGCGTGCGTGTGCCCAAATGCGTGCAGGCACACGGAGCAGCGCAGTGTGCTTACTGCTCGCGAGGCCGTCGTGACCCTCAGGCGCTAGTGCCCGCACACGCGTGTGCACCAGCACTGACCCCGCGGAGGGGCGGAGCCTCGCCAGGTCTGCACAGGCCGAGTAAGTCAGGCAGTGGGGAAGCTGCCAGGGCCTGGGCCTGCTTTAATCCCAAGGAGCTTTCAGGTTGCCTTGAAACATTCTTGGCCTCCCAGCCTCCTCCCCTCCCTTGGTTTCTCGGTTTCTTTCATTCTGCTGTAATGATCTAATCTTCCCTTCTCCCTCTGCCTGCCAGGTTTTTGATGTCTGGTGTTCGAGGCACTCAGCTGGAAGCTGGAACCCTCTAGGGCTGGATTCCTGGCCTGGTCCTGACGCCCCGAGGGGACTTTGAGGTGCCTCTGCCTCCCTGGTGAAGAGGGGGCTGCTGCGTGGAAAGTGCTGGGCCTGCCTCTGGGCTCAGTCGCCCCTGAATTCGGGGGCTAGAGCCTCGGCTGGGGCGGGCCTGAGAGCTCAGGGTCCAGCAGGCGGCCCCGAACGCCCGGCCTCTGGTGGCCAGCACGACGTGTGACCTTGCACACACTGGGCTCTCGCTGCCTTGGTTTCCCCACCCGCTGGGCTGAAATTGGACTCCTGGCTGAGTCTGCCAGGGTTTTACTGCGACACGGCTTGGCAAGGGCTTGGGCACCGGGCGAGGTTGTTTGTCACGGGTGCCTGAGCAGGCGGAGGGGCCGGCAGCCCCAGGCCAGCGCGGAGCCCGCACTGCTCTCGCCAGCTCCGTCGGGCTCGGGCTCAAGTGTGGCTGTTTAAACGCACCCAGCCCAGGGCCGGGTCCCATGAGCGCTCTCTGCTGTGATTCAGTGGCGGTTGCTAAGGAAGGCCTGGTACCCGGCCCCGGGGGAGATGCCGCGGCAAGGCTCCGCCAGCTATGAGAAAAACATCCGTCTGTGCTCAGGGTCCTCGGTCCTAAAATGAGGACGAGGCCAGCTCCATGGTTCCTGCTGGTTTTGACACGCCAGTGATGTGGGGCGGGGCTGGACATTTAGAGAGTAGAGCAAATGACAAAAATAAAAATGAGCTGCACAAAGAGACAACTCTTCGTGCAGATGTCAACAGCCTCGTGTAAGCTCCGACCACAGGAACTCTCTCGAATGCCTGTTTTGTGTACTGCCTCAAGAATCCTGCAAAGAGTCAACAATCCTCAGGCAGGAGAACATGCAGCTTCGTGTGCTGGGGACACAAGGCTCTACCTGGGACACGTCGTTGGTCTGCTGCCTAGCGCCCCGGCTCCACCCACGCCCCCAAGCCCAGCCACAGGACAAAGCCCCACGGAGAGCTGTCCGCTTGTCCTCCTTTTCACTGGGAGGTGGCTAGACCTTCTGTATGAGTTGCCTGCTGGTCAGGTTTGGGGATTACAAGGTAAACCAGTAAAAAGGAAAGCCCAGGGCGGTGGCCTCTGGGTCCCAGCTCTGTCTTTCCGTGGAAGCGGACTTGCTGGAATCCTGCTGGGCAGAGTGCTAGCGGAGAATCGGCTTTGTGATACATCTTGATTCAGCTTTTTTTTTTTTTAAAGATTTTTATTTACTTATTTGACAGAGAGAGAGAGAGAGATCACAAGGAGGCTGAGAGGCAGGCAGAGACAGAGGAGGAAGCAGGCTCCCTGCTGAGCAGGGAGCCCGATGCGGGCTTCGATCCCAGGACCCTGAGATCATGACCTGAGCTGAAGGCAGAGGCTTTAACCCACTGAGCCACCCAGGCGCCCGTTGATTCAGCTTTTCCTCCATGCCAAGCACCCCCCTAAATTTGTTGCATTTATCCATCCATCATGTCTTCACAACAGCCCCGTGAGAGAGGCAGTGTCATCGTCTCTATTTTCCAGATGGGGAAGCCGAGGGTGCAGGGAGTTCAGAGGCTTCTAGTAATTAACAGGGCCAGGATTCCAGCCATAGCAATTTGTCCCTAGAACCTAGCCCTTAACCACTTCCCTTCCTTGTCTCCGCTGATTGTCACGCTCCAGATTGGCCCAGGTGACGCCACCTGTCACCACCTTCCCCACTACTGCCGCAGTCCGAAGACACAAGTGTTCTGCTATTCCGGTTCCAACACGGGTCTGTCTCTGACCTCTGGTGAGCTCCCATGTCATTCAAGACAAGCCTCCTGGCCACTCTTATTAACCTGTTCACTTCCGAGTGACCCAAGGCGTATGATTCCACCCCTTGGACCTTCTCTTCTCCCCCTCTGTACAGTGAGACCTCCCTGTTGCTGTGCTGCTCTGACACGATTCTTAGGAATTCCTTTCTTCCAGGGCTCCCAAGCACAAAGTCACAGATGCTACGGAGGTGCCCGGTCAGACAGACAGACAGACACACACACACACACGCACGTGCACATACAGACACACACAAGTGTAAGATCTTAAACAGAGCCGTAGATGCTCTAGGGAAATGGGGCGGGGCTGCTGGGAGTCTCACATGCTTGTATTTTTCATGTTAGGAATCATCGGGGGCGGCTGAGTGGACATTGAACAGTTGGGGGCTCACAGCCGGTGTCTCTGGTGATGCAAGGGCACGCATGTTCCTGATCATGAGTCTTGTGTCCCTGCTGAGGGCTCGACTGTGACTAGCCCCCGTAGGAATGGGGTGTTTCCTGGGGTCTCCCCGATATCGCCTGGCACAGTGAAGTTTCCAGCAGGTGATTCGTTTGTATTTGTGAGTTGGTGCATAAAGGAAAGACACTGGATGATTTGTGCTAAGGGAACTTCGGGGGGGGGGGAATGCAGCCACCATCTCCATATTACTGTCAGATACTGTCCCCAGACCAAACCCACAACCGCCTGTGTGAGCCCGCTCCTCACTCGGCGGGCCCACCCCCATGTGCCAACACCTGTGAAAGCTACACCCGCACCTCCTGCGTTTCCTGTGACCCTGTCCATGTCCTCCTCTCCTTTTCCATCCCCTACGTGGAAGTGTGCACGTAGTCACTGAACTATTATCTTTTCTCTGCCCCTTGACCCCTTTTGATTTTCCTCTCCAGGGAAGAGCCGAACAGAGATGTCTGAGTGGCGGCTGGAGAGAGAAGGACTCGGCAGAGCTGGAGGGGCTGGATTCCCGGGGCCACCTCATTTGGCCTTTCCTTTCCTGAGGCCCAGCTGGCACCAGATGTGCCAGAGCCGTACCCGGACCTCTGGGAGCTGCAGGGTGAGCCCTCCTCCATCCTCAGGTGGGGTGCGCCCGAGGAGAGTTCTTCCACTGCCACAGTAGGGTCTCCTGTGCATGGAGCCGCAGGGTTCAGGCCTAGGACAGGTGGGTTCCCTCCCTGGGCCTGAGGAGGTTGAGCAGGAAGCTGGTGTTCAGTGACTGCCGGTTTCTGGGTGACGTGCCTTCTGGGTTCAGGTTAGGCGGGGGAGGACCAGGTTGAATCTCCTAGTCCTGCCTGACCTTGAACCAACTTTCCTGGTGAGGGGCCAGATCTGTGCTGTTGGAGCTGATGAGATGCATGCTTGGTGCGCGTGTATGGTGGGTTTACGAGGCCCCTTGACGGCGTCTGTGGATGGAGCTGGGGCTTGCGCAGGCGGGGCCCGAGGAAGCTGAGCGGAGCTCCTGCAGAGGGACATGGTAAGGGTGGAGGGACCTCCAGTCCCACCAGGTGGCATACTGGGATGAAAAATCAAGGCTCAGCAGACAGACCAGGAATATTCTTCCACCTTATTTCTGGCAATGGATGGAGACCTTCGCTGCCCCCAGGCTTGTAGACCACGGCACACGCCTTGGCAGGGGTGCTTCTGCTGGCTTTACGGCAGGAGGGACAGAGCTACGGGGACAGGCCTCCTGCCTTTGCTTCCCAGTCCTCAGGGTCCGCACTGGAGAGAAGCCTCAGCCCTCATCCTGCTGGCTACACAGCGACACCTGGTGGGCCTTGGGTGTGGTCACAAGAAGATGCCCGAGGCCCCTTGCAGGCCAAGCCCCTCGTTCCAGCATCCCACGGGGCATGGGAACCAGGTGACCCAGATGCTGGGCTGCGGTCCCAGTCCAATCCCTCAGGGGGCTAAACCCCATGATTACCCCCAGCCCGAAGTTCTGGGCACCGGGGACCACTGGGGACTGGAGATGAGCCTTGGGAGGATTCAATGCCCCGTCACACAAGGACGTTTGGGGGCCTGGCTAGGTCGTGAAACCAGGGTGCTTGGTCACTAGGGTCGGGTGAGGTTTGACTGGGTGAGAAGGGTCTAGAGCCTGGGGTGGGCCCTCAACCCCAGTGCCCTGGGATTGACTGGGTACAGAGCAGATTCTGCTACTCTCTGCAGGGCTGAGTCAGACTGTGCCAGGCTCTGACCTGGGCTTACACACCCTGACCCGCACACGCCGGGCGAATGGATTCTGCACAATTCCCCTAAAGCACCACCCATAGGGGGCCTGAGCCTTGGTGTTTCAAGAACCAGAGAATGAACAGGAAGAGTTTTGAGCAGCCGTGTCACCCACCTCTCATTTTCCGTGACACGACTTAGGCAAGGTCCCCCAGCTGAACGCAAACAGCCTTGGAGGGGACACAGGGACAGGTCACTTCCAGTGGACTGTGTGAAGCGGGGGACCCAAGTTCATTCCACAGTGTCTAGATGCTGAGCTAAAAGGCCATGGCGTCCTTGCTACAGATTCTCACTGGTGATGGTGTGCAGTGTTTTCCTTATCCCTGTTCTCAGTTCCGCAGAGTTGAGGGTTGCTGGATTTGGACAGTGGGGCTGGGATTCAGTTTTACAGTATTACTGTGGGACCTTGGGTCTCTAACTTCTCTGTGCCTCAGTTTCCTCATCTGTATGATGGCTACAATGCTGCCTACTTCACAGGGTGGCTCTGAGGATTCGGTGAGCTAAGGTATGGCAAGGGCTTTGAGCAGTTCCTGGCACAGGGTGACTGCTGGGAACTCCTGGCTGAGAATGATTCCCCCGCCCCTGCAGGAGGGAGCACACGGGGCCTTCCTGGGGGGTGGTGGAGGGGACTGCGTCATGGGCAGCTCAGGCTATCGTAACAAAATCCCAAGGACTGGGTGACTTAAACAACAGACATTTACATTCTCATGGTTCTGGAGGGCGCAAGTCCGAGATCAGGGCATCCACGTGGTCAGGATCTGGGGCGGATCCCCTTCCTGGTGTGCAGACAGCTGCCCTCCAGCTGTGTGCTCACGGGCCCTCTCCGCAGGCACGTTCTTGCAAAGAGTTCTCTCTCTCTTTCCCTCTTCTTCTCAGGTCAGCAGGCCTGTTGGTCAGGACTCTGCCCTTATGACCTCATTTATCCTTCATCATCTCCTAAAGACTCTCTACAGATACAGTTACCTTGGGGGTTAAAGTGTCAGAGTATGACTTCGGGGAGGACACAATTCAGCCAATAGGCTTCAAGAACCCAGATGCGGCAGGGGTACCAAGCAGTGACATGAAGACCCAGGCCCTTCTTGGCCCTGTGGCTGGGGCTGGTTTCCCCAGTCAGAGGCTTGAGGTGGTAGAAAGGACAATTCCAACCTGCCGGACATCACCTTGGCCTGGCGAACTATTCTAAGCCCCAGGCTCCTGTAATCCCAGGACCAGGGAACACAGACCTCCCATGATGGCGTCGAGGATGAATGTCGAACCCGTGCTGATGTGTGCCACACCCCTGAGGACCCCTGCTCCCCATCTCTCCGACCTTGCTGGAGGCCATGTATTATAGATGCCACATGCCTATTTCCTGGGGTGCTATGTCCCGGGGCCAAGGACATCCTTTTTCAAGGCTGCCATCAAATATGAACTTGAAAAATGTGTACAGTGGTGTTGGCCATGGATTAGGTTGGGAGAGCTCCCCTCCAGGGCTTAAGCTAACAGACTGTCAAAGCAAATGGCAGGAGAGATATGCCAGGGTTTTTGGGGTTTTCTGCCCCAGGCTGGAGATATAAGCTGGCAGATTCTACCCCTCCATGTGCTCAAAAGCCTCTCTCATAGCCCTACTGCTAAAGGGTTATGTTAGTTAGAACTCTTGCCATTGTAAGTTACAGAATTCCAAATCACACTAGTAGAAAGGGAAATTATTAACATAACTGGGTATCACCTTCAGGCATAGTTCGATCCAGGGGTTCAAACAATGTCATCAGGGATTTCTCTCTCTCTTGGCTCTCAGCTTTGTCTCACTCCATACTGGCTTTGTTCTGCAGGTGGGCTTTCTTCCTGTGTCAGGAAGGTGACAGCCAGTAACCTTGGATTCTCATTTTACCAGCTTAATAAGTCTCTAGAAACATCATTTCTGTCTTTCATATTCCAGGAAGGACCTTTAACTGACTTGCTTGGGAGCATGTCCAGTAATGAACCCATCAGTAGGGTCCTCTGACTGGGTGGCCTGGGAGACTCTCTGACCCCTACATTCCTGGAAGTGGGGGAGGGCATCATGATTGACAGCGGCATCAGGACCACCTGAAGGAAGGGGGAGGGGATCTGAGTTGAGTATGCAAAGCCAGGGCTGTTCTCCAAGGGACTTGCCCAGGGGGCTTTCATCTTCAATCAGAATGTCAGTGCAGGAGTGTTAAAACTTATCCAGTCCACCCTGGCTCACTTGACAAAGAAGAGAGCTGAGGCCAAGGTAAATGCCTTGCTCAAAGTCATCCTGTGTTCTGCAGAGGCATGACATCATTCCTGGCTCCATCTCTAATTATTCCAGTCAAGAGCCAAGCGCAGCGGCCAAATGGGTTGTCTGAGAATCCCCTCTTCCCCTGGAGGCTTAGTGGGGAGCCAGGGGGTGAGGAGGGTCGTGCCGGAACCTCCTTACCGATCAGCCCAAGGCATTTGTCTCCCTGACTTCTCAGCCTTCTCAGGATTATAGGTCAGGAGCCCATCCACCCCAAGGAGACTGCCGCTGGCTGTCAGGCCTGGGGAAGTGGGGCTGGGAGGCTGGCTAAGAATGGGGGGAGATTGCAAAACAGGAAGGTGGGTCTCTGCGTGTGGGAATGAGTCATCTGAGGGTCTGAAAGACAGGCTAACCTAGGGCGTGGAGGCGGCTGGGAAAAGCCGGGTGAATTCTGATCAACATGGGATCCTCAGGCAGAGACATTTTCAGGTGTCCTGTCTTAAGCAAGGGTCCTCACTCAGGGCAGGACGTGAAGGCAGCTTCTTCCTCCTTCTGGCCACAAGATCACAACTTTCTCTCTATCCCATGGGCACGTGGCCGCCCAAACCTGCTTGCACATGTCCTCTGTAGGACCCCCTCCTACGGCTGTGCCCCGTGATCCCCATCCCTCCCCAGAGAATGCGGCCCCACTTTTCTTGGGCTCTGCTGCCCCCATGTCTGGCCTGCCTCAGGTTGCGGCTTCTCTAGGATTCTACCTTGCTCACTCTAACCCAGACGTTTGACAGTGTCTGGAGACATTTGGGTTGTCACCACCAGCAGGGGAGTGGGAGGAAGCATCTAATGGGTAGAGGCCAGGGCCACTGCTAAACAACTTGACCTTCACAGAACAGCCCCCAGAGCAAAAAGAAGTATGCAGCCCATCTTAGGAATTGTGCTAAGGTTGAGAAGCCCTGCAGGTTAGGGCACCAAGCGCAGTGGCTACGCCCCAGTCCCCTCAACCTCTGCCCCAAGGAAAGCCAGTCGAGGCTGATTCAAATCCCAGCTCCCCTGCTCCCTGGCTGTGTGAGCTTGGGCAAGTGACTCAACCTCTAGGCCTCTGTTTCTCATCTGTAAAATGGGGCTAATGATAGCACCCACTTCAGAGCGTCCTGAAGATTAGATGACTATATGCACACAGGTGTGTACATGCGCACACACATGCACATGCGCACACACGCGCACACACATGTGCACAGAGTTTAGAATGCCTGGCTCAGAGAAAGCACTCACTGTCTGCCAGTGATTATTACTCTAATCAGTGGTCCTTGTGGCTGAATCTCCTCTAGGGGAAGTTTTGGAAGTTTGTGTGTGCCGTTGGCGGGGTGGAGTGGTGGGGAGAGGTCTTCTACTGTAGTCCTGCCAGAGTATTTATGTATTGAAATACATGTTGTTTTATTATGAACTGTTTCTCTCTTTACAATACAGTTAAGGCATTAGATCGATTAGAAATATTATGTCCGGGGCGCCTGGGTGGCTCAGTGGGTTAAAGCCTCTGCTTTCGGCTCAGGTCATGATCTCAGGGTCCTGGGATCGAGGCCTGCATCGGGCTCCCTGCTCAGCGGGGAGCCTGCTTCCCCCTCTCTCTGTCTGCCTGCCTCTCTGCCTCCTTGTGATCTCTCTCCCTCTGTGAAATAAATAAATAAAATCTTTAAAAAATATATTATGTCAGTAGATTTGTTAACAAATTTACTTTCGGATTGTTAAATTGTTACTAATTTAAAAAATAATTATATTATTTATTTATCCATTTAGTTTTTTTTTTTTTAAGTAATCTCCACACCCAACATGGGGCTTGACCTTACAACCTGGAGGTGAAGCATGGCGTGCTCTCCTGACTGGGGCAGCCAGCTGCCCCTATGACACAATATTTTAAAAATAACTTTTAAAAGGAGCATTGTTGGGGCTCACGGGGCTGAGAGGCACAGTTCTAGATAACTGAATCATACTGACACTCCTGTTATTTTTGAGGGCGGGCACCCCCCGCCCCCAAAGACCTGGCATGAATGCCTAGATCTACCGGCTCTCCCCGTCCCCTCCACGCATGCTCAGAATCGACCCAGTCCAACTCTGCCCTCTCCCACCCTCCACAGCCCCCAGCACAGCAAGGACAGACCCAGGAGGGTGGACCTCAGAGCTGGGGTACCCACAGCTGGGGCAGGCACCCAGGTTTGCCGGCCCGTTGCCCGATCAAGAAAAAGTCTGATGTTTTCCAAGGAAGGGCGTTGCTTCCCACCACGCCCTCTGGCAGGCTCAGGCCTGGGATCCCGCATCTTAGGGCTGGTCTTGACTGGAGCCCCTCCCCCCATCACAGCTTGGGATCTTTCTATCAGGTTTGTCCTTGTTACAAAGAGATTGTTGTAAGAAAAAATGGACAAAGTCACAGAACAGAAATATACCTACTCCTCGTACCCAAAGAAAGCCCTTGCTAATATTTTTATTTTTTCTTAGAAATCATACTGCATTTTACTTATTTATTTTTAACACATGTTGTGTTGCAACCCCCCCATCTATATATCTTGAACAACTTTCCAGGTCATTAAATATTCTACTACCAAGAAATGTCAATTACTGCCAAGTATTCTATAAATAAACCATTATTTAGTTAACTAGCTTAATGATCGTTGGACATTTTGTATCTCATTTTTTAAAGATTTTATTTATTTATTTGACAGAGAGAGAGAGAGACAGAGAGAGGGAACACAAGCAGGGGGAGTAGGAGAGGGAGAAGCGGGCTTCCCGCTGAGCGAGGAGCCCGATGTGGGTCTCGATCCCAGGACCCTGGGATCATGACCTGAGCCAAAGACAGATGCTTAATGACTGAGCCACCCAGGCACGCCCCTTGTATCTCATTTTTGACCTTGTTTGAATCCAGGCTCTAATACTTAATATCTGTGTGATATCAGGAAAGTCACCTCCTCTTTCTGAGCCTCGGTTTGCTCATGTGTCCATCGAGTAGTCAAATGCCCAGTGCCCTTGGGTGTTCTTTCCAAGATCCCCAGGTTGGTGTGTGATGAAGCGCTTGGCTCAGTGCCTGAGACACGTCTCCCAGAGTGTTTTCTGGAAGGGAAATCTTCATCCCTTTCCCTGCTGCACCTTCTTCTGCTTGTTCATGGCCCCAGGGTCTTCTCATGACTGGCATTCTCAGAGTAGGAGCCTGTCTCTCTGCTCTTGGCTGCAGGAACAAGGGCTCTTCATGGACCCTGGACTGGAAACGACATCTGGTGGTACTGGACTACCAACCAGGACAACATCATCTGTGGCTGAGTTTGGATTTCCCAGGCAATCTCTTAGGGCTGAGACTTTGGCAGTTCTCATGAGGTAAGCTCCCTGGGCTAGCAGGAATGACTCACTACCCACCTCTTCCAAGGTGAGTGCAGAGGTCTACTCGGGTCCCCGGGCCCACTCCAGGCGGGGTGCTCCCACCCCGGGGTTCAGAGTTGCGACCCTCCTGGACAGCGGCCATGGTCTAGGTGGAGCCTCACGCACCTGCCACGGGCCATTCTAACCCTGGGTGAAGGTCTGAGCGTGCCTGCCCTGGACCGGCTCGGGGGCCCACATTTCTCCAGTGAGGCCTCCCCAGGGCCCAGCCACTGGCTTGACTAATCACATTTCTACTGCAAAAGGAAATGCCTGGGCCCACATTGCTGACCACGAAAAAGGCCTCTCAGCAGAGATATTTGCTTCCAACAACCGGAATCAGACCCTCAATAACCCCAAGTAGAAAACTTGTGCACAGGTCCTGTGCATGCACGCACACACATGCGCGTGCACACACACATTTCCTTACATCCCTCCGTGTTTGTGCACACACGTGCATGTCCATACAATCACCCTGTGCAGGTGCCAGATAGCAGTTGTTTTTTTTTTTTAGAAACTTAACTTAGGTTTGGTCATGATGTTTGAAGGAAAAAGTGGGGAGAATATGATTTGGGACCCCAGATGCCAGATTGCACTCCTCCTTTCCTAATTATGACTAGGGGTTGCTCTAATTTTCATAGCCCTCAAATGGTGAGGGAGAAGGCACACGTGTTGTGAACAGGACAGGAGACCCCTCCTCCGGCCCCCGGGGCACCCTGTTTTTCTGACTGTCCACCACACACAGCGCTCTGACTGGGATAAGGGGTCCTTACCTCCTCTTGACCCACATGGTAAACATACGAGGTCAAAGAGCTGGGGGAGGTGAGGAAGGGGCCCGGAGCCAGGCCCCGGGCAGGGAGGCGAATGTGGCCTTGAGGAGGAAGCGGGACTGCCGGTGACCCAAAAGGACGGAGAAAATCTTGTCAGGAAAGGTGGGAACCTCCATCCCCACAACAAACCCCAAACCAAGACAGACTCAGTGTAGAAACCTTTAAAATGGAGCTTAACTCGACCAATACTTAGGAGGAAAAGCAATCCCATGGGCTTCATCCTCCCTGGGGGAGCGCTGACCCCCTCGGGGGCCCATTCCGCCCCACCCTCTTCCTGAGACAAGGCCTTCCTAAAAGGGATGGGGAACACCCCTCCGCCACTTCTTGGGGAGCTTCAGTCAGGGAGGGTCTGGTCCGGGGCTCGGTATGACTGGAGTTCCCGCTCACTGCCGCCAACAAGGCGCCCAAGGGGCAGTCCGTTGTCGGGCTCTGCCCCTTAACCAACTGGCTGAGGCACTGGGCCTTATCATTCTTGTGGCGGTTGGAACTGTCACCCCCTCTCTCCTAGCACCGCGGTCCTCCACCTGCGGTGATCGTGTCCCCAAGAGAGACACGCGACAATGTCAAAGACATTTTTTGGTTGATACAAATGGAGGGGGTCCCACTGGCATCCAGTGGTTGGGGGGAGGGGGCCGGGACTGTCCCGCAAGGCACAGGACAGCTCCCTGTGACAAAGACTTCACTGGCCCAGGATGCCACGTGTGCCGAGGGGGAGAAAGCCTGCCATAGCTTATCAGGTCCTCTCACGGTCATTGTCATTTCTCTACCAGCATCCCCCAGCCCCCCACGTCTCATGTGGGATTTCCAGTGCATTGCGGGCTGAGGGACTGCTTAATGAAGCTTGCTAGGACTGGTTCCCAAACGAGAACCAAGAGGTGTGGTACCCAACCCCACGGACAGCTCATGAGTTGGGTGCATGAACATTGTGACCCTGACTTGGGCTGGACTGGGCCTTTGGAACGGGACCCAGGACTCAGTGGCTCTGGCACAGGCAGGGAGGTGCCAGGGACGGGGTCCTGGGCATTCCGAAGGGGCGTCCGTCTGTCCGTCCACAGGACAGACCGGGAAGTTCAGCAGGGCCCTCTCTGGCGGGGTGGCTCCCCCCACCCGGTTGGACCCTGGCCCCCTCCTCGGTTGTGGCTTCTGCAATCCACGGTCGTCCTCTGCGCTTCGCTCTGCTCTACCGTTTGGCTCCTCCGGGCCCCCGCCCTGCCGCCAGGCCGAGAGAACAATAGGCCCTCTTTGTTCCTTCTGCCTTTTCCACCGTGTCCTATGTAGGCAAGAGGGTCACGCTCGTGACCTCCGGGTAAGTGACGTTTACCGTATTTGGTTTGGGAATGTACCATATGCGTGACGTGCCAACACTCTGTTCTTGGCTCAGGCTTGCTCATTCCAGATTTTTTAGGACTTCTTTGGTTGCAAATAATGGAAATGCGCTCTGGCCAGGCTAAGCTAAACAGGAAATCTATTGGAAAGACCCCAGAGGTATCTCAAGAATTCCAGGGCAGGCCTGCCACGGGGCCTCGGGGATGTACTCAATCCAAGGACAGGGCCCTGCGGGGAGCCAGAGTGTCCTTCCTCCCCTCTCCGCCCTCTGCTTCTTGTCCCTCTCTCCCTGTCCATAACCTCACTTTCCCAGATGTATGGAACTTGGGATAGAAAATATCCAATAAAAACAATAGTAGCTGAGTCTATGGGTCCTCCATTCGGGAGGAACCAGCCTGGGCTAGAGCCTCTTGGTCTTGATCCCTGATCCTTGGGGAAGGACTTTGATTGCAGGTGTGCAAATAATACACTAGATATACTTGGTGATGTACACATCAGTAGCCAAGGCAGGACACTAAGGACAGCTTGTTGGAGGTGCAGAGCAGGGGCTTCTGTTTGGGGTTGAAAGGAAAGCAGAGACACTTAATAGCACGTGTCTGGGATGGGGAGGGTCTGGCTTCATTGTACTTGATCCAACCTACTGTTAAGAACAACAGCCACAGCCCCAATCCCCAAGGAGCTCCCCCTCTGCTGAGGGAGCCAGACAGACGCACAGACCGGAAACTGCGAGAACCAGTTGGGATGACCAGAACAGTGGCATAGACACAGTACCCTGTGCGTGCAGGGGCAAGGGGACCGCTGGTTCCCCCAAGTCAGGCTAGCTCAGGAAAAGCAATGTTTGAGCTGAGCCTTGAAGGATGGAGTGAAGAAGGACATCCCTGAGCTCGTGGAAAGCTCCAGAAGGCTTAGGTGACTTCAAGACAACATCCTTGGGAGGGTTTCGTCTCCCTTCCCACGGCCCCCTCCTCTTCCAGCCCCTGTGTGAGGGGCCTAGTGCTGCTGTCACAAATTGCCACCTGCTTAGTGGCTTCACACAACAAAAATGTATCCTCTTATGTTTTGGAGGCCAGAAGGCCAAAATGAGTCTTATGAGGTTAAAATCAAGGTGGGGAAACAATTTGGCAAGGGGAGTTTCCTTGCCTTTCCAGGTTCGAGAGGCCACCTGCTTTCCTTGGCTCATGGTCCCTTCCACCTTCAAAGCATATGACTCCCACCTCTGCCTCCCTGATCTCACCTCTCTCTCACTTTTGACCTTCTTGTCTCCCTCTTATAAGGAGCCTTGCCGTTACGTTGGACCCACTTGGATCACCCAGGATTTTATTTTATTTTTTTAA
Organism: Ailurus styani; assembly: GCA_002007465.1. Lineage (NCBI taxonomy): Eukaryota > Metazoa > Chordata > Mammalia > Carnivora > Ailuridae > Ailurus > Ailurus styani. The sequence continues at coordinate 11,580,191 of LNAC01000027.1, read as the reverse complement.
GATTTTACTTATTTATTTGATAGAGACACAGCAAGAGAGGGAACACAAGTAGACGGATTGGAAGAGGGAGAAGCTGTCTTCCCACGAGCAGGGAGCCCAATGTGGGACTTGATCCCAGGACCCTGGGATCATGAACTGAGCCAAAGGATGCTTAATAACTGAGCCACCCAGTCACCCCTCATCCAGGATTTCTATTCTTAAGGCCCTTAACTGAATCTCACCAGCAGAATCTCCTTTGCCATGGCAGGGGATCCCCAAGTTCTGAGGATTAAGATGTAGCTATTTTGGGGTGTGTGGGGGGTACCAATTGATCTATCACAGCCTCCTTCCGCTCCCTCCTTCTCCCTGATGGAGGCAGAGGAACTAATCTAATTAGAGAGCATGACACTCCTGGGGTGGGCCCTTGCTCCCCATCTTCCAGTTTCTCCAGCTGTGACTGGAGAATCCATTAGAGTTGTGCAGGGTCTAGATTTCAAGGGGGCAGTTGGAGGGCTGGCATCTCTATGTTCTTAAAGCTAATCCTACAGGCAGATCCATGCTTACTTAGGTCCTTCTGGTTCCTTCTTGATGGTCCAAGAGCCCAGGGAAGAAGTGAATATCAAGCTCTTCATGCCTGCCACAGTAGCAGGCTCACAGCTAGGTGGTGCGAGAAGGAAGCCCAGGGCCCAGAGCAAGACACAATGGAGTTTTGTGTTCCATCGTGGGGCTACCTTTTATTTATCTGATTTATTTTAAAGATTTCATTTTTAGGTAATCTCTATACTGAAGTGGGGGCTCAAACTCACAACCCCAAGATTAAGAATCACCTGCTCTTCTGACTGAGCCAGCCATCTCCTCCTATTTATTTTATTTTTTTAAAGTAACTTCTACAGCCAACGTGGGGCACAAACTCACGACCTAGAGATCAAGAATTCATGACTTGGAGATCAAGAGTTACATGCTCTATCGACTGAACCAGTCAGATCTCCCCTGAGGCTACCTTTTAAAAGAGACATTAGAGGGGTGCCTGGCTGGCTCAGCTGATAGAGCAGGTGACTCTTGATCTCTAGGTCGCGGGTTCGAGCCCCATGTTGCGTGTAGAGATTACTTTAAAAAATGAAAAAAAAAAAGAGAGAGACATGAGAGCAGATCTTAGAAGCATGTCCAGGAGGAAAGGATTAGAAACACATCACGTGACGAGTAATCACAGGAAGTAAGAGAGTAATTAACATTTGTCGAGTGTCTAAATGTTAAGGTACTTTGCATGGAGGTGCTTTAATCACTTCAGAAACCCTTGAGAAAAGCACATTTATCCTCTTTCAACAAATGAGCAAACATGAGCTCAAAGAGCTTAAAAATATCTCCTGAAGTCACCCAGGTAAGGAAGTGGGGGCCGGACTTGGAGTTGGGGGCCTGTCGGACCACCCGCCCATAGTCAAGGTCTCAGTCTCTTTATGCAAGAATTCTGTCCCGGAGGAAGCTTTGAAGTAACTGCTGGTTGCCTACCCCATGCACATTCTCCTTTTTTCTGTACCAATAGTACCATGGTTTTATTTGAGGCAGCAGTGCGCCCAGATTTAAGCAAATAAACAAAAGACATCCCCTGTTCTTTTGCAACTCGTGGTGGCCATGTGACACAATTCTGACCTATGTGACATACACAGCAATCTGCCGGCTATTTCTGGGAAAGTTTTGTTTTCTTGTCGCTTTCCTCTTTTCCTTCCTGCTTGGAGGGTAGACTGGAATCCAGAGGTGCGGGGGCCACTTTGCAACCTTGAGGCAACCGTGAGGATAAAAGTCACCTCCTAGGACAGTGGAGCAGAAAGATGGAAAAGAGCAGGGCCACCGAGGTTGCGAAGCCAGTGCCGGGCTGCCCACCCAGCCCACTGTAATGTCGAGAAATCGCTTCCTCTGCCTTGGGTTAAACCACTGTAGTCTGGTTTCTGTTTCATGCAGCTGAACTCAATCCCTATTCATAAAAAGGGACATGACAGCTCTCTTTGAACACTTGAAGCACTGTCTTTGGACGTGGGTTTGGACTTTTCCTATGTTGCTCGTGACTATGGAAGGTTTAGGGATACAGAAACTGGATCAGTCAGATGGAGGAAGAACCTTCTAGCTCTGCTCTTGTTTCTTGGCTCAGTGGGAAAGCTGACAGTGAGTCAGGGATAGTCCTCACCCATCCGAGAGTTTGAGCAGAAACTGGATGGCCCTAAGTGGGGCGAGATGAAGAAACAACGTTTGGATCAGGTAACAGGCCAACGAGATGATGTCTACGTATCCAAGCTCGTGAGAGGTTCGGCTCTGTCAATACATGACCCTCCTAATTATGAGTTTGCAGGCTTGTGCAGTGGGCCTTTTTGCACATGCACATGTAAAGGGATAAAACACTTCTAAGCGCTGGGGCAGTCCTGGAAGGAGAATGACAGTGGTTGGGGGACCATGGCTGGACTCGGTAACCTGGTTATTCTGATTTTGTGTTTTCCCTTGGGGTCTCCCTCTTCTGGTACGTTGTCTCCCCAGAGGTATAGCACTCAAAATCTTCTCAGTTATAAGTGACATAAAATCCTCCAAAGGATTATCGATTCAATTAAATAAAAGTCTTAGGGGTGGTCGTTTTCAGCCATGGCTGGATCCAGGAGCACAGATGATGTCATCAGGAACCCCTTTCTTGGGCCACCTGGGTGGCTCAGTGGGTTAAAGCCTCTGCTTTCGGCTCAGGTCATGATCTCAGGGTCCTGGGATGGAGCCCCGCATCGGGCTCCCTGCTTGGCAGGGAGCCTGCTTCCTCCTCTCTATGCCTGCCTCTCTGCCTACTTGTGATCTCGCTCTCTGTGTGTCAAATAAATAAAACAAAATCTTAAAAAAAAAAAAAAAAAAGGAACCCTTTCTTTCCCTCAGTGCTTTTTCCCTGAGAAGACTTCATTTTCAGGCAGTTTCTCACCTGGCAGTGGCCAGATGGCAAGTGGCAAGGTCAGACTTGCATCACAGCTACCCTAGCAGTGAACTAGCCCTTCTTCTCCAATAATTCAGTAAAAATGCTAACAAGGGTTGCCATTGGCTCAGCAAGGTCACATGTGCATACCTGGCCAATCACAGCAATCAAAGACACACAGTGCTGTCACTGCTTAGGTCAGAGTCATGTGCTTCCTTGGGCAGTTTGGGGAGCTGTCAGCCCTCCCTGGACTTATGGAAGGGAGGGATGGGTCCCACCCGGAATAAGAATAGGACACTGGACGGGCTGAAGCAACAGCTGTCTCTCTACTGTGGGGATGCTGTTCCCGCTTTCACACTCTGGCTGAAGGCTAGGCTCACACCTTAGAGTCAGTCCATACACATGGTCAAAACTGTCAGAGCCTTTCTAAGACTGTTTTGAGTCTAAGGGAGAAAAGGGGGACCAGTCAAGTACTCTTCAGGAAGCATAAACACAGTCTGGCTCACCAAGTGAGAGTTTATGACTTCAATGTTCAGTTCAGCTGGGGCTTGGACACTCACCCCAGCTCGCAGGAAGCTTCACTGACTTGCTTTGCTCTTAGTTCTCCACCTGACACTGATAGAATTTCCCCAGATAAAGAAGCTAGACTTTTTGACATGTGAATTTATTGTTGTTGGTTTTTTTTAAGATTTTATTTATTTATTTGACAGAGAGAGAGATCACAAGCAGGCAGAGGCAGGCAGAGAGAGAGGAGGAAGCAGGCTCCCCGCTGAGCAGGGAGCCCGATGTGGGGCTCAATCCCAGGACCCTGAGATCATGACCTGAGCTGAAAGCAGAGGCTTTAACCCACTGAGCCACCCAGGCGCCCAACATGTGGATTTATTTTGACTCAGCCAAGAAGTCTTCTTGGCAAGAAGACTTCTATCTCTCCTGCTCACTTCAATCTCGCCAATAGTGTTCCAGAGACCACCACCTCTCTAGTCCCTTCACAGGAAAGAGAGTTGTCTACGTATGTAGCCTTGATTCCCTCACCAGCTAGCCATTCTGTTTGTATTATTTATTTTTATGGTTTTAATCACAGTAATAGATGTGTTTTAAAAATCAAATACACTAGGAGGCTTAGAATGAAACTCCCAGCTCAACTTCTCCTCCCCAGAAGCAACTATATTTAACTGCATTTTTTAAAAAAGATTTTATTTATTTATTTGAGAGAGAGAGAGAGAGAGAGAGAGGGAGGGAGAGAGGGAGGGGGAAGCAGACTCCCTGCTGAGCAGAGAGCCCTAGACCGGGATCATGACCTGAGCCAAAGTCAGATTCTTAACCAACTGAGCCATCCAGGTGCCCCCATTTAACTGTATTTTTTAAAATTTTGTCTAAAGTACTATCTATGCCCAACGTGGGGTTTGAACTCACAACCCCGAGATCAAGAGTCGCATGCTCTATCAACTGAGGCAGCCAGGCGACCCTAACATTTAACTTTTTTAGTAATTTCTTATGCTATTTGCCTCCAGATTTTTAAATATACTATATATAGTTTTTAGATATGCTCAATTAACTTTCTGTAGTGGAATCTTAGGATTCAGTTCTCTGACCATATACCCTACTCCTCAGCCCAATGTACTTGTCGTCCCATGACATTTTTGCTTAAACCATGAGTCAGTGTTTACATTATTATGTGCACCGAAAACCTGTTCACAGCTGAGTTCTATAGTGCACTGTGATCACACTTTCTCTCTCATGCGACCTGGAGTTACTCATTTGCCTGTTTCTTCCCCTCGTCCTCCCTCTCCTTCTCTTCCTCCTCCTCCTCCTCTTCCTTCTTCTTCTTTGTCTGCTTGGCTAGCTTTTTTTTTTTTTTTTTTGCCTCTCTTCTTGGAGCCCTGTCCTGCTTCAAATTGAACCAGTTGACCCCACTGTCATCCGAGAATGTTCCTTCCCTCCATCATCCTGGGGGATCCTTTATTCCTTCCCCCTTTCTTTTTGGTGGCCCAAATTCTTCCTCTTTTCCTGAAATAGTGTGCATTAGAGGTAAACATTTTGAGGTCTTGTTTGTCTAAAACATTTGCATTCTCACCAAACACTGACTGCTAGTTTGGCTGGATACTGAATTGCAGGCTGGACCTAATTTTTGCTCAGAACTTTGGAAGTATTGTTCTGTTGTCTTCTAGCTTCCAGTGTCACTGCTGAGAGGTGTGAGGCCATTTTAATTCCTGGTTTTCCTCTCCATGGCCTAGCAGAATGTCTGGGACTAGGCAACACTCAGCAAATGTTTGTTGAATGAATGAGTAAACCCAGGCATGCTTGTCACATTCAGGATGGTTGGTGAAGGTTAGAGCTTGACATACTGACTTACAGCCTGGGGCTCTGCTATCATCATGACCCACCCTCGGTTTCTGGGTTTGGGGAGGGGTAGGGCTCTCACCGTAACCCTATCCTGGAGGGATAGATCCAAAAGATTCTCACCACTGGTCTCCAGGGAGCTTTCAGCTCGGTTAGTGCTGGCTCCATTCATCAAGATGCTACAGAAATCTACTACATCCAAACACTCCTGGAGACTACTGATGGCCTGTCACCCTGCTCCTATTTGCAGGGGGAGGCAGTTCAGGTCCTGTGTCCAGGGCCGCTCCTGCCAACTGACTCCTGACCCATCACAGTTCCCTGTACCTGTGAGCCACCCGTGTAATAATAACTCTTCAAGACGCCGCTTCTCCTCTCCATTTCCACTGCCCCTGCCTTGGTTCAGGCCATGACATCTCTCTCCTGGAATACTCCTATAGTCTCCTAACCTGTAGGCTAAGCAGTTTTGAAACAGATCCACAAATCTTTGACGCTCCTCCTTCCAAAAGGGGGAGGCTAATTCCCCTCCCCTTGAGTGTAGGCTGCACTTACTGACTCACTTCTAACAAACGGAATTTGGCAGAAGTGGCTTTATATGATTAAGTCATAAAAGCACTTTGGCCTCCCTTTTGTTCTGTCGTAGATTGCTGGTTGTGATGTTAGCTGCCATGTTGTTAGTAACCGTAAGGAGAGGCCCACGTGGTGGGGTTCTGGAGCCTTCTGCCAACAGCGTGTGAGGCAGCCATCTCGAGGAAGACCGTCCGGCCTCAGTCAAGGCTTCCGACAGCTTGCAGCTGCAGGAGAGACCCTAATCCAGAAGCACCTGACTGGGCTGCTCCCAGATTCCCCGACCTCAGAAACTGTCAGGTAATAAATGTTCGTTGTTTTGAGCTGCTAGGCCTTAGAGTAATATGTTATGCAGCAATAAACAGCGAATACTCCATTTTGCAAATTACCCTCCAAACCACTGCCAAAGTCATCTTTCTAAAGTGAAAATCTGATCAATTAAAAAAATTTTTAATTGAACTATAGGTGACATAATATTAAATTAGCTTCAGTCATACAACATAGTGATTCAACATATATTATCTACATTACAAAATGCTCACCACAATAAGTATATTGCAATATTATTGACTATACACCCTAGACTGTGCTTTTCATCCCTGTGACTTATTTATTTTAAAATGGGGAGTATCTCTTAATCTCCATCACCCATTTTGCCCATGATCAAGTAATTTTCTTCCTTCCTTTCTTTCCTTCTTTCTTTCTCTCTTTTTTTTTTTTTTGTTAAGATTTTTATTTATTTGACAGACAGAGAGAGAGCACAAGCAGGAGGAGCCGCAGGTGGAGGAAGAGGGAGAAGCAGACTCCCCACTGAGCAGGGAGCCCGATGCAGCACTTAATCCCAGGACCCTGGGATCCAGCCCCACGTCAGGCTCCCTGCTCAGCCAGGAGGCTGCTTCTCCCTCTGCCTTACCTCCCCCCCCAACCTGACTTGAGCGCTCTCTCACTCTTTCTCCCAAATAAAATCTTGAAAATTAATTAACTAATTAATTAAAAAAAAACCCTGCCATGGTTACCCACAACTTTCAAGGTAAAGCCCTGACTCCCTGCTTAGCACCAGGGCCTCTGTAGGGCATGTGATCTCTCTGCCTCGCCCCGGCGTGGAGTGCTGGCCACACATCTCACACTCCTTCCTGTGGGACTCCCCGTGTTTCCTTAGCCAGGCCGTGCTGTCTTTGGGCCCGCATCCATGTGGTTCTCTCTGCCGGATTGACCCACATGTTCCTCTTTCTCTAACTAACGAACCAGCTAACTAGCCCACCAACAAACTAACAAGAATGGCTTGTGTGCTGATAGGCGGCGAGCCCTCCCCACCCTTGCGGTCTGTGGCACATGGATTCCACTTGCACCAGGCAGCCTCACCTCCTGGGACTTGAACAAAGAGAATCGAGCCACAGGGGGTGGGGTGGTGAGAGTAGCTAGAAATGAATTCCTGTTCAGAAGCCCTTTGTGACTCGTCCCCGAGGTAACCGGGAGATACTGGGTGGTTGGGGCGTGCTGACTCGTTGCTCTGTAATTGCTCTCAAGTCGGCTCATGTTTGTGCATCTTATTTCCATAATACAAGCTCCGTGGCGAAACCTATTTATTTTACCCCTTCTTCCTCTGCTCTGCCCATTCCACCCTCTCTTCCCGGATCGGCGCCCCGTACGCAGGGTGTGCCTGCCCTGCGGACGCAGAGGGAGAGCTGGCTGGGGAGGGCTGGGGAGGGCTTGCTGACTCAGGAAGGAGACCCGCCCTCTCTGCTCCCCCACTGTCTCAGGTCGGGTTGCCTAGCAGCTGCCTGAGGTAGAGATTCTTGCACAAGGAAGTTCAGGAGGGAGGGCTCTCGGGGGAGATTGGGAGGGAGCAAGGGGTGCAGGAGTGGGCAGGGCAGATGCTCGGCATCTTGGTGGGTTCGGCTGACGTGTCGTGTCAGCTGTTTCTTCGGGGAGCTCTGGAGTATGAACAGCACCTCAAAATTGTCACCTCTTGAGGCAAGGAGACTGGCCTTCTGTGTTCTGGTCTTGCTCGGTCATTGCCGAGTGGGTGGGCGCTGGAGGATAACCAGCACTCGGGGCTGGGCCGCTGCAGCAGGCCGGGCTGGGGGCAGCAGCTCTCGGAAGAAGGGGTCTGCTGGGAGCGTCTCACACTCTCTGCCCCTGGGGGTGGGCTTGCCATCCTGCACAAGGACCTGGGTCACTGTGCCCAGCACCTCAGATGTGCCCTGCCTGGCCTGAGGCTGGCCCTCTGGGTCCATGGGCACCCAAGGATCAGGCTTCCAGGAGCCCGAGGCTGGGGGTCGGCCGCCCAAAACAGGCCTACAGTTTGCCCAAGGAACCGTTTATGAGAGAAGGCTTTTGTCCCTCCCACATTGGCATCCACCTGGAACCCCAGCATGAGACCTTATTTGGAAACAGGATCTTTGCAGATGTAACAAGTTACACCTCCAGGTATAATCGTCCTAGATTTAGGACGGGCCCTAAATCCAATGGCTAGTGTCCTTGTACGAAGAGAAGACACACAGAGGCACACAGGAAAGAAGGCCATGTGACAAAGGTGGAGATTGGAGTGATGTGTCTACATGGCAAGGAATGCTGGAGCCACCAGAAGCTGGAAGAGGCAAGGAAGCCACCCCCACCTCACCCCCACCCCCACCCCTGGGGCCTTCAGAAGGAGTACGGCCTTGCCAGCATCTTGATTTTGGACCATTGCTTTCTTTTTTGTTGTTTGTTTGTTTGTTTTTAAAAGATTTATTTATGTATTAATAAATAAATTAGACAGACAGAGAAATAGAGAACAGAGGGAGTGGGAGAGGGAGAAGCTTACTCCCCACTGAGCAGGGAGCCCGATGCGGGGCTCCATCCCAGGACCCTGAGATCATGACCTGAGCTGAAGGCAGACGCTTAACTGACAGAGCCTCCCTGGACTGTTGGCTTCTTGAGCTGCAAAAGAATACATCTCTGTTGTCCTAAGCCACGCATTTTGCAGGGACTGGGTTTGGCAACCCTTGGAGACGAATGCAGGCCCTCAGGCCACGCGGTGGCACATGGCACCCAGCCCGGGAGTGTCCCTGCCCCTAACGTCGTGTGTGACCTGGACGATCGTTCTCCTTCTTTGAGCCTTGCTCACTTGTAACTAGAGACGCGTAGACAACCCGCCCGTCCTTCATCTATCAGGGTTCGAGGCTCACCTGAGACTCCCAGGGCCCCTCTGTTAGCCCGGCTCAGGGCTGTGGCCCCACGTCTGTCTCAGGTGACTCTGACCAGACACCTGCACCTGTGGCCCCATGTGAGCGTCCCCGGAAGAGCAGGTTTCTGAGTGCCTCCCAGCTCTAGGTCTATGAGGAGAGTTTCTGAGAAAAGCTCAGGAGCACGGGGTAGCTGGCTGCAAGGTCTGTCACTGGAACAGCAAGTGAAGTGCAGGAGACACATGTGGTGCCTTCTCACAGGTGTGAGAGCAGTGGGGTAGAGCTACACAAAAGTGCCCGCAGATGCACAGAACGGCCTGCAAGGGAGAGTAGGAGCCGTTGTCTCTGAAGTAGGGCCCCGGGGCTGGTGGGCTGCTCATAACCTTCCTATTGTCTACTCTGCATAGGTTTTGAATTTTTTTTTTAAGACTTATTTATTTATTTTAGAGAGAGAGTGGGTGTGTGCGTCCGAGCAGCAGGGAGAGGCCGAAGGAGAGGGAGAGAGAGAATCTCAAGCCAACTCCCTGTGGAGCGCAGAGCCTCACTCAGGCTGACTTTGATCTCATGACCCTGAGATCGTGACCTGAGCCGAAATCAAGAGACAGACACTGAACTGACTGAGCCACCCAGGCACCCCCGTAGGTTTTCTTTCTTTCTTTCTCTTTCTTTCTGTTTCCCTTCCTTCTTTTCTTCCTTCCTTCTGTTTCTTCCTTTCTTTCTTTCTCTCTCTCTTCACTCTTTTTTATTTTTATTTTATTTTATTTTATTTTAATTTTTTTAAGATTTTATTTATTTATTTGACAGAGAGAGAGATCACAAGTAGGCAGAGAGGCAGGCAGAGGGAGAGGGGGAAGCAGGCTCCCCGCTGAGCAGAGAGCCCAATGTGGGGCTCGATCCCAGAACCCCGAGACCACGACCTGAGCCGAAGGCAGAGGCCCAACCCTCTGAGCCACCCAGGTACCCCTCTTTTTTTTTTTTTTTAAAGATTTTTCACTTATTTGAGAGAGAAAGAGGGAGTGTGCATGAGATAGGGGGAGAGGCAGAGAGAGGGGGAAAAGTAGGACCCTAGGATCATGACCCGAGCGGGGTGAAGACAGATGCTTAGCAGGCTGACTCACCTAGGTGCCCCTGTAGGTTTTCAATTTTTTACCTTTTGCATGTATAACTTAAAAAAAAAAACAACATGTTTTAAAACAAAAAGAAAAATGCTCTGGTGCTTGGAGATAAACATGGAAAAAAGGGAAAGGAGCTTCTTTGCTCCTCCCTTTCCCCACGCGGCCAACCCCCTGGGCATTTCCCTGGGAGGCAATTCGTATGTTCGTGTATCTGCCCCCTGCAGAGCCCAGTGCCCAACCTGGTGGGGTGCTAAGGGTGTCAGGTGAGCTCAGCGGCACCCCTGCAGCCTGGAAGCTAGGAGTGGAGGATTCCAGGCACCAGCAGTCACGTGTTGGCAGTAGAGGCTGAAAGCTAGCTGCACAAGGCAACNACCCCTGCAGCCTGGAAGCTAGGAGTGGAGGATTCCAGGCACCAGCAGTCACGTGTTGGCAGCAGAGGCTGAAAGCTAGCTGCACAAGGCAACACACAGAGGCCGGCTGGAGGAGTTGCGTGTTTAATCTCAAAACACAAAACCTTGCATTTGATTTTTTTTCTTAATTAGCTAAACCACCGGGCGCCTGGGTGGCTCAGTGGGTTAAGCCTCTGCCTTCGGCTCAGGTCATGATCTCAGGGTCCTGGGATCGAGGCCCACATCGGGCTCTCTGCTCAGCAGGGAGCCTGCTTCCTCCTCTCTCTCTCTGCCTGCCTCTTTGCTTACTTGTAATCTCTCTCTGTCAAATAAATAAATAAAATCTTTAAAAAAAAAATTAGCTAAACCACCAAATGAGTGGGGGAGGCAGAAACCCCTGCAGGTTCTAGGGGATGAGAGAGGGCTGTGAATGGGCGGCAGGGAGGGCTTGGCCAAGGGTCAGAGTGGGGCAGGTGAAGTTCTGAGCTGGGCAGCTGACAGCTGAGGTGTGAGGGGAGCTGACCAGGGTCAGGTACGGTGCTGGGTCGTGGGAATGGAGCGTTCTGCACCTCCCGGGCACCAGCTCTCTAAGCGACACGTGTTAATGTAGTATGTTGACGTGAGGGTTTCTAAGACCAAGATGAAAAAGCATCTGGAACAGAGCTTCTCCAACTCCCTGTGGTCAAGGGCCAATTGTTTTCTTAATGTCTAGTCAATGACGGGCCATTTCTTTTGTGAAATATAACACAAGAGAATTGTTGGAAAAAAAGGAAATGAATAAAGGACATGACATACAAGCCAAAAATATTTTTTTAATTAGATTCAAGGAACATAAAACAACTCTGTCAAGTTACTATGCCTGGGGACAATTACAGGACTTATCTCATCCGGGGTCTGAGCGCGCAGCTTGCAGAGGGGCCGGAGCCCACTTGGAGGAACCCGGCTCCAGGAGGAGCCTCAGGGAGCAAGATGGCGAGAGCTTCGGAGAAGAGGATGGCCGCAGACGGGGGCCTTGAGCAGGGTGTCCCAGCCCCCACCCCCTCCGGGGCCCCCACCCTTCTGGGCTTCTCCCTCATCCGGGTCTGGGACACTCCCGGGAGGAGAAGGCCCTGGGGAGGCAGGCGGGCCAAGCTGGGATCAGTGGTGTCCTGGCATGTTCATTCATCAGAAGGCCTACATATTGTGTTACTTAAGTGTTTGTTCAACATTTGTTTGGAGGAGAGGCTGAGCTCTGCCTGGGGCGCGGAGTCAGAGGAGGGGAGGCTGTCCAAGGCTTCAGTTTGTCCCTGACTCTCCTGGGTAGTCTGGCCCTGCTCCCGGTGGCTGACCCCTCTTGCCCCACAAATGCCCTGCCAGCGACCGGACCATCCTCTTTGGAAGGAGGCTCAGTAAAGAGCCCTGGATGGAGCGATTCCTCGGTGGAAGTCTCTCCCTAGCCCCGTGGGCAGCTTGTCCCGCTGCTCCCGTGGCCCCCTGAGGAAGGCCTCCAGCCTGCAGAGGTGCTGAAGAATTTGGCTGGCTCAGTCCTGTTAGGACTGGCGAGGTTTTAGCAGTCAGCGTAGGAGCCTCCTCCTGGCTTAGTATCTGGACAGCTGCCCAGCAGGCCTCCTTTAATTAGCTCTGTGAGGGAGCAGGTTATTAACCTGTTTCCCTGCTGCGATGGGGCAAGGATAATAAGAATAAAAATAGCTACCCTCTCTGCCTCTGAGCCGGGCGCCAGGCACAGCACCTCGCGTGCACGATCTCTCAGTCCCACGGCCCCAGGAGGAGGGGTGTGTGGGCACTGCTCCCATTTTGCAGACCGGCAAACTGTGGCTCAAAGTCTTAAGCAATCTGCTGGGGTCGCACAGGGGGAGCTGGGAGAGGCAGGGAGAGCCAGGTGTGTCCTGCTCTGGGCCCATGTTCTGCACGCACAGCCCTCAGCCCTTCTGCCCTAGTTCAGGCTCTGGCTCTGGGCTCAGGGGACGCTGGCGGGTGCCCACTGCTCCGCCTGGCTTCCGCAGGCGCTTTACACTCAGCCCCCTCCTGGGGCTACGCGGTGCCAGGCAGGCGCCTGCTGGTGGTTTTACCCTAGGACACTCCGCAGCTGTCCCGCTGCGAGACAGTGAATCAACTTGGGGCTTTGACATTCGTTTAAAGGTTAAAAAAATGAAATGATTTGGGGCATCTGATCAGGCAAGACTAATGACCCCTTCCTTTTCCCCTTTCCCCAGCAAGACCCCGGAGAGAGAAGGTCTGCAGGTCAGAGGGAAACAAGGCAGCTGCAGTGAGTCAGCTACGGTCTGGGCCGGGCGTGGGGTGGGAACTCTGCCTGGACCTTCTCACCTCTTCCTTTTTTTAAAAAATATTTTATTTTATTTATTTTACAGAGAGAGAGAGATCACAAGTAGGCAGAGAGGCAGGCAGAGAGAGAGGAGGAAGCAGGCTCCCCGGCGAGCAGGGAGCCTGATGTGGGCTTCGATCCCAGGACCCTGAGATCATTAACTGAGCCGAAAGCAGAGGCTTTAACCCACTGAGCCACTCAGGCGCCCTTCTCACCTCTTCCTAACGGCACTGAATCCGTAGCAGGGTGGACACGAGAAAGTCCACTTAGGTCTGGATCAAGAGTAGAGGGACCCGTGCTCTGCTTTCTGGCTGTAGCTCTGGGAGGTCTGGCAGCCCCAGAGATTTAGTGATAGCTGCACGGGGTCCTTGGGCGGCCTCACCCGGGGTCCCCACCCTCCCCCGTGGGATGCAGCCCAAGGCTTTTCTGCACAAAGCAGGATTGTACAGAGGTGAGGCTAAGGGCTGGAGGGCCCTGCGGAGGGAGGCAGGCCACGGGGACGGAGCGTGAGCCCACACGGGGCAGATCCACACTGAGTCACGAGCCCCAAAACACCAACCGTGGAGAATCGGCCCCAGAGAGGAGGAGGATAAGGAGGGAAATCCTGATTTTACTGGAGTTGAAACAAGAAACAACTTAGAGATCATTCATTAGTGACCAAGTTTATCTGGAAGTTACCGGATTAAGTGCTATGGGGGCGAATGTAGCGGATGATAAAAATTAAGCTGAATAATGAGAAAAAGAAAACTTACATGTTTGCATTGTCAAAGCATTAGGAATGTGGGATGACATCCCTGGGAAACTGAGGCCAGGCTTCTCCATGAATCCTAGAGGCTGAGCTCTCCTGTCCAGCCCCTGGACAACAGCCCTGGCCTCCCTGTGGATCTCCTAAAGCAAAGGGACCTTCTGAGGGGATAAACTAAGGGTTCCCCCATAGTCTTTCCTGCAAGGTGTAGGGGAGGCTTTCCGGCCCCTAGGGGAAGGAGAGAGTGACAAGCCCACAGGGGACGCCACAGTAAATCTGTCCCTCAGCAACACACACCTCATGGCAACCCCCAGAGAGAAACTTAACGCATCACTATGTTCCAGAACCTTGTTAGACTTCACCTGAGCTCGGTCCTCACAAATCACGGACGTCGCAGACAATATAAAGGTTAGGAAGCATAATCAACAAATGCCACAGGGGAACCCAGCACCTCACTTGAGGACAGTGCACAGCATTTACTCCTCGCCATGACCTGTGGGGTCCCATTTCACAGATGAAGAAATAGAGGCTCAGTGAGGTCAAGGTCACAGGAACCAGTGAGTGGCTGAGTCAGGATTTACACCTGTTGGTCTGTGCCCTTCCTCCTCCCTCAGCTCTCACGAGGGGTCAGAGATCCCTGCCCAGGCCCTCTGTGCCCTCATTTTCTGGAGGACTGTAGGCTCCCTGACCCCCTGAGGTGTCTGCACCCCGCTGAATCACAGAGTTTGAAGGGACCCCCCCCCCGCTGAGCTGAGTCACCTCAGCCTCTGGGCACCGCCCAGCGTCAGGACAGCAGAGGAGCCCGCACGGTCTCACTCCGCACACCCCCAGCAGCCACATGGGGACGCGGGGACTGCCAAGAGTTGAAAACACCTGGTTTATCAGTCGTTTCCAGGCTGAACGCACAAAGCAGCTGCTGGCCACAGAGAGAGGAAGGCTGGGGCTTGGATGGTCCATTGGTGGGTGACCTGGCCACATATCCAGAAGCTAAAGGCTGGTCCCTGTCATTCGATTTCTCTCATCCCCTCCCTCACCCCATGTAAATGGGAGCCAATTGTCCCTGGAAAGCCAAGGGCTCGGTTCCCAGAGAGGGAGGAAAGTGTCGTGCTCACCTTCCCAAGGGACCTGTTTTATTTTTATTTATTTTTTTAAGATTTTATTTATTTATTTGACAGAGAGAGAGAGATCACAAGTAGGCAGAGAGGCAGGCGGAGAGGGGAAGCATGCTCCCTGCCCAGCAGGGAGCCTGATGCGGGACTCAATCCCAGGACCCTGAGATCATGACCTGAGCCGAAGGCAGAGGCGTTAACCCACTGAGCCACCCAGGCGTCCCCCCAAGGGACCTGTTTTAAAGGGCGAGGTGGGGAGGGGCATCTGGGTGGCTCAGTTGGTTAAGGTCTGCCTGCGGCTCAGGTCATGATTGCAGGGTCCTGGGATCAAGCCCAGCGTCGGGCTCCCTGCTCAGTGGCGGCCTGCTTCTCCTTCTCCTTCTGCTGTTCCCCCTGCTTGGGCCCCCTCTCTCTCTGTCAAATAAATAAAATCTTAAAAAATAAATAAATAAAAGGCGAGGCTTTACCCTTGGCTCCCCTAGTTAACATTAACTGGTACAGCCCCGAAATGCTTGCCCGCCCCCCAACTCCAAACCCTCCCACTACTGTCAGTCACTCCGCTGGGAAGCCGAGGACCTCTCCCAGATCCCACAACTACAGGGATCTCTGGGGCCTCCAGGACCGTGACCCTGTGCCCCATTCTGACTGCTGAGGCTGTGCCTTTGGGGTCATTAAAATATGTGACTATCACCCCTCGTGGGACCTATTGTCTCAGTGTTGAGGCAACACCATTTTGAGGGACGTTGGGGACTCTGACTTTAAGCTCTGTCACCAGTAAGCCACGTGACCTTGGACACACAGTCCTTCTCCTCTCTGGGTCTCAGTTTCTTTATCTGTAAAATGAGGGCACTGGATCAGGGGAGCTCTAAAGGCTTTGATAGAACCCCGTGATTCCATCTTCTCCCCAAAGCCAGTGTGTATGTGTGTGTGGGTGGTGAATCCCCAGTTTCCTTGCCACCGAGCCTCATCTCTAAGAGTGACAAGACCTGCTGCCTTCCATACCTTCAGGCTTTCAAACGAGGTGACCCCAGGTTTGATGGTCCTTGAGCCCCTCTCTATGTCCCCTCCCCCCTCCCCCCTGGCATGCATGCACCTCAGATCCTCCATCTGCCTCCCGGGGCTTCCCGAGGCAGAGCAGGGGCAGGGCTGCTTCCCCCTGAGCAGCTCCCCTTCCTCACTCGCACCTACCGTCTCCCCGAGCCCCAGTTCCAGGCTCAGCCCCACCAGATCCCAGCTGGGGAGCCCCTGTGAGCACAAAGACCGGAGGCTCCCAGAATGCAGGCTCAGATGACAGTGGATCAGAGGGCCATGACCAACTACGAAGGAGTGCTGCTGTGTGGCAGCGGGAGGGGAAGGGATTGGAGGGGGGAGGCGGCCCCTTCCCCCAACCTGCTGAGCGGACTGTCCGGGGGTGCTGGCAGAGACCAGAGACGGAACTCCTGGCTCCCCTGTTCCCTGAGAGCCAGGCAAGCCAGGCGGTCCTGCCCTCACCTTTCCATCAGAAGCCCCAAGTCCCACGGGCCAGGAGGCAATGGGCTTTCCTATGGGAAGAGGTGGTGAATTCTGCCCTGTCGGGGGAGGGGATCTGTGATTTGCACCCAGAGAGAAAGGGAGCCCTAACAGATGAATCCCTGTGGATGTGGGAGCTTCCCCCCCACTCAAAGGGGATACCCGTGGTCTGTGGATTGGCTGCACCACCTGGATGCTCTCAATGCAGACCCCTGGGCCCTAGGATGGAGGGGGAAGGGCTCATTCCTGCGCTTTTAACAGCCTTCCCTTCCCCTCTGATTCTGATGCACACCAAGGTTTGAGAACTTTGGAGAAAGCGAACATGTGCTCTAGTAAGCTTTCCAACCTTCTCCCCTGTGACATCCACGTACAGATCTGTCTTTGCAGCTACAATCTGGAATTCTCTAGCCCTGCAGAGTCCGCAGAGCCCGTTACCTCCTTGTTCTCTCTCAGCTCAGCGTGGACCCCAGATGCTCAGCAACGCTGCGTGCAAACTGTGGCCTCCCCGCCCCGGCATGGAGTCTGGCGGGGCCAGCCCAGGCCAGCTCCTCCTGGCGCCGTCCGAGGAGGGTCACTCCTTCCACACGAAGACCTCACAGCTCTCTGCTTCTCTTACTACTTAGGGCTGGCTTCATGTCCACGTTCCTTTGAAATTCCCATCTGGCGTTCTTCCCTGGATGATTGGAAGCTGCCTCGAGGCAGGATTCCTAACCCTGGCGGCAAGTCCAAGGACAGCCTATGGAGGACCAGCAGACCCGCTGACATGGTATGCGAAATTAGGGGAGGGTGCATTTTTCTGGGGCAAATACCCAGTTCTCACCAGATTCTCAAAAGTGTCTGTGTCCCAGAACATATTAAGAGACGTGTTAAGGACAGGGACTTCCTCTTGGACAACTCTGTGCTCCCCACAGTGCCCCTCACCGTGCAGATCCGCATAGGGCGCATGTGATCATGACGTTCGCTGGGTTTGTTTCCGGAAGGGTGATGGTCTCCACCTTCTGGACGCGCTGACATGGAAGGGCCATCACCGTGGTCAGAAGAGAGCAGTCCTTTCTCTTCTCGAAATGCCTCTAAGTCATCTTGAGGAAACACACCACACAGGGAGGGGCTTTCCCCCGAGATGGGAAGGTGTGGGGAGTGGGCGGACGAGAAAGAGGCCCCCGGGCAGGTCTCCCATTTAATTCATGGGAAGAAGGAGCAATCTGCCAGCCTCACAGCTCGTGTTCTGCACTCGCTTTTCACCCTGCACAGCAGCGGATGCCGCCCTTGTCTCTCGGAGCTGCTACGTGTAGAAGGACATACAGTACACGGGAGAGACAGGAACAGGGACAGAGGGGGAGGGGGATCTATCACGTGGGCTTTCACGTGGGTCGTGTTGGAGAGGGGGATGGCGAGGAAATGTCTTGGATGCTGACGGATCAAAGACTGGAGCCCTTGTGGGGAAGGACTGATGGAGGGGTGTGAGACCGGGGCAGGTGGAGGGGTTTGGAGCCGGGCTGAGCTGATGGGAGTGTAGCAGGGTCCCAGCTTCAGCCCAAGACGTGTCTGTGCAGGAAGGGCCTTCTAGAAGTCTGTTTGCAGGAGCAGTGGCGGGGTGTGTGGTATCTGACTCATCTCCGGGGAGAGGGTTGGGCCCCGGATGCTAGGACCTACAGGCGTCCAGGGGTAGGGGTAATTCTGGGCGCCACCGGGGAGCATGACAAGGATTCCTCTCACACCTGAGCCATGTGGAAATCTGAGGCAGACGTGGAGGGGGTGCGGAAAATTACAAAGGGGAAGAATTCTCTTATTAAAAATGGTTTGTGTCACTGGGGAGCACAAGCAGCCCTGTTTTGGGGGTTTTTACACAGCAAGGAGAGAGATTCTCCTCCTGCAACCGTGTATGTGAACAGCAGCATGATTCGAAGTGCCGGTGGGGCAGTGTCCCTAAGAATAGCACAGAGCAAGTGCCCACAGAGGTAACCCACGGGTGCCACATGGTGGTGAACTGGCGCGCTCTGCAAATGCATGCGGGATGCCCAGAAGTTTCCAGAAGTTATTGATAAGACTTAGGGGGCACTTTGGAGAGGACTTGGGTCCTGCATTAGTGACTAGAGGCGAGTATCGGGAAGACAGAAAGACCAGGGGACAGGTGGGAGTGGTCAGCAGGTTCGTGTGTGTGTGTGTGTGTGTGTGTGTGTGTGTGTGTGTGTGATCAGCTGTGGTAGAGCTTGTGGCTGGAGGCCTGGGACCAAGGGTCAGGTCTCAGGCAGGAACAGAGGCCAAACTGGAAGCCTGCACAGTTAGGGGGTGGATCAGCTTAAGGGAAACTGAGTCAGGGAGCTAGTTGAGGTTTCCAAGCAGGTGTGGTGGGGGTGGTGGAGGTCAGAGGGCCAGGCTGGGGCGGTGGTAGCAGAGGATCATCTGGTCAGGCCGGAAGAGCCGGCAGAGTTGTCTTCTGGAGGTAAGCAGAAGACTGTGCTTTGTGTTCAGACTCTCATAGGCTCTGGGGAGACGGAGACTCATCCAGCGGACCCCTTTTAAAATTAAAGGACATGATGAACGAAGATTTGTGTTCTGCAACTCTTGTAGATTTGATAAACCCAGGGACCCGTCAAAGCACCTTTGGATTCTTTCAACAATGGAAGGAACTCAAATCAGGCCTCCAGGGAGGGAAAGCAGGGTGCCACTGTGTTGGTGGCCAGAGCTGCAACAGGGCCCGGGGAGCTCTCGCAATGACACGTTCAGATTCCCTCTGGCTGGATAACACC
The DNA here is from genome assembly GCA_002007465.1 of Ailurus styani. NCBI lineage: Eukaryota > Metazoa > Chordata > Mammalia > Carnivora > Ailuridae > Ailurus > Ailurus styani. The sequence goes on along the minus strand of LNAC01000027.1, from coordinate 11,561,266 downwards.
AAGTCTGAGAAGCGGGCCTGGAGTGGGCACTGGGTAGTTGGAATGTGGGGGATGCGTCTGGGTTGGGGGGCAGAGTTCTGCCACGGACACTGCCATGGAAAAGTGCAGGACCTGTTACTGAGGACTTCCCTGCAGCCAGCCCCCCTCCCCCATCATCCTTATTGAGGTCTGGGTTCACAGGGCCCCCCATGGGGGGCTGTTAGCTCTCCCCTTACAGGTAGGGGGTGTCAAGTGTTTGGCCCAAGGCCCTGAGGCCAGTAAGTGGCAAAGCTGAGATCTGAGTCCAGAGCTCTTTTTGGCCCTGTTCAGGGAGGCCCCCCAAGAAGCTGGCAGCAGGAGCCTTGATCTGCCCAGGCACTTAGCTGTCGACCTCACCCAGCATGTGGGGGCTGCAGCTTCCCTGTGGCCTGTGTGGCCTCCAGAGAGACACAGCGCCATGCTGAGCCCCGAGAAGGAAGGGGGAAGGAGGCGGAGACTGGCATGTGGTTGTGAACCTTGGGCCCCCGGCCCACAGCAGGAAAGCCTGCCCGGGACACAAGTCTGAAATGGGCAAGTTCACCTCCCCTTCTGCCCATCCTTCCTGCAAAAGCAAGTCTTCACTGCCAATGTCACTGAAGACCTCCCCGGTCCTTTTCACAGGGTTTTACTTGAGGCCGGCCCAGCACAAACTTCCCACAAGTGTGAAGGATGAAAGCCTGATGTGAGGCCCGCCCCTCTCCAGCCTCCCAGGACAGTTTGCATTTTCATGGGAGGGGATCAGCAGCCTGGGATCTGGGGGGATGCCAAGGAGGGAGTCTCCAGTGACCCAGGTCTCGGCCTCAGGGACAGAAGGTGGGGGTGTTGAGACAGGCGCTGCCCCTTTCCTGGCTCCTGCCAGCCCGGCCTGTCTCTGCCAGGGAGGGCGGACTTCCCTGGGCCTGGCTTCTGAGAGCCAGGCCAGGCTCCAGGCTGGGCCCCAGGCAGATCCCCGAGTCTCCTTGGTTCCCCCCATGACACACCCAGGGTTGGGCCCTCTCTTCACCCTCTTCTGGGGAGCCTGGATTCTCCCCAGCCCTGGCCAGGGATGCAGGGCCGCTCCCCTCGGCCAGCTCCTTCCCGGCACCGGCTGACCCTGGACCAGCTGTGAGTGAGGTGGGGAGGCTGCAGGAGCCGCTGGCCAGCCTCTGGGAGGTGGAAACCAGCAGTCTGCCTGGACCAAGCAGGCAGGCTCAGGCTGGGGGCGGGGGCAGGGCGAGCAGGCCCGGCAGCATTCTGGAGGAATTTCTGAATTACTTACTGGCTAGAGACCAGAGGCTGGAGCAGGCCTGGGCTGGCCCTGCTGGCGGAGGACCTTGAGCAGCCTTTCTCCTGGCTCTCAGGCCTAACTGCCTCCCGCCTCTTCCCTCCACTCCCTTCTGCCTGAAGCCTCCTGCAGTGGTGTGTTCACCCGTGTGCCCCACGACCCCATTTGTGGAAGAGGCAGCCGGGGCCTCAGGAGGGGGGCTGGTCTTCCCCGGGCCCCTGCCCTTCTTTCTTCTTGGCCTTTTGGGCAACCTGGTGAAGTCAGGGCTGCTCTTGACCTCTCCGCTCTTCTGAAAACATGTCCCATCTGTCCAAGAGAGGAGGCCGCTCTAGTTTCTGAGTCTTCATTGAGCTGTTGGGGAGGGGATGGTGGGCTGGCTGTCCCCACACCCTCCCATTCAGCTTCCCAGACGGGAAGGCCCTTTGTGTATAAAAGTGTCCTCCCTCAGACAGGACCGGCTGTGTGATCTGCAGGTCCCTTTGTCAAAAAGTAACCAAGGATTTTAAGACAGAGACAAGAGACCATGAAACCAAGCACCAGGCCTTTCTGTGTAGGGGCCCCGTGTGACCACACACATTGCACCCATAAAACCAGCCCCTCTCTCAGAATACCCTTGGCCCTCCTTGGCCCCTCCCCAGCCCTCTCCTGGACCAGAGCATGTCTGTGGCTGGAAGGCAGGTCTGAGCAGACACCCACCCACTCTGCTCCTTCATATCTTACACTGTCCTGAGTGGCAGTGTCTGATGTCCCACACTCACCTTTCTTCTGGGGAAACTGAGGCCAGAAGGAGACTGGGGCCTCGTGGGCCCACGCGCTGCCACCCACCTCAGACAACGAGGGGGAGGGCTTGGCAATGACGGCTGGGCCCAGGGGCTCCCCTTAGCTGCCCATGTGGCATGCCAGCCCCAGAGCTCTGGGGGGGAGGTCAGGTGTCCCAGTTCCTGCCATGGCCTTCTGTCCCCCATGAGTGTCATCCTCCTGAACGGTGGGAGTGGGAGGAGAGGAGGCCGCTCTGCCAGCTCCAGACCAGGCCTCCGTGCAGCCAAGCCTGGTTGCTCTGTTCTTTGTCACCACCGCACAGAGGCCGATCAGTTGCCACCTGTCAGGGGCCTGCCCTTGGGGCCATGGAGTCCCCCGAGCCAGAGGAATGGTGGAGCCGGGGTCCAGGAGTATACTGACTCAGGAATTTTGTTTTGAGGAGCCTGCCCGTCCAGCTGCACGGAAATGCCAGGCCAGAGGGGAGGAGGGCCTGACAGGAACAGAAACCGGCTCTGCTCTGCCCTGGCAGGCCCCTAGGGCGCAAGCTCATGCAAGACCCTTCTTCTGTAGCCTCGACCCTAGGCTTCCAGGCCGCGGTGAGCCTCCTGATGGTAATGGCCACCACCCCTCCCGTGAGGAAGCACTGTCAGGGCCCGGCCAGGGGCGTCCGTGGCCTACGGGCAGTGTCCCATTTCTTCTCGCAAGAGCCACAGAGGTGGGTCCTATTGTTCCAATAATGAGAGTCTGATGGGCTAAGTGACTGGCTACAGTCCCATGTGGCCACTTCGTCCCCAGACACTCCTTGGTGACAGTCCTTACCACAGCCGGGCTTGGGTGGCTCTCTGTCTCTGTGAACCTCCCTGACTGGTCTGTGCCACGGAGCAGAGCTGCTGTTTGAACTCACATCTGGTCAATAGTCTCGCCGGTGGCACCACACATGGTGCCCGGCACATAGTGGGACCGCCACAGAGGAGGGAGAAGGGGGGGAGGTGACCGAGCGAACATTCCAGCACAGGTCAGGCCGACGCGAAGCCTCTGGCCCTCAGCACTGGACTGCACCAGCTCCTCACCGGAGGCCCCCCTGATGTACTCCTGCCAGGTAATGTGGGTCCCTGCAGCAGACCCGAAGGCCGCAGGACTGCGCTTGGCATCATGGAAGGAGCTTGGGACAAGGAGGAAAAGCTCTTGTCACCCTCTCAACTCCCAGTCAGGGGTCCTTAGCACTGAGGTTTCGGGAAGACCCCTCCTTCAGGGGACAGCTCACTGGGCCAGTTGGTTCCTGGCTGGCTTCTTGCCTCCCCAGCTCTGTGAGGCAGGGGTCTTTGGCAGCTGGAAGAGTCTATCTCTGAAGGGCTGGGCAGCAGGGTGGGTATCCACAGGGAGGCCTTTTCTAGAAGAAACACTTGTGTTTATCGCCTGCTTCCAGTCTGCCGTGTTGCTAAGCCTGGTGGTCACAGATGGGCACACAGCTCCAGATTCAAGGGGCTCCCAGTCCCATAGGGGAGGGACACACGGTGGTGGTGGGGACAGGAAGCGTGGGTGAGAAGCGAGGGTGGCCTGAGCCTCCCGGGATGCCTTGGTTCAAGTAACAGAACTCGACTCACAGAAGCCTGGGCAGAAAGACATTTACTGGTTCACTTCCCAGGGCAGGTGTGCGGCAGGGTTGCCTAGCAACTTAATGATGTCAGGCTCGTCCCCGTCTTTCTGCCCTGCTATCCTCAGCATTTTTGGTGACACCACCTCCAGTCCATGTGACGGACACCGCATCCTTGCACAATCATGCCCAGAAGCAGAGTGGGAGGGCAGGCTCTCCTTGGGCCTGTTCCTATTATCCAGGAGGAAGGATTTTCCCACAAGCCCCTAGCGGGCTGCCCTTCACGTCTGGCAGCCCAGCCGGGTCACGGGGGCGTGGCTAGCTGCAAGGGAGGCTGGGAGAGCGCAGGTTGGAAAGCTCAGCGGGCAGCAGATTCGTGGTGTGAGGACCCGCTTCCCGGTGGGCGGATGGCCGTCTTCTCTGTCCCCCCGTGGGGGAGGGGCAAGGGAGCCAGCTCTCCGGGGCTTCGTTTAGAAGGACCCTGGTCCACGCATGAGGGCTCTACCTCATGACCCAATCATACCCCAAAGGCCCATCTCCTAATGCCATCACCTGGAGGGTTTGGATTGAAACACATGCATTTGGGGGCGGGCCGAGAACATTCCACCCACAGCTCCTGTGTCCCTCACGGGTGTTTGGCAGCCTCTGTGACCTCTACCTGCTCGATGCGCCCTTCCCCAGGCTGTGACAACCAAAAACCATCTCCAGACGTGGCCAAATGTCCTTTTGGGGACACGGGACCACCACCCCCCTTGAGAACCACGGATCTAGTCTTCTTTAAGCCGAGGAAACAGGGAAGGTTTCCCCTGACTGAACTGAGCTGTGAAGGAGGGCTTACCTGGCTGAAGAAGGTGAAGGGCCTCCTCTTCCTCCTCAGGGGCCCTGGCAAGAGATTTGCTGTATAGAACCCTCTCTTGTCCTTTTCTTCCCTGTGGTTTTTGCCCTCAGCCCGCCTGAGCTCTCCTCATCCTGCTCACCCACCCACACTCTGCTTGGGAGAGGCCTTGGCATGAGTCTTGCTGGCTTGGCCATTTTCCTCAAACACCTTGTGGGCCCTGCACTCTGGGGACCCCCTTCCTCCTGGCTGGGGTGCCCTCCCGCAATGCCCCATGCCGGTTCTGCTCTCCCTCTCTTCTCTGTCCATGCTTAGACCCCTAGGGGCTTCCGCTGGTCTCCAGCCGTCAAATGCCACCTCTCTGACATCCAGGACTCCCAAGCCGACTCCCTGCTCCTGATCCTTCCCCCAGAGCCCATTCTTGGATTCTGAAGGCCTGCACGACCCCTCCCTGCAAGAGCTCATAAATGCCCCTGAATAAATCCTGGATTTTCTTTCTCTGCATCCCAAACACCCAAATCTGCTCTGTTGGAGTCTTTCCCGTGTCAGCAATGAGGATTTTATTCTTCCAGGTGTTTGGGCCGCCAACCTCGGGGCATGGCTTTCCCGCACAGGCCATATCCTCTCTGTTGGGGGATCACCTTTAAATACCCAGGGTCTGGCATCCCCATCACCTCCACAGCTTTCCCCTTCAGCTTTGGCCGGTATGATTTTAATGGCCTGACTAGTGACTCTCCTGATCCTGTTTTTGAGTCCTTAAAGTCAAGCTTAACCCAGCGGGGCCCAAACACCCTTTCAAATGATGTCCGAGTGTGCCCTCTACTGCTCCAAACTCTGCGAGGGCCCCGTCGCCCAGACCCTGTGTTCTACATAGTGACCCCCAGGGCCCCACCTGGGCTGACCCTTCCCTCTGACCTCATCCCCTACCCCCCCACACCCCCCCACACCTGAGCAGTCTCCTCCCCTCTCTCTGCTCCAGCGGCACAGGTCAGCTCACAGGTCCTGCCCAGGGATGCTCCTGTCTTGGGGTCTTCACTTGGCCTGGAAAGCTCTCCTCCTGGATGTTCTTCAAGTCATTGCTCAAATACCACTTCTTACCTGCCTGAAATTGTAACCTCCCCCAGTCCACCCCCACCCCCAGCAATGACCCTCCCGAACCTCCTTCCCAGCTCATTCCCCACCCCCCATAGCACTGAATATCTTCTCACACAGCGTAAGACTCGTTTATTGATTGTCTATATTGTTTGCGGTCAGTCTCTTCCTGCTGGAGTGTAAACGCCTTGTAAGAGATGGGTTTTTTTTATTCACTGATGTATCCCAAACATACCCACAATAGCATCGGACATAGGGGAAGCTCTTAATGTTTATTGAATTTAATTGAAGTCACTTACACTTTAGTATAAACTGAAGTACGTAATCCTTCTCCCTACCCCCAACCCTCAAAGTTGCATTCCCCACTAATTTTAAGAAAAGCTTATTTCCTGTATCACAGTGCCCTTAGGAAAGGCATTCTGGGGGCTGTTTTACAGTCTTGAAATAAGGGCATGGAGGACCCACTGTGAAGCCAGGGCTCAAGGAGGGAGAAGCAGCACCTAGTGGGGATAGAGGTGGCAGCCTCCGGGTGTGGCAGAGAGGGAAGGGACAGCGGCTGGCCAGGCACACGGTCACGGCGTGGCTACAGCTGGCTGTTCCAAGGGCAGTGGTAGAGGGAGAGGCGCCGAGACCCAGCCAGGCGGCTGGCCAGAGCTGCGACTTGCTAGCGGGTTTTCATGGCAGGACGGGCTCAGGAAGCCGGCTGGACTCCTCATTCATTGGCGACCGGTGGCTGCTGGAGGAGATGTAGGCACAGGCGGGGTCCCCTGCACCCCTAAAGAAGCCGAAGAGCCTGGTGCTGCAGGAACCCTCACTCAGTGAGACCTCTGATGTTCAGACTGCTAAAATCTTTTAGAAAATGTGCCATTTGTTGTGACTTTTTCCTCATTCTAAATAAACATCCACTTGCTATACCTCATGTTGCATTTGTAAGTGTATGTTTTTACAAAGAGGTCCCCCAGATGGTGCAGCTCAGCCCCCAAAGAACCTGGACCTGCCCCTGGGTGGAGAAGCGCGCTCTCCAGGCACGGTGCGTTCTGGTCCGCGCTCCTCTGCTATGACCAGAGGTGTCGCCGAACCTAGTTGCACTGCTACCCTTTTCGGGCATCTGAATTTGATTTCCTGGAGCCAGTCTGGGGTCCTGTGTTCTTTTTCTTTCCCTCGATCCCCCGCGTTGGAGAGTTGCAGCTTTCCACAGGCGGAGAACTTGTGGGGTTGGAGCGCCCTCTGCTGGGGAATCAGAGGTGCAGCCAGGAGAGGTACCCGCCGGGAGTGGCTGTGAGTTGGGTTTAGTCCTAAGGATGGGGCAACAAAGCAGGTGGATCTGGGGGTTAGTACGCAGGTAAGCCCCGCTTGCTGGGCACAGACACCCTCTTGTTGGTCATGCACATATTTGAGCACATCCATTATGTCTCTATAATTCAAACGGGATCATGCATTCATGTACACAGTTTCCATTTCCATCACACCTGGGGCTGGGGCTGGGGCTGGGGCAGCACCACCGACTGAGCGTTGGACTCCACAGGGTAAGGGCTCGGTCCCCTGCAGACTACTTCAGACACCAGTTGCAAGGGGGCTCCCAGGGATATCTGCACTTCTGACCCGCCAGCTACAACGTGGGGGCGTCCCAGGACCCTCTCAGTTTTGATAATTCACTGGGACAACTCGCAGAACTCACCGAAGCACTATACTTAGGGTTACAGTTTTATTATGAAGGCCGTGGCTCAGCGGCAGGCCGATGAAGACGTGCGCAGGGCGAGATCTGAAAGGGAGGCAAAGCTTCCCCTCCTAAGAAGTTCCTCTGAGCCTCACTGTCCAGAGTTTTCACTGGAGTTTCACTAGGTAGGAATGACTGAACACTGGCTATGTCATTGAACTCAATCTCTAACCCCCTCTCCCATTGGCTGCAACTCCCAACCTCTACTCCTTGCTTGGTGGTTCTGGCTACCAGCCTCCGGAAGCTGTCTAGGGGGCCCAGCCTGGGTCGCCTCATTAGCATAACAAAGACACTCCTGCCGCTCAGGAAATTCCAAGAGTTTTTTAAAAATATTATTTGTTTTAGAGAGAGAATGGGGAGAGGCAACAGGAGAGGGAGTCTCAAGCGGATTCTGGGCTGAGTGCAGAGCCCGACAGGGCCCTGGATCACAACCCTTGAGACCACAACCTGAGCCGAAACCGAGAGCTGGATGCTTCACCCCAACCGCCCTCCAAGGGTTTTTAAAGTGGGTGGCAGGAACTGGGAGAAAGACCCAGTATGTTCTCGATGATGCCGCAACACATGTACTCACAAGAGTTCTGTCTTCTTCATCCTGGCCACCACGGCACCCACTCGTCAGCCCCACTCCAGCTCCAAGCCAGACTCCCAAAGGTAGGGCCCGAACAGCCAAAGGAGCCCTCCAAGGGCCAAGCCACTGACCCGCCTTAAGAGGCAAACCACTGGGCCTCGAGGTGGGCCTCCCAGGCCCTGGCATCCCTCCCTCTCCAAGACGGCTGCTTCCTGAAGGAGAAACGTTCCCTTCCTGTAGTTCAAGGCCATTGGTCTGCAGCCAGTGTTTAGGATGCAGGCTGGCCTTGCCAATCATTGTTTGATTTTGTTGAACACAAAACACATCAAAACAAAACCAATCCCAAGCCCCCGCTTGGCAAGGCAACCCGGTCCCCTGAGGACACAGCAGCTGTCACTACGGCCTTACAACAGGGCTGCCGCTCACACGGCTGACCTGCCGGCTCTGTGTCCTCACTGACCCGGGCAGCATCACACCGGTTCCCAGGGCTGCTCCAGCTGCAGGGCTGTAGTTCTTCGAGAGAATTTGCGGTGGGCCTTGGTGCTTTGGGATGCCGTCTCCCGAATCTAGCTCAGAGAGTCGGTGTCTGGTGTAGTCACGCTCCTGTGTCCCAGCTGCAAGTCCCAGCCGCCCCTCCCCCAAGGCCTTCCCAGCCCAGGAAGAGGGGTTCAGACCTCAGCAGGTGAGAAAAATGTTGGATGTCTACTGTGTCCCCCGCACTGTCCACACAGAGCTGCTTGTCCCTGGTCCTCCCCACATCCCTCCAGTTCTTAAGATTCCGGACAGGGGCCTCTGGGTGGCTCAGTCGCTTAAGTCTGACTTTGGCTCATGTCATGATCTCAGGGTCCTAGGATGGAGCCTTGTGTCAGGCTCCATGTTCAGCGGGGCATCTGCTTCATCCTCTCTCTGCCCCTCCCCTGGCTTGTGCGCTCTCTCTCTCACTCTAATAAATAAAGTCTTGGAAAAAAAGATTCTGGACAAATTCTTTTGATTTTTGTGCAAGTCTTAAACCAAAGGCTGAGATTAAAATGCTTCCATGGTGTTTCAAAGGCCCAGTACTTGGGTATTTCAAAGATGGCTACTTGGTTTGGCTGTTGCTGTGCCTGATGGACCTAGGGCGTCCCTCATCCCCCCCTCTTGGAAAGGAACGCTCACTGTAATGAGGTCATCCTTACAAGGAGCACTTATTGTGTGCTAGGCCTTGGGATCGGTGTTTCACACATATGAGTCCATTAAATCTTCACAGCAATTCTGTGGGGTGAGATACCATTATTGTTTCTGTTTACAGATGAGGAAATTGAGACTCAGAGAGGCTGAGTGACTTGCTCAAAGTCACAGAGCTGGCAAATGGTAAAGCCAGGCAGAATTCAAACCCAGAAATGTCTCGTATCAGAATCTGTATGCTTAACCACTTCATGATGCTGGCACACAGAACTTTCCAGACGCTTCCTTCTGTTCTCCCAACCTACTTCCCCTGGTGCAATTCCTGAGCAATGCAGGGGACAGAGGGAGCCTATCAACCTGACCTTCAGAAATCAGCTGCAATACAACATTACCATCTGCCTTTGCCTCCCTCCCATTGGATAGTCCAGGCTGGCCTGGAGCTCTTTTGCTTATGGATTTAGTTATTCCTCACTATGTTGCAGAAAGAATATAAACAGAGTAGGTGCATTTCAACTTTCCTGTCTCTATCTGAAGCTGCCGCTTGGAAGCCACAGAGGGGCAGGAAGTATAGTGGTGAAGACCCCAGGGGGCCATAGCCATAGTTAGGGGTCTGAATCTCAGCCTCACCACTTACTAGGAAGAAACCTTGAGTAAGATGCTTAACTTCTCCATGCCTCCATTTCCCCAGCTGTAAAATGGGGATAAGAACAGACCTCCTATACATGGTTTCCGGGAGGAGCAAGAAGTTAGCACACAAAGCTAATTGAGTTAGGGCAAGGAAGGAGGGGAGCACCCAGAGTGCTGTTTCCTGGGGCTGCAGCCTGACCCGCTTCACTGCGGGGACCATCTGGACCATTTCCATCCACCAGCTTCTCGTACTTCTTCCAGGTTCCTCTGCCTCAGCCTTGGGCTTGGAGGTCCTGCCTGGGTCTTCCTGCCTGCCAGCCTCCTGACTCGGCAAGCCGATTGTAAGAGGAGTTCCATGTGCTGCCCGCCCCCCCCCCCACCAGTGAATTACTGTCTCCTCCTGGGTCTTGCCCAGCTCCAGGGTGGGCTGACTGGGGGAGGGGACTGAATGTTTATGGTTTTTACCAGCTCCTGATTTTCTTCCTCGCAGCAAGGGTGCAAATGTAGCTGTTAGAACCTCAATTCACAAGGTCGACACTGAACTTTGGAAAGGTCAGGCTGCTGGAGGCTTCGGGGCTCAGATTTCACGTGGGGCTCTTGCAGGGCCAGAAGTTTGGGAGATCACAGAAAGTGGGTGGCAAAGCCCACAAAGCAGTCTGTAAGATCTGAAAGACAGGCTCCCCAGGACTTTTGGCGCTGACCTGACACCTAGTGGCCACTCGTAGGAATTACTCCAACTTTGGGAAGGCTCCCAGGCTGTTATTACAAAGGCAGGTTTTTTGGGGCTTGGCAATCCTTTACCCACTTGGGGGTGGCAGTGCCAAGGGAAGGCCTGGAAGGTCGGGGGTGGTGGTAGGGGGTGGATTTTAGCTTTCCTATGTCTCCATAATTTCCCCAAAGCTACCCAAACAAAAAATAACATTTGATCAGAAGATTGCTGCCTTTTCATTTGTATGTAATAGAAGGTTTAAACGCATCTTGAGAAAACTTTGCTGTTTTTATTGATCCATGGCCTATAGTCCTCAAATTCTGATACTTTGTGGCTTCATAATCCTCAGGGTTCCACCCAGACAACTGCGGTTTTTGGATGCTCAGGGTGGGCAGGAGACTTGATGGAGATATTTATAGATTATAATAAACTGAAAAGACATAGCCTGACTTCAAAGGGATTCGATTTATTTGTGGAGTCGGAGCAAAAGACATCTACATACCTTGATGACTGTGGTAGACATGAGCTTCAGCCCTCAAATCCTTTATTGCCTTTATTTCCTTTCATTATCCTAATTTTGACTCCGAGCTCCTTTGCCACCCAATCAATGGAAATTCAACTTCAGGCTAAGACCTCGAACAAGGAAGGGAAAAGGGAAAATGCACTGTGGGGAGGGGGCGTAAGTTATTTCAAATAATGATTCTGCCCCAGGTGCAGAGAGGCCTCGGCATCATCTCCACCCCCAGCGAAGCAAAGTGGAACCCGGGGTAGTCACCGGATGCCTAGATGCCAGTCTGCCACTCCACCGGTGCTCAAAAGTGTTGGTTCTTGGCTACCCCCAAATTTTCCCAGTTTTCCACTTCTTGCCCCAAACAATTGCCACATGAATGCATTTGTCCATTCCATAGGTATTTATTGAGCATCTACTAAGTGCTAGGCACTGTGCAGTGCTACAGAAATGCATGCTTCGGTCCCTGCTTTTGTTCATCCACAAAGACAACTGGCGAGGTTCATCAGAACACTTAAAGGCACCCACCCCCCTACCTGTGCATCTCACGCTGTTCTTGAATATCCCTGCTCTCGTGTTAAGCATCTTTTATCTCCCTAGTTTCCAAGGAATTTAAAAAAAGAAATGCAGAATAGTAGATTCCCCAGGACAGATTGGGAAGCCTTTAGTTCAGCTGCCCTACTTTTCAGATGGAAGCATAAGGCTTCAAGTTCAGGTGGCTAGGTAGTGTTGGGCCGCGACCACATGCCAGGTCTCTGTCTCCCATCCTGGGCTCTCTCCACGTGGCCCCTCAGCATTTTGCTTCCAAAGGTCCCCGTTCTCATTTCCTGAGCATTTGTTCCCTCAGCCACTCCCTGCAGCATCTCAGAAATCTCTCTCCGGGACACAGTTTACATTTACTATTGTGACCACTGTTCTGCACTGATCTTCCCCTCTCCCACTCCCCGCTTTTCTCTTACTGCCTAGCAATCCCACTGCATTCCCAATTTGTCTTCGCAGCTCCCACCAAGGCGGCTGTGGATGTGCCCCCTGCTGGTCACTAAAACCAGGAGGTGCTGCCCCCGGGGAAGGGCACACCACCAGCAGCCCAGAGACGCAGAGACCCAGCCGGACTTTATTGGCTCGCTCACAGCCTGGCCTTGATGTGTGTCTACCGAGGTTTCAGACAGGTCTCCGCCTCCTCCCTGCTACCGTCTGAGTTGCCAGGACTTTTGTGTCGCCAGGACTTCTTTCCAGACCAGACTTGTTGCTATGGCTTCACCGTTTTCAAGAGACTGGTTTGAAAGGAAAGGGGAATACACTGAGTGTCGGTGGAGCCTCGTGACAGACCGGCAGGAATGTTTAGGCAGACTCAAATCCAAGACGGACCATTTGCCAACCCAGCCCTCCTGGTGGCAGAGGGTTGAACACGGGTAAGTTTCCGTGCCAGCTCAGGGACAGGGCAGTGAGCTGGTTTCCCTTGTTGGCAAGCGTTTGGCAGGAGATTGACATTTAGAATGTGCACCCCCTTTGGCTCAGGGACTGCACGGGATCCGCTCCACCAAGCCCTTATTAGAGAGACTCGTGCGTGCAAACGCCATATACGAAAGGATGCTGGTTACAGTGTTATTTGTAGTGGCAAAACAATGGAAATGCTTTAAATGTCCATAAAATTGAGATTCGATAACGAGATTTCTGTGCTATGAAATAGCATGTGGCATTTCAAAAGACGGAGATGGATCTAAATGTACAAACATGGAAAGATTGCCAAGACATACTGGAAGGCAAAGCAAGTTCAGAGGAACGTGATAACATGATTCTATTTATGAGAAATAAGAAACTGTGTGTTTGTGAGGGTAAAATAATATATAAGAAAACATATGTGTCCTCTGAGCCTACCACATGCCAGGTAATGTTCTTAATGTTTTATAGGCGTTCATCCATTCACTTCTCAGAAACTCCGATGCCATGGCTAGTATTATTAGCGTCAGAGTACAGATGGGGAAACGGAAGCCCAGGGCGATCGGGTAACTTGCCCAGGAGTGGAGCTGGCCTGGGCGCTCAGGTGGTCTGGCCTCGGAGCCCGTTTCAAACCACTGTATCACACGCATGCACGCTGATCGGGGCACAGGACAGGTAAACGGGAAAGGCTCGGGGGGCAGGGCCAGAGGGGGTCCCTCGGCTAGAGCTCCCGAAGGACACTGCAAGGCACACAGCGGCAGGGCCAGATGGGAGCCCACCCCGCAGGCCTCAGCGAGGAGGTCCAGCTCATAGACCTGGGTTCAAGGGGCCCAGCTGCCCAGTTCGGTGTGCGCACTGAGCTCCCGTGCTGCCTTTCTCCAAAGCTCAGTGTCTGTCCCTGCGTACAGGTGACAACAGCCGACAGCCGCTGCTGGACGCTGTGAGAGGTGGGGCACCTGGCAGGTCTGGGGGCCCGCAGAGTACAGGCCCGTGGAAGGGGCTCAAGGACGGTGTCGTTACCCTTATGACTGTCATCCCTGCCCTTTCCTGTCTCTTTAAGGGACAGAGCCTATGTCACGAATGGCCTGTGGCTTCCCAGCGCTCACACCACCAGTACCTGCCCGAGTGATCCTCCTCTTAGGGCTCCCGGGGACCCACAGACCCCTCCCACCACACCGGGGCCTAGCCACGCCCTCCGCTGTGTCCCCGCACTGTGTCCCCAGAGTCTGGCCCTGCAGCCGGCAGCCCGTGGTTGAGGGGAAGCTGAGGCGGAGGGCACACCGCGAGGCAGCCGTGGGAGCCGCTTCCGTGGAGGTGAGGTGGCCTGACTGAGTGCACGCAGGGTGGCCCTGGGGGAGGGGGCCCTTGTCCGGGGCAGAAGCGGGATCAGATGGCCGCGGGGCCCAAACTGACCTGAAGTTCACCATGCCGGTCTTGTCATCCAGCTTCTTTATCAGCTCCCTGACTTGGTACAGGTTTACGGGGACGTTGTTCTGCTGAAGGGGTGGACGGACCGTGCAAGGTCAGCAGAGCTGTCTGCCCTTCCTGTCTGTGGCCCCCTAACACAGACACAAAGACAGACAGACACACACAGACAAATATACACACCCAGACACCCAGACACAGATAGACACATAGACACACAGACACGCATGCACACACACAGACACACAGACATGCGCAGACACATACATAAACACAGAGACAGACGCACAGATAGACACACAGACATACAGACACACACACAGACACACACACAGATATACACAGAGACATACAGGCAGACACATACACACACACATATAGACACACACACAGACAGACACACACAGACATGCACTGACACAGATAGACACATAGACACCAACAGACACACAGATATACACACAGACACACACAGTCACAGAGACACAGAGACAGAATGAGACACACAGAGATATACAGACACATAAACATACACACACAGACACACACACACAGACACCCAAATATACACAGACACATAAACACACAGACACACACACACACACACACACACACAGACACACATGCACACACAGACACATAGACAACCCCCCCGCCCCCCCCTGCCGGCTGTAGCCACAGGAGTCAGCACACCTGTATCATAGCCTTCCGGAAGTCGCCCACAGGCATTGTCATCGTTCCTTCAGGGTTCAAGCTCTTGAAGAAGTCGAGGACTGTGATTTTGTGCTGGTCGGCATAGCTCTGAGAGAGGCAGGAGACACCAGGAGCACACACTTGACTTTAGAACATCTAGTCTTCCCCCCGCCCCCCACCTGCCGAAGGGCGGCCTGGCAAGCAGAGGGGAGGTGTGAGAAGGCAGATGGGGGAGCTAGGAGCAGGCGACCATGAGGTAGAAAGGACCTGAGGGTCTCTCCTTAGCCAAAGCCATCCAACAGCTGTCCTTACCACAGGGGTGTCTTGGCCATCCTCACCAGCTACTGGCAAGAGCTTGCGTTGGTTGGGTGCTTATTATTGGCCAGGCATGGCTCTAAGCCCTTCGTGTGTGTTTAAGAGACCTGGATCTCCACAGCCCTCCTGGGGTGAATCCTGTTGTTTTACCCGTTTCCCAGGTGAAGAAACTGGGGCCCAGAGAGCACAGGGACTTGCCTTTGGTCGTCCATCAGCAAGCGGAGGAGCCTGGCTGGTAGAAACCATACTGTCCCAAGCCCTTCCCTTTCAGCCAGGTCCCCGATGGCCCCTTCCTCTGGGAGCCGGGAAGTGCTGCTGAGCGGATCCCACATCCACAAGGAACATTCCACGTCTGAGACGTTCCTTATGGGAGAGGATTGTGCAGACACTTTGGGGGGAGGGGAGCCTCTGGGTCCTTGGGGTCTCCGAGGGGAAGCCAAGGGCTCACCTGGATCAATTTCATGGGGTTCGTCCACAGGAGGAGCGCTTTCTTGGAAGAGAAGCCTTGCACTGACTTGTAGGACACGTCCAGCTGGGGGTGGATGGCACACACCCCATCCAATATTTTTAGGAACTGCTCAGACACCAGCACATTCTGAGGCAGGGAGAGAGGGGACCCATCATGAGGAAGCCATCGCCGTTGTACCATCTCCACCCCCGGCCCCCTTCCCATCTCCCCCCCCTCCC
>LNAC01000027.1:11514420-11537555 GCA_002007465.1 Ailurus styani | reverse complement strand
CCCCTCCCCCCAGCCTACCTGTCACCTCAGGCACACACCTCCGGCCCCTCCCTCTCTCAGCTGTTTCCAGAGGCTGCCCCTGCCCCTTTGTTCCTCACTCCACGGCTGCCAGCCTTATCTTTCTTTCTTTTTTTTACTTTAAATTCAATTAACTAACATATAGTGTATTATTAGGTTCAGAGGTAGAGGTCAGTGATTCATCAGTTGTATGTAACACCCAGTGCTCGTGACATCACGTCCCTTCCCCAATGCCCATCACCCTGTTACCCTGTCCCCCACAGTTTGCTTCCCATGATTCAGAGTCTCTTATGGTTGGTCTCCCTCTCTGATTTCATCTGGTTTTATCTTTCCCTCCCTTCCCCTATGCTCCTCTGTTTTGTCCGCCTTCTCAAGGACTCCGTCCTGCAACTATCTCCTCTTCCTTCCTCGCGGCCTGTTTCTTCTTCTTTCCTTCCCATGAATATTTTCCATCTTTACGAACCTTCCTGCCTCCACGTCACCCATCTTTCTGCCCCAGCCTCATCTCCGAGAAGCTCCTGGAAGTGCCCACATTGACATTTCACTTCTTCGTGGCCCATTTTCAATTCCGCCCTCTCCAGTCAGGTCTTCGCACCCGCCTCTTTCACTAACACAGCTCTTGTCAAGGTCACCAATTATTGGGCGCCTGGGTGGCTCAGTGGGTTAAAGCCTCTGCCTTCGGCTCAGGTCATGATCTCAGGATCCTGGGATCGAGGCCCGCATCCGGCTCCCTGCTCAGCGGAGATCCTGCTTCCCCCTCTCTCTCTGCCTGCCTCTCCGCCTACTTGTAATCTCTCTGTGTCAAATAAATAAATAAAATCTTAAAAAAGAAAAGTTCACCAATTATCTTCATGTTGCAGGGTCCTGTGGTCACTTTTCTGACCTCATCTTATTTGACCTCTAAGCAGCAATTGACCCTGCCGAGACCACTTTCTGTCCTTGAAAGCATCCCTTACTTGGCTCCTTGATACCTCACCTTCCTCCTACTTGGCTGACCACTCCTGCTCAGGCTCCTCCTCCCCCTTCTGGGACACCTAAAGGTGTTAGAGTGGTCCAGTGGCCACCTTCTCAACTCCATCCATACTCCTTGCCTAGAGGATCTCATCTTACCCCATGGTTTTGAATACTTTGCAATACCTCTAACTCCCAGGCACATATCTCCAGTCCTGACCTGTTCACCAAGCTCTAAACCCATATAGCAAACCAGGTGTCTCCCCATGGAAGTCAGACGGACATGGCAAATATCACATGACCAAAACGGAAGTCTTGGCTCCTGAATCCTCTCTCTCTGTACCTGTTACTCCCTGAGTTTTTCCATCCAAGTAAATGGCACCACCATCCAACCAGTTCCTGAAACAAAATAACCAGGCGTGTATCCTTCCCTCTCCCTTTCCTTCATTCTCCACATCAGCAAGTCTTTTTGGCTTTACTTCCAAAGTCCATTCTGGATCCAACCATTCCTTTCTATCACTCCCTTTTCCCTCAGCTCCAGTTATGGTTCTGTCTTGCCTGGACTACTGTATTTGCCTCCTAACTGGCCTTCCTTCTTCCATTCTTTTTTTTTTTTAAATTAAAGTGCAATTAGCATACAGTATTATGTTAGTTTCAGGTGTATGACATATCCATCCAACCATTCTATATATTACTTAGCGCTCACTATAGCAAGTGTAGTCACCATCTGTCACCAAACAACACTATTATAATAT
The DNA here is from genome assembly GCA_002007465.1 of Ailurus styani. Classification (NCBI taxonomy): domain Eukaryota; kingdom Metazoa; phylum Chordata; class Mammalia; order Carnivora; family Ailuridae; genus Ailurus; species Ailurus styani. The sequence continues at coordinate 11,535,831 of LNAC01000027.1, read as the reverse complement.
TATTGATAATATTCTCTATGCTATACTTCTCATCTCCGTGACTTACTTGTTTTATAACTGGCCGTTTGTACCTCTCAATTCCCTCCACCTAGTTCACCCATGCCCCCCACCCCCCTGCCCAGCAGCCAGTTTGTTCTCTGTACTTAAGAGTCTGGTTGTCCTCAGCTGTGTTCTTCATAAAACTCCATAAAACCTCACAAAACAGTTCCTCTAAAACTGCAAAGCAAGCCGTGTCACTCCTTGACACTAACTTCTCATCACATGGGGAATGAAATTCAGACTTCATGTATGTCACGCCCCGGCTGAGCAGCGGCAGGCCACCTCGGTGACCTCCTCCTTCAGTTCCCCTCGCCTGCCCGCTCCCCTCCCCTCTCCCCTGCCTGCTCTGCCGCAGTCATACCATCCCCTCCTCAGACAGGTCAGGCTCTGCTCCTTCTGCCCGGAATGCTGTGCTTCCAGAACCTGGTTGATTCTTCTTTGATATTCAGGTTTCGACAAAAAGCCACCTTCCCTGTGGGGCTTTTTCTCACCACACCACCTAAAAGTAGCATCTCCCCTGCTAATAGTGATCCCCTTTTCTACTCATCCCTCCCCACCCCACCCCCATGAACATTTAGGTGCTTTCTTTCTTTCCCTCTTTCTTTCTTTCTTTTCTTTTCTTTCTTTCTTTCTTTCTTTCTTTCTTTCTTTCTTTCTTTCTTTCTTTCTTTCTTTCTTTCTTTCTTTCTTTCTTCCTTCCTTCCTTCCTTCCTTCCTTCCTTCCTTCCTTCCTTTCTTTCTTTCTTTCTTTCTTTCTTTTTCCTTCTTCCTTCATTCCTTTCTTTCTTTTTCCTCCCTTCCTTCCTTTCTTCCTTCCTTCCTTCCTTTTTCTTTCTTCTTTCTTTTCTTACTTTCTTTCTCTTTTTTCTTATAACAAATCTGCACTGAGCCTCCTCAGACATCTCTGTCTGTGTACATGTGAGAGCATCTCTGAGACATGCACAGGTGAATTGCTGTATCATAGAATATATACATTTTCAGTTTTAGTAAATACTGTCAAACTGCTCTCCAAAGTGCCTTTACCTGGCAGCTTCAGAGAGTTCTTATTTCTCCCTTGGGTTCAGTGCACTGGATATTTCTGCAGCTTTGGTAGAGGACGAGGGGGATCTTTTCATTGTTTTATTTTGCATTTCTCTAATTGCTAGAGAGTTTAGGCATTTAGCTTTCTTTTTGCACTGTCTATGTGACTTGATCCTTGTTTTACTGGGAGTATTTATCATGGTCCAATGGATCTATAGGATCTCGTATCAATATTCTGAGCACAAATCTTGTATGGGATACAGGTGCTGCAAGTGTGTGTTTTCTGTCTGTTGCCTGTCTTTTCACATTGCCACATCTTTTATCATAGGCAATTTCAAACTTATTGTTGTCAAACAAATGAATCATTTTTGTTACAGTTTTCGCCTGCTGTGCATATTTAATCATCCTTAGCCTCCCTGAGGTCAGCAAGTTATTTCTTTGTATGTTTTCTGATCTTTGTAAAGTGTTACTTCCCACATTCAGGTGTTGGCTCCACTTAAAATGTCTGGGGTGTGGCTTTCATCACTTTATGATCTGAACATTCAAGAACAATAGGAAACAGGGGATGCAGCCCTGACAGGCCACCATCTGCCAAGTGCCTCTCCTTTGCTGGACCCTTCCCTCCGTGGGGGACTCACCCAGCATCTGGCCCATGTGCTCTCCTCCCTTATCAGAGAACTGGTTGTGGCTGAGATCCAGCGTCTTGATTTGGTAATTGGCCTGGACAAAGAAACAGTGTAGAGAGAGATGATTTTTATCTTCTCTATGGCTGCAAATACCTCTTTCATCTCAGGACCGTGTGATGGAGGCCTCCCATGAACCAAAAATTGGGTGGACCAGAGTTTTTAGACAGAAGACATTCTCTTGTGCATTTTTTTTGTGTAACGGTTGATGACCTCTGGGAAGGTCTCGTCCCATCCAAACAGTCCTGCTGTCACCATGGCAGTTGTCAGGCTCAGCAGAGTCCAGACCCTCACCAGCTCCCTAGACATTTGGCAGGGGATGGGTGGGTGGGGGCCCTCACTTCTCTCTGCCCAGAGCCACCCGCCAGGCCCCCCACATCGCCCAGGGCCATCTCCCACAGCTCTGGGTGGCACCCGCCCCTCACTTCTTACCGACAGGGCTTGGCACAACAGTTCTGCAGATTCGTCCCTGAAGTTATTTCCTGCAGTGAAGTGGGGGGGGGGCATTTGCAAGGCTGTCCAGACTAGGGCTCCCTTCCCCTCCAGAGTCCTGGCCCTGCCAGGCTCTTCCCTTTGGAACAATCAGCCATAGAAAAGCTGGCAAGTACTTAAAGAAAATATACAGACATGGAAGAAAACAGGAGAAAAGAAGGCAACTGTTTGCCTTCCTCTTTAACCTTTTCTGCTCTCTCTGCTGTGATAGGGCAAGGAGTTCCAGGAGCCAGTGCACCGTCCCCTGTGCGCCCCCTGGTGGCACCAACCCCAGCTTTGTGCCTAAAGTCTGTCATGTGCTAAAAAATAAGACTATAGCTGCAGGGCCAGGACCAGAACCAGAGCGGGCCAAGTGAGGCACGCAGTCTGCATGCAAAATTTCAGCCCCGTAAGTGCAATGAGCAATATCTTAATGCAATATTTGTAAAAATCAAAATTAATGCAGCACTTCTAGGATGAACAAAATTTTAAAATTTTAAATAAAGGCAGGATCTGATCCTGCCCTTGCATGGCTAGGCCTCATTCACCTCACCACAATCTGTCCCTTTCAGATCCTGTTTTATATTGGAAGTGCTGATATTTTGTTAACCAGACCTTTTTTTTTTTTTTTTACATAATTTTTTACTTTTACTAACATTACAACACAATATTATTTACTTGGATACTGAGCTTTTTTGTGCCCCTTAAATTCTGGAACCGAGGTGTGCGCCTTCCTTATCTTTTTTTTTTTTTTTTTTTAAAGATTTTATTTANGGCAGAGAGGCAAGCAGAGAGAGAGGAGAGAGGAGGAAGCAGGCTCCCTGCTGAGCAGAGAGCCCGACGTGGGCCTCGATCCCAGGACCCTGGGATCATGACCTGAGCCGAAGGCAGGGGCTTTAACCCACTGAGCCACCCAGGCGCCCGCGCCTTCCTTATCTTACTCTCAGCCCAGCACTGCTAGACAGTTTAAAAGATTTCTGGAGAATTGGGATGCCTGGGTGGCTGAGTTGGTTGAGCGTCTGACTCTTGATTTTTGGCTCTGGTCATGATCTTGGGGTTCTGGGATCGAGCCCTGCATCAGGCTCTGTGCTCAGCAGGGAGTCTTCTTGAGGATTCTCTTCCTCTTCCCCCTCTCCTCCACTTGCACACTCTCTCTCTCAAATAAATAAATCTTTAAAAAAGATTTCTGGAAAATAAATGATATAGAAGCTTATCCCCAAATTTCTCCTTTAAACCTTTAATAATCTTTGTATCTTTAGCACCTAAACAGTGCTTGGCACCTAAGAGTGCTCCGTAAATGCTCACTGAATGAATGAACGAATCCACTGAGACACAAATGCTTCTTGGTTTGCATCTGTACCAGTGCAATAAAATGAGATAATAAGCTAGTCAAGGTATAAGATTAGGTTTCTAGCTATTCAAATTGTGTTTACATCAGTGATTACAAATAGTAGAGCTGGCTGTAAGTTTGATAAAATACAGATTCCTAGATCCCTCCCTTTAAAGATTGTGATTCAGCAGCTTGGAATAGGACTGAATAATTTGTATTTTTACAGTTTTTGGTATTATGTTAATGTTATATTAGAGGTCTTAGCCAATGCAACTAGAAAAGTCACTGGCAACTATAAATATTGGAAAGAAGAGACAAAATTCCCATTATTTGCAGACATGATCACCTACCTAAATAATCTAAGAAAATTAACTGACAAAATATTAGAACTAGTAAGTTAACTCAATAAAGTGACTAGGGAGGGGCACCTGGGTGGCTCAGTCAGTGAAGCGTCTGACTCTTGATTTTGGCTCAAGTCATGATCTCGGGGTACTGAGACTCATGTCAGGCTCTGCGTTGAGTGAGGAGCCTGCATCAGATTCTCTCTCCCCTTCTCTCTGCGCCTCCCCTCCTCCCACTTGCATTCTCTAAGTAAATGAATGAATGAATGAATGAATACATAAATAAATAAAGTGACTGGATATAGGCTCAATGTACAGAAATTAATAGTTCTCAGACATATCAGTAATAACCACTTAGAATATATGATAGAAAAAACATACTGTTCATGCAAGAATAAAATGATAAAACACCTGGATCTAATATGAAATATGCAAGACTTCTAATGGAATAAAAGCATAATACTTTATTGAAGAAGATTAAAAAAAGACTTGAAGAAATAGAGACAAATGTAGTGCTTAGGGTTTGGATCCAAGCATTGACTTCAACATCCACACCTTTAATCATTCTGATTTACAGATAACTTGCCAAGAGCCAAAATGGAGGCAGTATAGGGAAATAGATTTTCCATTGGTAGAATTGTAACCTTCTACTGTCCTCTTAAATGAAGACATTAAATTATTTTGAATGTGTCAATTCTTTCCTAAATTAATCTAGAACATTAAATATAACCCCAAGAAAAATCCCAATAGTTTGGGGTTTTTTTTGATGGAACTTGACAGGATGACTCTAAAATTCAGCTAGAGGAGATAATTGCACAAAAATAGCCAAGATTACTTTGAAAAAGAAGGTCATAATTTGTCCACTCAAATACAAAACATATTGTGTCATATAATATAACTATATAGCTAATATATTACATAGTATATACTTGATATATTTCATTAATTATAACTAATCATTAAATTAAAACACATGGCATATAATTTTAATATTCTAAACAAATACTAAAACAGTGTGGTGTTGACACAGACATAGACACAGAGATTAATGAAATGGAAAAGAAAATCTAGAAAGAAACCTGTATTTATAAGGAAGTTTAATATACAATAAAGGTGACATTTCAAATTAGTCAATAAAGAATAGATTATTCAGTTGATGATGCTGGGGCACCTAGCTATTGGTTTTGGAAATACAGTGTTTGATTCTTTCTCTACCTCATGCCATGAACAACAATAAGTTCCAGATATATTGAAGATTAAGGATGAAAAAATAAAACCACAAAAACATCTGAAGATGGGGTGCCTGGGTGGCTCAGTGGGTTAAAGCCTCTGCTTTCGGCTCAGGTCATGATCTCAGCGTCCTGGGATCGAGGCCTGCATCAGGCTCTCTGCTCAGCAGGGAGCCTGCTTCCTCCTCTCCCTGTCTCTCTGCCTGCCTCTCTGACTACTTGAAATCTCTCTCTCTGTGTCAAATAAATAAATAAAATCTTTAAAAAAAAAACATCTGAAGAAAATTAAGGAAAAACTTTTTATAATCTAAAGTAGAAAACAGTTTTTTGAGCAGGACTATAAAAATCAAATCTATAAAAAAAGTATGATGAACATTTTTTTTAAAGAATGATGACCTTGACAACAGTAAAAAATACAAATGTAATGAGAAGAAAATGCCATAAGCAAAGCCATATGGAACATTCTAACATTCAATGTGAATATGTATAATATATAAAGAGTTTCTAACACTCAATAATACAAACAATCCCATAGAACAATTGACATTTCATAGAGGAGGAAATAAAAATGGAAAGCGGTAATGTAATAAAAGCGGTAATGTAATAAAGCGGTAATGTAATAAAGCGGTAATGTAATAAAATTTCGGTAGGAATGTAATAAAGATAGTAATACTGATGAACACTTATTGAATACTTAGGTCCTAGGTATTGTTCTAGGTGTTCTAGATTTTAATTCACTTCAGTCTCAGCAGTCACCGTCTGAAGTAGGTAAGGTAATTCCCCCTAGTTTATAAATGGGAAAAATGAGTCACAGAAGGGTTAGATAACTTGCCTTGTGTCAAAGCTGGGATTTGCACCCACATACTGTGACTTCGACATCTATACACTTAATTATTCTCATTCACAAAAACATGCTAATAACCAGGAAACAGATATTCCATCGGTGGAATTGTAACCTGGTATAGTTTTTTTTTTTTTTTTTTTTAGACTTTTTTTTTTTGACTTTTTTTTTTTTTTAAAGTAATCTCTACCTCCAACATGGGGCTCTTACTCACGACCCTGGGATTAAGAGTCACATGCTTTTTTGACTGAGTCATCTAGGTGCCCCTGGCATGATCCTCTTCTTTGTGGTTTTTTTTTTTTTTTTAAGATTTATTTATTTATTTTAGAGACAGAGAGAGAGTGCACACATGAGTGGGGGGAGGGCCAGAGGGAGAAGCAGACTCCCCACAGAGCCTGATGTGGGGCTCAATCCCAGGACCCCAGAACCACAACCTGAGCTGAAGATAGATGCTTCACCAACTGAGCCACCCAGGTGCCCCTATTTCTAATAATTCTATTTTCTCAAGTTCTTGGTGCTGCCATTTGTTAGAATCAGACAGCTCTCACAGTGTTTTGTTTCCTTGTTTTGCAAATTTTGGACTGTGAGCCCATCTTAAGTGGAGATTTATCTGTGGGAATCCCAAACAGCCTGGAGCCTGGGTCAAGGGACTGTTCCTCCAGTGAGGTGTTCTGTTTGTTCCTGTTGCGTGCCCCAGGGCATTACCAGCATAGGACCTCTTAGGTTAATTTCTTAGGGGTTCCAGGACCCTAAAGATAATATAAATTCAAACCAAAAACCTGAGTGAGGACAAGTCTGTGGGTACTAGAGTTCTCAAGTGACTTTGTGTATGTGTGTGTGTGTGTGTGTGTGTGTGAGAGAGACAGACAGATAACAGACTAATTACACACTGAGTGTACAATTGGGGATCAGGTAGCAATAAATGCTGTTAAGAAAAACCCAGCAGGGAAGTAGGACAGTGATGGGGATGGAGGGGAGGTCAGGGAAGTCCCCTCTAGAGATGACATTTGAACAGACAGAGGCATGAATAAAGCAACAGAGTGAGCCATGCAGACACCTGGGGTAGAGACTTTTCAACCAGAGGCAGGCATGCTGCCAAGTGAGTCAGAAGTCTCTTGTCTGGGAGAGCCAGGAAGCCGGTGTGGCCATGGGGAGGGGGAAAGGATGACCAGAGGGCTTAGCAGGGTGTTCTGATCCTGGAACTCAGAGGGGGCCTGGTCGGGCTCAGTTAGACCCTGGATTCTCTCTGCTTTTCCCCTTGTCTCCTTTTCATCCCCTTGCCCTCTCCTGCCTCTTCCACGGGCTCACCTGAAAGCTGGAGTTTCCACAGTGAAGACGTATTTCTCTGAAGGAATTCTGAGATGATTCTGGCTCCCTTCAAGCCAAGATCGTTGTCGGAAACATTCTGAAAAGCAAGAACACGCTTATGTGTCTGAATATACTACCCGAGGGCCCTCATTAACCAATGGTGTCGGGAGGGGCTTACTTAAGGCTTGCGCCAGGAGTAGGGCTGGGTGGGGAGAGGGGCAGGGGTGAACGGGTAGGAAAGGTTGGGAAGAGCAAAGGAGGGAAGGACGATGGAAATTCAGCTTTCCTAAGGCCTGGCTGAGAGGCCCTCCTGCGGGTCTCAGTTTTCTCTGAAGTTGGTTTTGGTGACTCCCCACTTCTCTGGTTTAGCCCTAGTTCTTTATTATTATTTTTTAAGATTTTATTTTATTTGACAGAGAGAGGCACAGCGAGAGAGGGAACACAAGCAGGGGGAGTGGGAGAGAGTGAAGCAGGCTTCCTTTTGAGCGAGGAACTCAATGTGGGGCTCGATCCCAGGACCCTGGGATCACAATGTGAGTCTAAGGCAGACACCTAACAACTGAGCCACCCAGGCACCCCTAGCCCTAGTACTTTAGATAAGCACACTGTACATTTTTTTTTGAAACCTAAGACAGCTTTATTTAGAGAGTTTGGCATAAAGCAATTGGAAGAGTAATTCATCATTGTAAATTTCACTCGCTGATTTGTGAAACATGAAAGACTGTGCCGGGAACATGTAGGGATACAAATGGACACGGTTCTTTTGGGCTCATGGGAGGGAGTTTTATTTAAACCAACCCTTATTATCTTAATTGTTTCTCCTCTCTTTTTTCCCCCATTTTTAAATGATGGCAAACTAGACATAACACAACATTTACCGTCTTAACTATTCCTAAGGGTACTGTTCAGTGGTCTGAAGTATATTCACACGCTGACGCAACCCTCACCATCATCTGTCTCCGGACACACTGTGTTTGATGAAAGTATTTCATGCCTTTATTTTCTCTAAGTTCACTTTAAAGCGACTCTGCGGAAGGGCTTACAAAGTCCAGACAGAACTGGTTTCCTAGGGTTTCCTCGGGCCACAGGGAACAGAACCCCCGGCCAGCCTCTGACGCGCGGCCCTCCTCTGAGAAGTCACCTCTGGGGGAGAGGGGCCTCCGGCCCGCAGAGAGCTGGAGGCCGGCCGGGGCCAGGGCGGGGGGGTCTCTGGCCCGTCCCAGGTGGGTTTGAGAGCCCCGGGGCGGGGGTGGGAGCCAGCAAAGGGGGCACAGTACCAGCTCCTGCAGGTAGTAATTCTCTTGCAGCATCTCCACCAGGCTCAGGAGGCCCTCCTCCATGAGACAGTTGTCTGCCAGCTCCAGGGTGATGACACTGGTGTTGGACTTCGGCCGCCACAAGGGGAGGGGGAGAAAGACCGAGGGAGTCGGTGACCCGATCAGTTCCTTGCCCCTGCCCAGAGCCTCTCCTCTCCCTTAACATCCCAGACTTTTCGGAGGGTACGGAGCTGCAGGCTACCCCTTCTGGAGAACGGACAGGAGAGGGAGAAAGCCCGGGGACCCGCTGAGATGTGCTGGGACAGTATGCTAATTCTGGGCACCTCCACCAAAGAGGGCTCTGCAGGGGAATTTAGAAAGGGGACATTAAAACAATGAAGTCCCTGAAAAATGAGGGGCACAGGGATGAGCGAAACAGAGTGTAGGTGTTTAGCCTGGAGGAGAGAAGCTGTGACCTACTCTAAGATTAAGGAGAAACTGTTGCATTTAATCAGGGTATTGAAACAGAGCATCCACTGGGCCTGCTTCCTTCGGAGGTCTTGCTCAGGCTCTGGCTTATGTGGCATGTTTCTTTAGTCAGGACTTAGCCCCAAGACTGCTTGGAAGGACCTGGACTTCAGTCTTAAGTATCTACATCCAAGCTAGTAGGCATGCCCACAGGCAGCAAGGTCGGAAGAAGTGACTTGGAGCAAGAGGGCCAGGGGTCTGCTCCATGCAGCACTGCTATTCTCCCCTTCCGCACCTCGGGGGGGTCCCAGTGCAGCAGGTGGCGGGGGGGGGTGCATTGTGCAGCCGCCCTCCCCCCACCAAGGCCTATCCACATTCATCTCACACAGGCCAGTAGCCACTGGTTACTCTTTGTGCCCACTGCTGGGGAAACAAACATGAGAGCAGAGAACACCCCTGCACCCCACCAAGTGCAAGGGCGCGGTGGCAGGCAGGCGAGGGACGGACTAGACCCACAAAACACGACCACTACTATCAGGGTGCTTTTAAGCTAAGCCAGGAAAACACAACATGTGCAAAGTTGAACAGTACACAAGATAAATACCAGTTCAGTCCACCGACATGTCACAGTGATTAATTGTCAAATTAGTGACACAGAGAATCAGAGAAGAGAAAACTCGCCCCAAACAGAAACTGTTGTCACTAAGAGATAAGTGGCCCAAGTACTGAGAGAATTGCATTATTATCCGCTTTTTTTTTCCATGAAACTCATGAGGTAATGGTGCATTCCTAACACCTCATTAATCAGTCTTTCAACACTCAATAAATTTCGAGATGGCTTTGTTCGTTCTCTGCTCTTCCCCTCTTCCCTACCCGCCCAGGAAGCAGTACAATCTCCCATTTCACGTAGCCTCTTAATGGGCATGTGCTGAATGCAAATGCTGTTCTATTTCCCAAAACAAGTGAGTGCTTTTTTTTTTTAACCAAACTTTCCCTTTACAGTCCTAAATGAACAGTGTTGTGCTGACCTACAGTCGTCATGTGTTTTGTTTTTCTGGGATGCAAGGTGGCTTGTATACAATCAATTATAATTATATAAAGCCATGATGAATTCAAGGTCAAGTCCTTGGTTGCTGCTCATGCCAAGCAGAGAGAGAAAGAGAGAGAGAGAGAGATTCCTGTGGGAAAATATGATCAACTGTACAATGTGATCTTTTAAGAATTATAACGTTGCAAAAGGCAAACACTGAATAAAAACAGCTCAGTAGTGAACCTATTTATAGCAAAGGTGAGCTTTGGAATTGAGCCCCAGTCTGACATTTTGTATTATGCACTTGCATTAGTGGCCAGCGCAGCCACTTACCCAGGGCTGTGGCCTTTGCTTCCCGAATCAGAAAGAGCATAGGCTTCCAGGTCCACGGTCCCTAGTAGCCCCCTTCCCAGGAGCTAATGGGGCATCCATGCCTGTGAGGTAAATCAACTGGCAGTCAAGCAGAGCCTGGGGCAGGGTGGGCCCAAAGCTTGCAATCTAGGGTCCCCTGGAAGGATGTCTCTGAGTCTCGGGCCCACCACTCTGTTCAACCCCCACGTCTACCAGTCTCCAGGTGCCCCCACTGGCATGCTTACCACCAAGGCTATAGCAATAGCCTTGGTACCGCTGGGGCCTAGCCCATGGTGGTTGAGGTTCACGTAGGACTCCTCCATGTTCCGGAGAAAGTAGGAGACGGGCACTACGCCCATCAGTTTGCAGGCCTCCAGGTATAGTTCCCTTTGTCCAGTGGTGAAAAATTTCTCTGTATCTACACAAAAAGATGCAAAGGGATGAAGTGGGGTTTCTCTTCTCCCTTTGCCTTATTTCCCTTCTAACCCCAGGCCAGGCGCGCTTCTGCCTAGTGTCCCCTCTGCCTGAGGACGTCCCTGAGGTGGTGTGCGCAGGGGGCGACTCCAATGGGGAAGGCAGCCAGAGGTGGGAGAGGGAGACCCAAACTTCAGAAAGCCCCCGGTGGACGTGTCCCTCTGGGGAAGAGACAAGGCCTCTGGTTTTAGGCCCCAAGCTTTCCCAGAAGGAGAAATGTGCCCACACCCACTTTCCCAGGTTGCCCGCATCCAGGCCTGATTTATCAAGGATCCTTAAAGGCCCAGCTCTCTTGCCCACCGTGGGACAGCTCTGAAAGGCCAAACGGACAAGAAGCTCATTTGTGAAATGAAGGGAGCCTTCATTTATTTTAGTTTCACGACCACTGTTGAAATGAAAGCGACAGGGGAAGCTTTACTAAAGATTTTGTGAGGTTCCAACTTTAAAATCCCCAAGTAGGACTGAGTGGGCTTCTCAAGGTGGCCAATCAGTGCAAGATGGGGAGACCCCTCCCCGCCCCGCCCCAAATCAGCTGGAAACAAACTTGTATTTGAGGGGGCTTTGCTCTTTCAAAGACTTGCATGTCATTTTTCCTCCCAAAAAGACAGTCATGCCTCCTTTCCTAATGACAAATCTAGCCCCAAATCACACACAGCTGATCAGAGCTAAAACCAGCTAACAGAATAGGGGACTTCATCTTTCCATTCCAACCTCTTGGGGCCTTTGTTCCTTGGGCTTTAGACCTGCCCGGCTCGTGGGCAACGGGCCTCCCTGGGTTCCGTACGCCCTCACAGCTGTCTCCTCCTTCAGTGAGCCCCTTCGATGGCCAGGCTCCCCATGGCAGGCTGGGTCTAAAGCTTGCATCTGTTTTTCCTTCGGATGCCAGGGCCTTTGGCCAACCCACCCCGGACGCTCCCGCGGCAGACAATGTGAGCTTTGTCGGTGAAAGGACAACTTGACAAGGAAGTTGACCTTGTAGGCACAGCTGCTAACTGGCCTTCTCCAGGACGCTTGTAGAGCAGTCTCTCCATCTCGGCGCCACCGACGTTTTGAGTTGGCTAATTCTCAGATGTGAGGAGCCGTCTTGTGCCGTGAAGGATATTTAGCAGGATTCGTGCCCTCTACCAGTGACACGCCACCAGCATCCTCCACCCCGCCCTGCCCCGTTTGCCAAATGTCCCCTGGGGCGCAAAATCGCCTCCGAGTGAGAACCACTGCTGCGTGGGACAAATGGCACGTGGCCGGTGACAACTTGTCCTGCCTTCTCTCCCTCCTCCGCTTCGTTGCCAGCTTGCTATTGCACCCGGACTCATGTCTCAGGCCGGCCCAGGAAGCCCTCCCCGCCCCGTTCCCAGCTCCTCAGTCCCAGCGGCGGGGGCGCGAGAAGCGGAGCAGCTGGGCCCTGGATTTCTGCCCCGGCACAGCATAGTTGCCCTTGGAGATTCCTGTTTGCCACGGCAGGGTCGGTAAGCCCCACCTTTGTCCTTGGCACTAATTCTGGTCTGTTTCGTTCTGCTGGCCCTTTCTAGCTGTAGTCACTATGGTTGGATTTCACTTGATTTTTAAAAAGACTTTATTTATTTATTTGAGAGAGAGCGAGAGAGCAAGAAAGAGCATGAGCTAGGGGAGCAGCAGATGGAGAGGGAGAAGCAGACACCCCACTGAGCAGGGAGCCTGATGCGGGGCTCGATCCCAGCGCTCTGAGATCATGACCTGAGTGAAAGGCCGACCGACAACCAAAGGTGCCAACTCTGGTTGTACTTTGGAGGCAGATTGCAACAGTGTTATCTCTTGTGGGGAATTGGGGGGTGGGGAGGAATGGGGTGGAAGCAGGAAAATGGGAGAAAACATCCAATTTCTATCTGGCACCCCCTCCAGGCAAAATTGCTGTTGAAAACATTAGGGCATTAGCGGCTGTCTTGACATGGAAAAGAAGTCAGAAAAAGAGCAACAAGGTGCGGGGTCGGGGTGGGGGCAGGAAGGAGGCAGGCGAGGAGGGGAAGCTGTGTGTTGACCATGGGTGGGGAGGTTTATGAACTGACTGACCCAGAGGTTAGAGCACAGGAGAGAAAGGCTACTGGGCTAGCCTCAGCCTGGAAGCTGCAGGCTAGCCCATTAGGTGGGTGAGCACTGTGCCCACCTTGCTTCACAGGGGTTCTGGGCACTTCCCTGCTTGGGGAAACAGAGAGGGAGAAGGTAAAGGCATTGTTTGCGATAACAGAGTCTTCGATGCAGCTCAGACAGCTCCCTCCTCCCCCGCCCTCCCACCTCCCAGGGCACTTGCTTTGTCCAGGGCGAACTACCAAGTAGGAGAACTGAGACCTCGAACGTGAGTAGAGAGGAAAGTCACCAGGATGCAAGATGGGCCACAGACACTCCCGGGGCCCCCACAACACGGAGCACGAAGGCAGATCAGCAGGGCGGGGTGAACAGGGGATCATCGAACACTGGCAGCCCTCTGTGGCCTGGGGCGACCCACACAATCTCTGCAAACCTCAGTTTCCTCCTCTTTAAAAGGTGGGTAAAAATGACTACCTCCCGAGACTCTTGCAAAGATGACAGAAGATGCCACATGCGGAAACATTGAGAAAGCCAGAAATCCCTGTCCATGTATGGGTTTAGCTTCTAACAAGCTGATGTGACCACTCTGCTCATCAGGGAGGCCAAGAGCACAGGGAAGCTGCCTGCCACCACCAGGCTGCCCTTGAGGAGGACGTGGCATAAAGCCGACCCCCAGGCTGCTGCCACGCGTCTTCCGCAGGACAGCCTGCGGGCCAGAGCTGTGGCCCACCCGGGAGAGCAGAGCTCTCCAGCTCCTGAGGAAGGGGGCGCGCCCCCACCCCGCCCACGAAGGGCCCACTCTCACCTTCGATCTCCAGGTCTGTTTCGGAGCTCTCCCGGGCTGCCTTGTCTTTATCCACAGCCACGGAGGCCTCCGGCTCACAGTAGAGGGTTTCATCACTGTTCTGTGGCGCTGGCTCAGTTTCTAGTTCATCTGGAAGAAAAACTTATCTCCTGATGCTGGAAGTGAAACCTGCTGGCCTTTCACATGGAGCCCGACCTATGCTCCCTGGCTCTGCAAGCCCAGCCAGGCCACGGCCTGTGACGCCCCAGCCTCACGGGGCTCGGGGTGCCGAGGAACTGCAGTGTGCGTTCAGTCCCACCAGGGGGCTCCATTCTACAAGCCCCCACTCCCGGACCCAGTGCTGCCTCCTGATGGCCTGTAGGGTCTGGCGCGGAACACCCCCCCGGCTCCTGCCCCATTCCCTGCTTTGGGCCTGTCTCTGAGACTGGGGCAGCACAGGGCAGGCGATTTGGGTCAAATGTCAAATGAAGTGGAACAGGAACAGTCCCAAGGAGAAAGAAGGATGATTCCTAACGACTTGACCTAGTTTCTCTCCCTTCCAATCCAACATTTAGGACCACAAAGAAGGAAGGGCTTGCAAAATCTTGCTAGGGTTGAAATTAATTACTATGATTAACTATCTATGCCCTACGCTTTCCTCCCACCAGTCCCTTTACTCACTGGACCTGTGTTTTCTGCCGTTGGACCACTGATCTGGGACCAGCATGGGTTCCTGGAAACCTCAAACAAGGGTCCGGAGCTAGTCATCCCCCTGCCTCCCCCCCTGCCCCCCACCAACAGCCGTGGGATGCAGTGTTTGGGGGAGCCATGCTCCACCACCAGTAACCCATCAGAACTTGGCCAATCTACTCTTTGGGTGGGCTGAGCATTTGTGGCAGAGGTCCTGTGTTTTAACCCCCCACGTTCTAAGATAGTGGGTTCCTAATGAGTTCATCCAGGTCTGTGTTTTCTTAGTCCTTATCCATAAACCCGAGCTCCAGTGTTTATTTCCAGGAGGGTAAGACAAGGTCTGCATGATAACAGTAGAAGGAGCCACATACCAGCGGTTGGAAGGCGTACAGTGGCTTAGCTGTCAAACTCAGCCATCAAAAAGTGATGACTTTCTGAGTCTTAATGGTGATGGTGAACTAATCCTGATGTAGTATTAGCCAATTCGGGTGGGCAAATATTCCCAACGTGGCTGATTAGCTCCACTACAGATTATATTCATATTTTACCCATTCTTTCACAAAATGAAAAAGAAAATCAGCCAATTCCAGCAGAGCATCGCATCCAGCTCTCCCACTCCCTGTTTGGGAAGCCCTGAAGCCAAGTCACTGTGACACACCAACCCGATTCTAGAGGAGCGGTCCCGTGTGAAGAGGGGAGGGGGCTTCAGGGTCCATGTGATCCCTGGGCACTACACTGAGACTGCCCAGAAGGGCCCGAGAGGTGAGAGAGGGGATGCCTGTTCACCTTTTGTCTCAGGCTCAAGAGGTTCATCACTGTCCATGGTTCCAGGGCCCTCCCCGGGGCTGCTGTGAGCTTCTTGCCACCTGTCTGCTGCTCCCCTAAGCAGCACACCCGTCCATTCACTTCTGTCTCAAAATCCGTGTACCCTGCCCTTCACAAAGATAAATCCCAGGGGGGCCTGGAGTTACCCTTCCATCCCAGCAAGCCCTGAGGACAGTGGGCTTTGGTGGGAACAGGACAGGCATGGAGTGGACCCCAACTCTGTCTGGGAGAAGTCGCTACTTCCCCAGAACATCAGGGGAAGTGGTACAGCCCAATTCCTGGGAGCCCCGAAGAAAGGATGCCCACCCACCTGCGACTTTGTGACTTAGGAGCCGCTTTCATTTCACCTCTTCAACATTCCGTGACCTCATGCAGTCATTGTGATCCTTGTGGGTGGACCTGGCAACAGCCAGCCTCCCACCCTCTTGGTGGCTCTGGGAGGCCCTCTTTTCTCATATGTCCGTGGGGGCCAAGCCCAGGCTTGGCTGTGAGTGTGCAGGTGCTGTGGGGGGGCCTCTCAGTGGCATTGTATTTCCCTCTGAGGCAGGAGCAAACCCAAGGCCCTTAGTCAGGTGACTGTGAAGAGCGGCCACCATGTTCTTCTCTCAAGGTGGTTGTGCTTCAGGTACGAAAGACTTCAGTGATGGGTGAAGTCTGTTTTCTTCTACCCAGTTCTCTTCCCTTTTTTCTTTCCCCCTCGGGAGAGTGTCCTCAACCTTGGAGCAGAAGATCAAAAGCAAACCCCGACAAACATATGTTCTGTCACTACAATTTGTTGCAGCCAAAGCACTGTTCAATCCAAATTACCGGGCTGCCTAACTTGAAACCACTCAACCATCATTCACATGCTGGGCTGTTTTCACATGTCTTGGAGTTGAAGTTCACTTGCAGTTTACTCTCAAGAGAATCTGGAGGCGTGTTTGCTCCTTCTTGATAAGCTCTCAGCACAACAACGGTCAGGTCAGTGACTGGAGGGCTTGGGGACGTGGAAATCCCTTTTTGCCACTCAGAAGAATGACGACAATCTAGGAATCTGTTTAGGGAAGCCAGAGTTAGAACCGTGGACCAAAAGAGAAACATGTATATCCGAGATGTTACTCATTCCTTCAGGCATTTGTTCTGTAAGATATTTATGGAGAATCTGTTACAAGGCCCCGAGGTCAGCGAACACTGTGGGCGAGGGTGCAGACATGATTATGGCATGGACCTTTCAGGGCACGTATCATACAAGATAGAAATTGACACAGCTAACCCTAGGGTGTGAGGGTCGTGGGCAAATATTTTTGGCAGAGCTCCCATTCATAAAACAAATCTGGGTCACCCTAAGCCGACACGGCAACACCTGTGGTTCAATGTCATGTGGTTCCTTGAAAGAAACACCAAGCAGACCAGGGGGAGTGTTCGGCTCCTAGGATGAATTGGTAAGCACGAGTGGGCATCTGGTATACTCCATTCTGGTGCAGAGGATACGGAAGTATCCGTAAAGGAGAAAAAAGGGGACTGGAGAGTATGTTGGTTCTGGTCTAAACTCTAGGTGCTCTGTCTGGACAGCACCATATGGTCTCAGGCACAAAGGGAGAATTAGAAAATTTGGAGGAGAGCACCATAAATAGCTACTGGGCCAAGGAAATTGATTAGGGTCATGAGGGAGATTGAGTTCACGGGAAGGTGAGGTTTCTTCAGGCTGGAGAGCATTGGTGGGCTCCGGACAAGCAGCGTCCAGGCCAGAGGCATTTCCAGGAATGTGGAATAAAGGAAGCCACAGAGCCCCAGGTGGGTTTGGGGGAATATAGGGTGCAGGGAGTAGTAGGGAAAAGGGAGGCAACGAGGACCAGAGCAATTTCAGGGATAGATTCAATGCAGCGGAAAGTCAATAGGAAGCCATCGAATATTTTTTTTTTTTTGAAATAGAGAAGTTTATTACTGATAGGTTCTGAAGGAAGTATTTGGCATGCCTAGAGAGGCCATAAAACTGCAGATAAGGAGAGTCATAGGACCTGGGGTATGTGACTTTATTAGCAAGTGAGTTTATTTAAGGAGTGCACAAGGGAAAGGCCCTGGGAGACAGGGTAATTATTGCTCACAAGGACTGTTGGGAAAGTCCTATCAGGAATTTACATTTGCTTGAGTTCTGCCCATTAAATTTGGCGACAGGGAAGGCACTGGGAATTTTGGTGGGGAGTTTCAGTGGAGTGATGAGGGTAGAAGCTATATTTCAGTGGAATGAAGATGAATGAAAATTAAGGAAGCATGGATATCAGGAGAAGACAACTCAAGAAGCTTGGCTGTGAAGGAGGTGTGGGGAGATGGAAGGGTGGCTGGAGGGGGACTTGGGCTGGAGGACAGTTTCATATAGGAGAGATCTGAACCATGTTTAAATATTGATGGGAAGGAGTCAGGAAAGAAAAGGAGAGGGGTGAGCAGTAGGGGCATAATCTCCGAGGAGGCAGGAGGACGGGATCCCAAGCCTAGTGGAATAATCAGCCACTGTGTTGGGAAGGAAGGAAGGAAGGTGGTTATGGATACTGGCCAGTGTATTGGTTTGGCAACAAGGAGTAGAGAGTTTTCACTTGGTGGTTCTATTTTTCCTCTAAAGTTGGCAGGGAGATGATCTCCAGAGAACAAGAGGAGAGATCACAGGACAACAGGTTAGAAAAGAATGGTCATCATGGAAATGGGAGAGAAAGCTAATTAAGGATAAAGGATTGCTGGGGAGGGTTGAGGGCCGAAGTGTGAGGTTGGAGGCCAGAACACTAAGAGCTCCAGTCCAAGGGGCTGGTAACTTTATTCTCCAGTGCTCAGCAGCCCAGATGTCAGAGAATGAAGAGGAGGGAGAATGGTTTCACTGATCTCAATAGGAGTCATTTAAGAACAGTGGGCAGGAGAGTTGTTATTGAGAAGAGTGATAAAAGATGGTTCATGGGGATTCCATACTGGATAGAAAAAGAAATGGTGATTGAGGGGAAGCGTGAGGACAGAGGAGAGAATGCCAGGGTTTGATGGAGTTAACAGCTGAAGCAGAAGTGACAGTGGGAGAGGCAAAAAGCCATGAGGTGATTCATCGGGGTGGGTGTCTGAACTTATGATTTCAGAGGTGGAGCAGTACTTAGCCATGATACTCCAAGGGTGTCTGAAGTATAGTGGGAATGAGGCCTCATTCACCACTGAGGTGGTGGTGACAGTGAGCTTCTAGGGTTTGGGATGGCTCATCAACATTGGGCATGGGAGGACTTGAGGTAGGAAAAACTGAGTCAGGACTAGAGTCTGCAGTGAAAGAGGAGGAGGGGGCCTGAGGTCAAGAAAAATCAGGGTGAGATTGGGGTAAACACTGATGAGTGCTTGATAAACATCTGATGAATATGTGAATGCAGGAATCAGTGAATAAGTGAATGCATCAACTCAGACCAATCTGGCACGTTCTGGGAATATCTAGCCATAGATTTCGAGATCCCAGAGGAAACACTAGGATCCAGAGGCCAGGTTAGGAGGAGTGTACGGGACTCAGGTTATCATAAGAGTTGAAGGTAAGCAATCCTTTTAGCCTGTCCTGAGAGGCTGTTTGAGCCCTCTAGACCTGCCCAGGTCCAACAGATAACTACTAGCCCCTTGTAGCTATTGAGCACTTGAACTGTGGCTAGTCTAAATGGAGATGTGCTGTCCACATAAAACACACACTGGACTTCAAAGACTTAGTACAAAAAAGAAAAAAAAGGACATAAAATATCTTATTTTAAAGTACTGATATGTTGAAATGCCAATTTTTGGGAGAGATGCATTTAAATAAAACATCATTAAAATGAATTTCACCAGCTTTTTTTTTCCTTTGTATATGAGGCTACTAAAAATTTTTAAATTACATATGTGGTTCACGTTGTATTTCTCCTGAGCAGCTTTGCTCTAGGCCTTGGTCAGTAGCTTCTGCAATCCTGAAAGGAAGGATCTACTGGTACGTTCTACAGT
This sequence comes from Ailurus styani, assembly GCA_002007465.1. Classification (NCBI taxonomy): domain Eukaryota; kingdom Metazoa; phylum Chordata; class Mammalia; order Carnivora; family Ailuridae; genus Ailurus; species Ailurus styani. The sequence goes on along the minus strand of LNAC01000027.1, from coordinate 11,516,670 downwards.
AAATGAATAAAAGCAGCCATCTTGAACTTCTACACATACCTGGTGGCAGAAGTAAAATTGAACCCGCAAGGGCTTACGTTTCTTGTATATAGGAAATTTGCCTGTAAGAGAACATTTTGTATCCCTCAAAGTATTGCAAAACCTTCTACTGGTCCTACTAGACAGGCTCTGCCTCTTTGCCACCACCCAGTGGTTTATCATTGCTTCCACTGTTATCACAGTTGGGATAAATTAAGGGACTCATCCGGTCTCTCTTCTTGGAATATTTCTGACATGATGAGGCTGCAGATGGTGCAGATTATACTTTGTGCTTTTCCTTTGACTGGGAAAGCCCAAGGCTCTTCTTCTCCATGCCAAGTTTCCTTGGAATCTGCAGGGAGGACTTGCTTAGCATTATGGTTTGGAAGGCCCTTATTTCTGCCAGGGATTGTAGAAGATGACCCTACATTAGCAGTAGCCAGAGCTGGTTTGGGCTTAAATTAAAAAAAAAAATAGTAAACACTAAGAGCTTACCCTAGGTTGGTGGAAACCGAGGCTCCAAGAGGTTCAGTAACCTGAGAGTTTTCACAGGTGTGAAGTTGGCAGAGCCAGCTCTGAACTCAGGCAGTCTAACTCCAAACTTTGTGATGTTCACATCCCCCCACCTTTTCAACATTGCTGATTATGGATTGGGAAACAAAAAGAGGGCAGTCTCACTTGGCCTCGGGGAAATGCCTTTTCTCTAAAGAGTACGGCATCGGTTGGCCAGACACGTTTTGCTCACACCTGCATTGAACAGCACAGTTGAGGGCAGGTCCTTTGGCAGAGGTTTCCAAACTGTACACCAGAATAACTTGGTCTGTGTTAAGGGCTCCATTCCAGACCTGTTAAATCAGAACCCTGGGAGTAGGGCCTAGGAATTTGTATTTTTAAAACATTTCTAAGTCGATAAGGGAAACTTCATTTCACAAAATGATAAACATAGGCTCCAGGTAAGTACCTTGATTTAGGATCTGATTTAGAACTTGGACTTCTGGGTGACCATTGGGACAAAATGTAAGGGAGTTACAAGGAAGGTTTATTTCAGCCACCTGAAAAGAGTCGGTCTGGCTTTGGGGGCTCCTTAGGCAGAGCTGACATTTATGCGCTAGTTTCTAAGAGGCCTCCCAACCTTCAGATTGCCCTTAGGGCCCCTGCTTCATCTCAGGCAACGGGTGAGAGCTGTTAGTCGAAGCCAGACTGACTCTCTCCTTCTTCTTCCTTTTAGCCTTTCAGTGTTATGATGTACCCTGCTGGTCCTGGATCTGGTGACTCTCCAGAGGGCTTCCCGGAGCAACCAAGGCTCCAGCCACAAATCGGAAATCACACAGCTCAGACACTAGGTACCGAACTTGGGAGTATTACACAGTCCTTGCTTTCCAGTGTGGCTGGGGTAGACTGAGGGTGAGGGATGGGGAAGGGAGACTCAAAGAGGTCTTCGGGTCGCACAGAATCGACAGAAGACCTGGCCTTCATTTAGCGACATGTGCTTTGTTCAGTCAACAAAGATTTGGTCCCTACTATGTGACTGGCACTGTTGTAGGCACTAGAGAGACAACTCAATGAAAACCAACCAACCAACCAACCAACCAACCAGACTGGGTCCCTGCCTTGTGGAGCTTTTCCCGCAGCCTTTCTTGACTCCCTTACCAATGGGGCACCCCCTTTTTTCCAGATTAGGTAAAAAGAGGGCCCATTTGGAACAGGATGGGAAAGGAGACGAAGCTGTAGATTTAATCTGTGACCTAGAATCGGAGCTCGGGAAGACTGAGCAGAGTCCGGAAAAGAAAACAAACGGGGGAAGAAGGCGCTCTCTTCTGTGGGATGAGGAGAGAGAGATTATAGAAGTCAGGGCTGTGGGAAGCTTTAAAGAAAGTCCAGCCCCTCACTTTACAGGTGAGAAAACTGCGGGACAGACAGGTTACAGTGTACCCCAAGGGGGCCCCTAGTTAGGTGGCAAAAGTGGCAGTGAAACTGTGGCCCTAGAACGATACTATGCGGCCTCCAGCGAGGCGCTCAATTTTCAAACTGGGCGCCTGGATGGCTTCTGGGAGCCAGGCCCGGCCGTTGCCACGGGAACAGGTTCCTCGCCCCCGCGGGCCCCCGCCCGGCGCTGCTCTGCCAATAAAGTTGTTGTTGAAGCGCAGCGGGACCACGTGAGCCGCCCGGGGGCGGGGCCGGGGCCGGGGGCGGGGTCGAGCCGGGAGACCCAGCGCGCGGCCTCGAGGAGGG
>LNAC01000027.1:11466044-11514270 GCA_002007465.1 Ailurus styani | reverse complement strand
CCGGCCCAGGTGTGGGGAGGCGGCCCTCGGTCCCCGGTGTGCGTCCTGGACCCCACGGGTTCCGGGCCTGGCCGACGATCCTCGCGGGCGCCCCTCCTCTCCCCGCGCCTGTGGCCTGGTGGCGTCCGGCCACAGTTAACGTGGGAGGGGGCCGACGAAGGGGCAAGAGCCGCCCTTCCCGGGCCCCGGGGGTGCACCGGTTTCAGGGGTCCGCCGAGTCACTGCCCTGGGGGGTGGGCGCGGGCTGGCAACTCGGGTCGAGGCGAACGCCCGAATTGTCGGGGTGGGGGGGTCTGTGGGCCGAATACCCGCAAGTACTTAGCTTCCCTCGGGTTACTCCACGCTCCCCTTTTACAGCCCCCTCTCCGCGCTCCAGCCGAGTCTTTGTTGAGACACGGGTGCTCACAACCCGGAGACCATTTAAACACCAGCTTTGAAGCAGTGCCCCGTGTCTTTAGAGACGCGGCGGGGTGGAGCCAATGCCCAGCTGGTACCTTAGACAGAGCAGAGTTATTCTTTCACTTTTTCGTGATCTGCCTCCGCTGCCATTCCTGGTCTTTGAAATTCCCGAGGCTCTTAGGAGACCATCACTTCCCACCGAACTCCCAGAATGTTCTCTGGCAATTTAGAGGGCGGGACAGACCAAGAGCTACTTTCTTAGAAATAAGCGGTCACCTGCATTCTGTGCTTTTCCTTTCTGGAACTTTACATGTGTGTGTTTGCGTGCATGTGTGTGTGTGTGTAAATTCATTTATCTGTTTGTGTGTCTGCCGCTGCACGCTCCAGGAGGGCAGGGCCATGTCTGTTTTGCTCCCCGTATCTCCAGTGCTAGCACACTGCCCAGAATATAGTAGACACTCCCTTCAGGATGAGAAACTCCACAGAAGTAATTGTTTTCAGAGAATTAAAGCATATTCCTTTATCCATGTTGCTGTCATTTCTGGAGCTCCTCCGATGTCCACCACGGTAGTCTTAGTGACATATACTAGTCTCCAGGTTTCTAGGCCAGTAGTCAGAGTTTAGAGATCTCAGAAGTGGGGCCACCTTCCTCCCTCCCCCCATTAAAGTAGTGCCATTATTTTTTTACACTTTGTGTATTTGGTTTTTATGAAGGTTTTCTTTCTTCCCCTCCCTCCCATCCTTCCTCCCTCCCTCCCTTACTTCTTTCCTTCCTATAAAACAATTCTACAAACCATAAGAGACTCTTAATCTCACAAAAGAAACTGAGGGTTACTGGGGAGTGGGAGGGTGGGGATAGGGTGGATGGGTAATGGACATTGGGGAGAGTTTGTGCTGTGGTGAGTGCTGGGAAAGGTGTAAGCCTGATGATTCACAGACCTGTACCCCTGGGGCAAATAATAAAATAAAAAATAAAAACCAATTCTGTTGAAAAAACCAACCAACCACCACCAAAAATCTGCTAAATTTGAAAACAAGTACCCTCACACGTGTAAACCAGAGAGCTTCTGCCATCTGGTATGCAGAGGATGTTTCAAGGGACAGGGAATTAGCAAATCCCTGAGATTAAAGCCAGCAACATAGTTCATGGATTTAAAGGAGGTTTCCCAGTCTCAGCACTATTGACATTTGGGCCCGGATAGTTTGTTGTGGGGCTGTCCTCTGCACTGTAGGATGTTCAGCAGCATCCTTCTCCACTAACCTCTAGATGCCAGGAGCATCCCTACAGTTTTGACAACCACTGTTTCAATAATACCGAATGTCCCCTGAGGGTAAAATTACCCCTTGTCAAAAACCACTCATTGAGAGGGACACAGACTATAAATCCATGTAGACTAAAAATAAGATCGTATCTTTCAACATTTGCACAATTTTGATGCTTTTCTTGCCTTTTGAAAAAATAGAGCTGGTAAAATGAATCTCTGGTGATTGAGGGTGAGCACTTGTCCTATGTTGTAAATAAGTGATTTAGTGAGTGTGGGTGTGTGCTTGCACCAAAATACTGTGCTCGGAGTTTGCAGGCTCTAATTTTAGAGTTTTCCCACTTGCTTTCTTGCCTGTTGGCTGTCATTTGTGGCTGATGTAGCAGAGAGATGACAGCTGTCTCTTACTGTCACTGTTGGCACCTTCCGATTTACAGCCTATGGTGTGTTATGGAATGGGAAGGCTGATAATGAAGTTTGTGAAGATTTATGAATAGAACATATAGCTTTGAGAAAAAGAGCAAGGGCCTTTGCTAAGAAATACATTGTATAGATTTTGAGACACCCTTCTCGTCTACTTCAGGACTTTTTCTTTTGGAATGTACTTATGTATTAGGGGATTCATAGAACTAGAAACGCTCTTGGAGATTATGTAGCTCAAACATCCCCTGTCCCCCTCTACAGTCAAGAGTGAGTCCATCTTACCAGGGGCATGTCCAAGGTCTCACGGTTTGTTAATTTCAGTGCTAGGTCATTACCAAAGTTCTGATTCATGGTCAAGTGCTGGTTCCAATGTAATGTGGCCCTTAGAACCAGAGAGTTGATGCTTAATAGGAGTTGTGACCCCTAGATAAAAGGGGTGGTGGTGGTTATATGTGACCGTCTCTGTCCTAGATTATGAGGGACAGCCATTTTTTCATTTACACACTGAATATATGCCAGGTCCCTACCATACAGATTAGTTCATACTCGTAAAGCACTTAGAATAGCACCAGGCACATGGTAAGCACTTTATGCTAATGATAATGGTGTTCCCGGCCCTAAAATGGGCAGGCTCAGTGATGGTACAACGATGAGCAAAGTGCATATGATTCTTGCTTGTATGGGACTTTCATTCTAGTTGGGAGAAGAGTATGGGTTGGGGGATGTTGTCATCTTATAACGTGGTATTTTGGCTTGCTTCTTAGATGCTTTCTTCACATGTCGAAAAAATGCCCTCCTGGCGAAGAGCTCGTCCACCCAGGTAGAGGGTGACTTTGCCATGGCCCCTCGGGGGCCCGACCAGGAGGAGTGTGAGGGCCTGCTACAGCAGTGGCGAGAAGAAGGGTCGAGCCAGGTGCTCTCAACTTCGAGTGAGGGTCCCCTTGTAGATAAGGGACTAGCCCAGAGCAGCCTGGCGCTCCTGATGGATAATCCTGGAGAACAGGATGCTGCTTCAGAGGACAAGTGGTCCAGCAGGCAGCTGAGCGACCTGCGGGCAGCAGAGAACCTGGAGGAGCCTTTCCCTGAGGTGCTAGGAGAGGAGCCACTGCCAGAGGTCGAGGGCCCAATGTGGGCAGCTGTCCCCATGCAGACCGGCCCCCAATATGCAGACTGTGCTGTCCTCCCAATGGGTGGCCTGGCTGCAGAGCAATGGGAAGAGGACCCTGCAGTGGTGGCCTGGAGCATAGCACCCGAGCCTTTGCCCCAGGAAGAGGCTCCCATCTGGTCTTTTGATGGCCTGGGGCAGTTGCAGCCTCCCCCAGTGGAAATCCCATATCATGGTGAGTCTGACAATCGGCTGAGTGAGCCTGGGCAGCAGCTTGTCTCCAGTGTGAGCAGAGCCATTGCTAAAGAGAAGATTCTCTGGCAGGGAACTCTGTTGCTGCATTCTGTTTTTGTGAGAATCTTACAGTATCAGATCTAGAGGGGACTTAGAGATTGTCTTATCCAGCCCCACGGGCTTTAGCAGGACATGCCTGAAGTCACACAACTAAGTAGAGGCAGAACTGAAAGCACGCCCTTGTTGTGATTCTCCAAAATATTGTTTCTAGGAGTAGTGATGGAGAGATCTCAGGGCCTCCACTCTGCCTCAACCAGAATTTTATCTTCTGGCTTTATCTATGTTATATATATTTGGTTTCCATTAAAATTTGAAGAATGAGTTCTGTGGCTCAAATAGGTTTGAAATCCACTTTGCAGCTCCATGTTCTAGGGGAGGTGGGGACATGTGGTTTATAGCCCCTAGGCTTTTTTGAGTTTAAGGGTTAGGAAACACTCAAGGCTGAGATTACTCTAGAAATGTCTTTAACCTCAGGTGACTATGAAGCCCATTGATCTGTGATTCTCCAGAGACCCATAGATTTATCAAAGGTGAGAAATTGTCAGCCTACATTTATTGAGCATGTACTAGGTGCCAGGTACCATGCTAGGGACGTTGGTGAACGGGCCAAGGTGGTCTCTGGCTTTGTGGAGCTTACTGTCTAGTCTGAAAATGTCCTAAGAGTGCTTCTCAAATAGCCATAGAGAGGGATGGGTGGTAGGGAAGATAAAAAAAGGAACTTGAGGCACAGTATCTCTGACTCAGGAGTGGAGATGGTGGGGCCTGAGGGTAACATGTACTTGTCGTGGACCTCTTCTTCCCAACCCCTTCGCAGAAATCTTATGGCGAGAATGGGAGGATTTCTCCGCTCAGCCAGATGCTCAGGACCTGGAGGCAGGGGATGGCCCTCAGTTCCAGTTCAGTCTGATGTCGTATAACATCCTGGCCCAGGACCTGATGCAGCAGAGCTCAGAGCTCTACCTGCATTGCCACCCGGACATCCTCAATTGGAACTATCGCTTTGCGAATCTCATGCAGGAATTCCAGCACTGGGACCCTGATGTGAGTGAAGGGGGGAGGAAGTGCCATCTTGTATTTGCTTTGAACCTGGGCTGTTTCCCAGTGCTCTTAGAAAATGAGTTCAACCCCAGGGTTGTTTATAGGATTGGAGTTCTGCCTCGGGCTGGAGCTTTCCTGCCTGGAGTAAATGAGTTTTTGGCAGGTGCTGAGAAGACTCCATGGGTACACACTTTGCAGCACCTTTATGCAGGGAGGGAGACTTGAGGGATTCAAGAAATGGGAAATCCAGCGCATGCATCTGGTCTCTCAGCTTAACTCTTGTTGGTGGTGGCTGTCAGGGAAGAGCAGGCCCTGTGGGAAGTTTCAGTGTGACCCTGCCTGAGACAAGCAGCAGCTTCCCACTGGCCTCAGTGCCTGCTCCTTGGGTGGGAGTCACTTTCCAACACTCTTGGTACTCTGGAATGATTGGTTTCCTTGTCAATTTCCCAGATCCTGTGTCTCCAGGAAGTCCAGGAAGATCATTACTGGGAGCAGCTGGAGCCTTCTCTGCGAATGATGGGTAATGCAGCTCCCCGGCATGTTCACCGGTCTTGCTTCCTCCAGCCCTGTCTGCCCTCTGCTGAAGGCACCATCTTTTTTCTTTTGCTTCAGTAAATCCTGTCTCACCTGTGCACTAGCTCCTCTGTATGGTGAGAAAGAAAGAGTTCTGCAGTTTAAAGCAGTTCTGACATTTACTGCCATTTAATCCTTGAATGAATCCACCCTGTGAGGCTGAGTTATGGTTATCCCCATTTTTACAGTGAGGAGACCGAGGTTCTGAAAATGTGTGTGACTTGCTCAAGGTCACCCAAGCTACAAAGCTAGTAGGTTGTGGAGCTAGGACTCTAATTTGTCTGACTCTAGAATCCATGCTTTTCCTATCCAGTGATATTATTTCATTCTCTTCTGTCCTACTTCCCCTCTAGCCACTCCGTCATCTGGTTATAACTGTAAGGGAGCCTCTGCAGAACCAAGGAGTTGGCAAGGACAGGAACCCCCTTACTGAGCAGCAGGAGCAGTGCCCTAGGCACACACGCCCCGGCTACTGCCACTGGCTGGAGGGATTCAGGCTTGGAGGTCCCTGACCCATCTCCTTGGCCGGGTGTTCCTTGCAGGTTTTACCTGTTTCTACAAGAGGAGGACCAGGTGTAAGACAGATGGCTGTGCTGTCTGCTACAAGCCCACGAGATTCCGTCTGCTCTGTGCCAGCCCTGTGGAGTACTTCCGGCCTGGCTTGGAGCTCCTCAATCGGGACAACGTGGGCTTAGTGTTGCTGCTGCAGCCACTAGTCCCAGAAGGCCTGGGGCAAGTCTCGGTGGCCCCCCTCTGTGTGGCAAATACCCACGTCCTATACAACCCACGCCGGGGTGATGTCAAGCTGGCTCAGATGGCCATTCTCTTGGCCGAAGTGGACAAAGTAGCTAGGTTGTCTGATGGCAGCCATTGCCCCATCATCTTGTGCGGGGACCTGAATTCTGTTCCTGATTCACCTCTCTACAACTTCATCAGGGACGGAGAGCTCCAGTACCATGGGATGCCAGCCTGGAAGGTGAAATGGGAGAGGCCACTGTGGGGGTGGGAATATGGCCAAGGGAGAGATTCAGGTATTGGCAACTAGTGCTGCTTCTGTGGCAGGGACTTCAGCTACACCTTTTCTGGCTCCCTCTGGCTTTTTCTTGTTCTATTGAATAGTCTGTACTTAAGCCTGGACGTTAGAAATTCTTGGGTGCCTTTGGCATCTGGGAATCCTTTTAGTGTTTATCATGAATTTTTAGTTTGTAAGTAATACAGAAGTGCATCCTTGCAAGAATTCCAACATTATAAAATAAGACCAAAACCCCCTTTATCACTTACATTCCTTACCTTTCCCTTTAGAGTGAAGTAGTAATTGTTTCAAGTTTGGTGGTGGTGTTCCAGAATATTCTGTGTGCATTTACAGTGATATCTGTGTTCCTGTGATATTTAATTATGATTTACACTTATTAGGCATTTACTGGGTTCCAGGTGCTATTTTAAGCATTTTACATGTATTAGCTCACTCAGCTTTCACAGTTTCTATCACCATTCCCACTTTTTAAGTGAGGAAACTAAGGCGTAGAGAAGTTTGGCAGTTTGCTGGCTCTAGGCTATGCAGGTGGCTAGTGGTGGAATTCGGATCCCAGAGCTCTTGCCCTCCAGTAGTGTGCTGTGATTGCTTCTGAGAGCTGATTTATGATCTATTGTGTGTGTGTGTGTTTATAAACCTATTACTGTATGTTTCACTCTGTAGCTTGGTTTTTTTCATTCAACAATGTATATATGGATCTATCTCGTTCCTTTTAACTGCTGAATGTTGATAGCATAGCTATCTCATTGTTTTATCCCCTTAAGCACTGCTGATGGACCCTCAGCCTGTGCTGATTTATTTGTATGTCATTTAATCTCCCTGTTCCTCTGTTTGGCCACTGCTGTCCATCTTATCACTTAGCTTTTGGCAAGGCGTGGTAGAGAAAGGACACAAAATGGCTGAATTATTGTTGAGCACTCTGGGCTTTTATTTTAATGAGGTTACTCAAGTGCCAGCAATGTCCTCGCTCCCATGTGTTCAGACAAAGGTTTTATCCTGATGGAAACCTGCTATAATCAGGGAGCTCGGAGAACAGGAAAAAGAATTTACTAAGTGCCTACCATGTCACCAGCGCCATTAGGCATAGTGATTAAGAGCCAGACAGTCCTGAGTTCCAATCCCTGCTCTGCTACCTTGTGCAAGTTACTTAACTTCCTTAAGCCCTGTGTGCCTCTTCTATACATTAGGGATATGATGGGACCCACTTCAGAGGGTTTGTTGTTGTTGTTGTTTGGCAGGTCAAATACAAGAACGCATGGTAAAGTATTTTCCAGTACCTGCTTCAAAGGAAGCAGTCAACCATCAGTTGTTATTATCAAGATTCTTAATTGTAGGTGANTGGTAAAGTATTTTCCAGTACCTGCTTCAAAGGAAGCAGTCAACCATCAGTTGTTATTATCAGGATTCTTAATTGTAGGTGATATTATTATCCCATTTTATAGTAGAGGATATTGAACCCTAGAGAGTTAAGTAACTTGCCGAAAGTTACACAGCTAGAAAGTGGCCATTAAATTTTAGGTCTGTCTTACTTGAGATGGCATATTGAAAATTTATGTCCTTCAAGGGCAGAGAGATTGTATCTATCACTGTGCTCTCCCCAACACTTAGCTAGTGTCTTGCACATAGCTGGCATTCAAATATTTATTACTGTTAAATGAAATAAAGGGAATTTTGCTACACACAGTAGAGATATGCAGATGACTGATGGTACCCAATGTTTCCCTACTACATTCTGTCCGTTCCCAGGCTACTCATTGGCTTTGACCGAGGATGGTGACATAGATACGGTAAAGTCCTTTGGTGCATTTCCATTTGGTTGGACCCTGTGGTTTCCTCATCATGGACTTAAGTAAGATGCTAGACCTTGATCCAGAAGATCCAAAGATCAAGATATAACCTTTTCCCACTGCAAATTAAAGCCTCTGAAAGTTGATATTCCCTGTGGAGACTCATGTAGATTTTTCTGAGGTGGAATTTAGTGGACTGTGTGTTTCTACAGTTCTATTCTCTTTGACTCACGTACCTTATTCTCTTAGCCCTCGCCTCTACTTTGTGGACATTTGCGTGCTTCTAGTTTAAAAAAATAAGTTTTAATTAGCTCCTTATTTTTAACCTTCCCCTGAGACTGACGTGTCTTGCTTATGTATACTGTTGTGATGTGCGTGTGTGTCTGCATGTCCCAAATCACGGGCTGTTTTCTTTTTCCATCTTGATATCCTCATTCCTACCCGCTCTTTCCTTCTAGGTGTCTGGACAGGAGGACTTCTCCCATCAGCTTTACCAGAGGAAGCTGCAGGCCCCACTCTGGCCCAGCTCCCTGGGCATCACGGACTGCTGTCAGTATTTTGCCTCCTGTCACCCCAAGAGAGCAGGTCAGCCTGTACCACATTCTTGGTTGGCTGTGCCTCTGTGCCCATTTTGGGAGAAAGCTGGTATTTCAGTGACAAGAGAAAATGTAATTCCCTCAGTTCTCTTAGCAAGTTCCTTTGTTTTTCCCACTGTCCTCCTCATGACCTCCCAGTGAAATGGACAGCTTTAAATCCTATCTGTTGGTAAATCAGCTTGTCTTCAGAGCCAGGCTTCCTCTGTGTCCCTACACTGGAAGCTTCTCGGTGTTAAGGCAGGTTCAGCATGTGGCTTCTCTTCCTTTCTCTCACTGTATGGCTTTTCCTGGTTTGCAGAGAGACTGAAGTATAGCCGAGACTTCCTGCTGCGATTCCGTTTCTGCGACATCGCCTGTCAGCGACCAGTAGGACTGGTTCTTATGGAAGGAGTGACAGACACTAAGCCAGGTATGGAAACTAAGCTTGTTTTCTTGACCTTCTTTCCTCCTTACCCCTGATATTTGTCAGTTATGTAGTTTCTTGGTCTTTCTGTGGGTATAATTCTTAAGGTCAGCTTCTGGTAATAAGCGTGCTTTAGAAGGAAGATCAGTGGCATTCTGTGTCCATATGCACACATAGATGTGCAGCACAGTGAGAACATGGACCAGGAATCAAGAGATTTGAGTTCCTATCATGTCTGAGACCCTGAATGAGCCATGTAACCTTTTTAGGCTTAAGTAGCTAATAACCAATATGTGTACAGCATAAGGAAGATGCACATGACAGGGTTTGAAAATCATAAGGTGACAGTAGTCCTGCTTATGATAAAAAGTTATTCCTACTGAGAACTCCCAGATCAAACATGGCAGAGTACACTTGACATTCTCCCCCTTCTTGTCTCTGAAACCATTCCAAAGCAACAACAAGAATGGAAAAAAGCAATGCAAACTCCCATCTTTGAGAAGACTAGGAGACCTGAATGTATCTGAAACCATGGATCCCAGCATAGGTAGAATGGCTGCAGGAAGCACTGGAGATTGTGCAGGGGTGCTAGAAGAAGTATGGAAGGATTTATCTGGGGACTGTGTACCTCTCAACAAAGAGCCAGCACGGTGCATTTCTCCAAGGGTGAGGAGTGTACCTTAAGGTACAAAATTAAAATCTCTTATTTCATCAGCAAGAATAGGATGCACAGGTTGTGATCGGAGATTGTCTGAACCTGCTTTGGTCTTAATAGGCACTGGAGAAAAGCCTGATCAAGGTATCAAGGCCTGTTTCCATTAAGCAGTCTGTTTGAGTGGCGGGAAGGACGATGAGATACTTAGAGAGCTGCATATTGCTTTTGGCTGGGGAGAAGCAAGATTAAAAGGACTCACATACAGCCCTGTGTCATCAGGAATATTCCTGTTACTTGGAATGCATACTCAGTCCTTCCCTTAGAGAAGTTGTACAGATAGCTGGTACAGAAAAATCTCAACTAATTCAAAGCCAGGCTGCTTAAAAGGAACCAGCATGTGAGCTGTGTTAGAATATTGTAAGAAAGAAAGCAGAAGGAACAGGAAAAACAAAAGGCAAATAAAGAATGCTTACCTCAAAGATAAAAATTGTCATCATGCAGCATATGAAAGATTATGATTATTTTCCCATGAATAAAAAAATGAAGCAATTGCCTTTATAAAATAAGAGTACAAAAATAATTGCCTTTATAAAACAAGTTCAGGCACATTGCAAGACATCAGAAGATGAAATGGAAGCTGCAGAGCCAGGAAAGAATAAAAAATTTAAAAATCACATAAAACGAAGACAAACTTGGGTACAGCATAAGAAGGAATAGGAATAGATAACTGCCGAAAACAGGCCAAGAGACGGAGGCCATGAAAGAAAAAGCAAAATAAAAAGAAATAAAAGGATAAAAGGAATTAGAGAGAAATGATAGTAGTGGAAGATAAGGAGACCCTCAACATACACATAATTGGAGTTCACAAAGAAGAAAACCAATGAAATGGCACAAAAGAAATATGTAAAGTATGATTCAAGGAAGATTTTTCCCAAAATTAAAAGATTTGAGTCTTCAGATTGAGAGAATGTACCATGTTTCAGTAATAAATGACATAGGTAAATCAACAATAAGATATCTTACTGAAGTTACTAGAAGCCAGAGACAAAAGAATCCTTTGGGCAGTTGAACCAAAAAAATTGGGCTGCTCTTAAGGGTAAAAATAACCAGGTTGGCTTCAGCCTTTTTAACATTATCATTCAACTCTAGAAGACAGGAGAACAAGGCTTCAAGAAAAGAAGGTGTGATTCAAGAGTTTCATATTCAACCAAAAGCTTTTCTTGACCAAACTGCTAGAACAACCTAAAATAACCAAGCAGTGACTGGAAAAACTATATTAGAAGGCCCAGTGATAAGCAATGAATTTATTTTTTCTTGTAGGAATTTAATTTGAATTGGCATTTTGCACAAAGCAACAAACATTTCAGGGGCTCTGTGTTTTTGTTTTTTGTTTTTTTTAACTTAACGGCAAAGCTAAATCTATTATATAGCTGTAGCAATAGCGATAATGCTAATGATGGCCCCCATGCATGAAGCAGCTAGCATGCTCCAGGAACTGAGATGACTGCTGGTGTTAAGTGGGCTCAGGCAGGGAAGCAGTGGCTCAGTGCTTTATAATTACAAAATCCTAACGTTGAGACAGTAGTAGGACCCCCACATTGCATGTTAAGAATACAGTATTAAAACCCAAAACAGAACAGTATTGTATTTGAAACATAAAACAAGCATTTTAATTTAATAACAAAATTAAACCTTTAAAACACATACTGATGATCACTTTGTAAGTAGAATCATTATGTAGGGGGAAAATATCCAATTCACTAACAGCTCAAAATAATAGCAGTATTTTCAAAATTGAGATTAAATTTGGGTAAATACACCCATCCACCGTAAGTGTAGTTACCATCTATCACCATGCAATGTTATTACAATATTGACTGTGTTCCCTACGTTGCACTTTTCATCCCTATGATTTACTTACTTTATAACTGGAATTTTGTACCTCTTAATCTCTTTCACCCCCTCCCCTCGGTCAACCACTGGTTTGTTCTCTGTATTTATGAGTCTGTTTCTATTTTGTTCTTTGTTTTGGTTTTTAGATTCCACATGCAAATGAAATCATATGGTATGTGTCTTTCTCTGTCTAAGTTATTTCACTCATAAGGCCCTCTAGGTCCACCTATGTTGTCAAAAATTGCAAGATTTCATTCTTTTTTATGGCTGAATAATATTCCGTGTGTGTGTGTGTGTGTGTGTGTGTGTGTGTGTGTGTGTACACTATATGTTCTTTATCCATTTATCTATTGATGGACACTTGGGCTGCTTCATATTTTGGCTAGTGTAAATGAGGCTGCAGTGAACATTGGGGTGTATCTGTCTTTTTGAATTCATGTTTTTGTTTTCTTTGGGTAAATACCCAGAAGTGGAATTACTAGGTCATATGGTATTTCTATTTTTAATTTTTTGAGGACCTTCCATACTGTTTTCCACAGTGACCAGTTTATATTCCCACCATGAATAGAAAGACGTAAGTATAATAAGGAGATCATAATATGTGATCTTTTTTCTAGAAGATGTGTTTAGATGTGTTAACAAATAATATTTCCAGTCTAATACTAGAGTCATGCAACCCGCCAGTGCATAGTGTGCAAGGGTTCCCCTTTCTCCACATTCTCATCAACACTCGTTCTTTCTTGTCTTTTTGATACTAGCCATTCTGACTGGTACAAAGTGATATCTCATTGTGGCTTTGATTTGTGTTTCCCTGATGATTAGTGATATTGAGCATCTTTTCATGTTTTTTTGGCCATCTGTATGTCTTCTTTGGAAAAATGTTTATCTCATGAATGTCTTTTAAAGACTCCAAATCTAAAAATCTACCACCATTTTTAGACCATGAGCAGAAAGACTTAAGTGCAATAAGGAGATCATATGTGATCTTTTTTCTAGAAGATGTGTTTAGATGTGCTAACAAATAATATTTCCAGTCTAATACTAGAGTCACGCAACCCCCCCCAGTGCACATCAGAACCTGCTGACTTGACTATGACACTGATTTTACCAGGCAGCATGTGAGTTGCAAAAGAAGCTGCAGTGCTAGGTGGTGATGGTCTAACCTTCCCACAGGCAGATATTACACTGCACCAGAGAACTCTGCATTGCCCCAGTTGTGCAATAAAAACACTGTGATTCTCTCTCTCCCCAACTCCCTTTGTGGGGGAGTAATTCATGAGAAGGGAATCTAAATTTTAAGTCCCCTTCTTATAAACATTTGCAATTATTAATGATTTCTTCTTTCCAGTATGGTCTTAAAGACACTGAAAGAGGGTTATTGATTTTCTTTCTGTGACCACTTGCCTGTTTCCATTGAACTCTGGACCTTTAGGTCTTTTAACAAATAACCAACAAAGCATGTGCCCAATACAGTACATTATAGAAAAAGCAATGGCTAACAGATGATTTTTGTAAGCACTACTTACAAACTAACCAGATGGCCACAGACCAAAAGCTGTCTGATCAGTTTTCTAACCAGGAAAGTTCTAAATCCAGCTTCTCCACTGGCCCATGCCTGAATACAATTTATCCTCTTCCCGAGTACTTGCAGAAGAACTTACTTGTTTGACTCCAGCTCCGGTAGAGGCAACTGTGGCCCATGTGCTCATCTGGCCATCTGGCCTGGTGGGGCACGCAAAGGACTCTAGTCCTGTGTGACTGCCAGAACAGTGCTGTTTTTGTACATAGTGTTGAGGGAACCTCGTGTTGAGGGAAACCATTTTTAGTATCCTGCTGCTCACTGAGGTTTTTCTGGTGTACTGTAATGTAAAAGATAGAACTCAAAGTGAAGATATTAGTATTATAAACTTTTAAGCTCCAAATAACATTACATCAATAATCATAAAGTGAAAGTGCAGGCTTAACAAGGAATAGTAATCAGAAAATAACTAATGGTAAAGGGTTTTAATTCATCTGTCTTAGCCCACAACAGATCAAGCAGAAAAAACATAACTAAGAATATGGAAGACTTCAGTAGCCTGTATGTGGTTAATCTGATTGATGCATATCAAACTCTGAAGACTGAAAGCAGAGACATCTGCTTAAAAAGACATCTTTTTAAGTATTCATAGGAAATTCTTAAGAATTAGACCACCAAAAAAACCTCAATAAATCTCAAACAGTAGAAGTCATACAGTTTTTCTCTGATTACACATGCAGTAAAAATAGAAATTAGAAACAAAAAAGAAAACATTATCATCTGGATATTTAGAAAATCTCAAACAACTTTTGAGTCAAAGGTGAAATTTAAGCTAAAATTGCAGAATATCTAGAAAATAATAATAATGAAAGTACCATATATTTGTGGGCTATAGTTAAAACAGTGTTAAGTGAAAAGTTCATGGAATTATATAGAATATTTAGAATCACAGAATTACATTAGTAGATAAGAAAAGATTAAGTAAATTACACGTTCAATTTAAGAAGTTAGAAAAAAAGAACAAATAAGCTGAAAGAAAACAAGATACAAATGTGAATAATTTAGCAAACAGAAAAAATAGTGGAACTAATAAACCCTAGGAGTTTGCTATTTGGGCAAAAAAACAGCTGTCAATTAGTTAGGCCTATTATCGAACATATTTCGAAGGGCAGGGAACAAGGAACAGGAACAAGGAGAAGTATCCAGATGCAGAATAATTAATAGAATTATAGGGCGGTTCTTGGCCCAACTGAGTGCAAAAGAAATAAAAAACTTAGATGGCATATACTAATTTTAGAAAATGTATTTTAGTACAGTTGGTTACAGAGGAGAGAATCTAAGTAGGGAAGAAATACATAAAGTTCTCAGAGATAAAGTCCCACGAAAACACCAGATTCAGATTGATTGGAGAATGTCATCAAACCTTTAAAAAACTTGTAACTCCATTGCTATTTAAATTATTACAGTGCACAGAGGAAGAAAGGAGCTGGTTATTTTTATGCAACAAGTATTTTGACCCTAATACCTGACAGCAATTATACAGAAAAAACTATCGATGCTATAATTCTCTACTTAGGAATACTGATGCAAAAAAATTTAAATAGATCAGGAAACAATCTAGCATCACATTGAAAGAGCAGTATACCATGACCAAATGGAATATATCAGATATACAAAGTTGCTTGATATTGGGAAATCTATTAATATAACTTAACATACTAATATATGTGAAATCTGTTAAAATATACGAAGTACATCCTATAGATGTCCAAGAGACTGTTAAAAATTCAACATCTATTCTAGATTCTTTTTGAAAGACCCCCCTTAAATTAAGGAAAAACTAGATACAGACATACCTTGTTTTTTTGTGCTTCATTTTATTGTGCTTTGCAGACCTTATATTTTTTTACAAATTGAAGGTTTGTGGCAACCTTACATTGAGCAAGTCTATTAGTGCAATTTTTCCAACACCAGTTGTTTACTTTGTATCTGTCACATTTTGATTATTCTTGCAATATTTCAAATTTTTTCATTATTATTATATTTATTATGGTGATCAGTGATCTTTGACATTATTATGAGAATTGTTTTGGAGGGTCATGAGCCACACCCATATAAGATGGCAAACTTAATCATTCATTGTTTTTGTGTTCTGACTGCTCCACTGACCAGACATTCCCTGTCTTTCTTTCTCCCTCTCCTTAGGCCTCCCTCTTCCCTGAGACAAAATAATATTGAAGTTAGGCCAGTTAGTAACCCTACAACGGCCTCTAAATGTTCAAGTGAAAGGAAGAGTTGCATCTCTCCCACTAAATCAAAAGCTAGAAATGATTTAGCTTAGTGAGAAAGGTTTGTCAAAAGCTGAGACAGGCAGTAGCTAGGCTTCCTGCCCCAAACAGTGAGCCAAGCTGTGAATGCAAAGGAAAAGTTCTTGAAAGAAATGAAAAGTGCTACTCCAGTGGTTATGTGAATGATAAGAAAGCAAAACAGCCTTACTGCTATTATGGAGAAACTTTTAGTGGTCTGGATGGAAGATCAGCTTAGCCACATTTCCTTAAGTCAAAGCCTAGTCCAGAGCAAGGCCCTAATTCTCTTCAATTCTGTGAAGGCTGAGAGGTGAGGGAAGTGCAGAAGAAAAGCCTGAGGCTTCAGGGGTTGGTTCATAGTGTTTAAGGGAAGACGCCATCAGCATAACATAAAAGTACAAGGTGAAGCAGCAAGTTATCCAGAAGATCCAGTGGAAGTAATTAATGAAGGTGGCTACACTTAACGGATTTTCAGTGTGGACAAAACAGCCATCTATTGGAAGAAGATGCCATCTGGGACTTTCATAGCTAGAGAGGAGAAGTCAATGCCTGGCTTCAAGGCTTCAAAGGATGGGGGTCCTCTCTTGTTAAGGGCTAACACAGCTGGTGACTTTAAGTTGAAGCCAGTGCTCATTTACCATGAGAAAATCCAAAAAAGCCCACTGTTGAAACCTACTGCCCAGAAAAAAAGATTCCTTTCAAAATATTATTGTTCATTGACAACGCATCTAGTCAGCCAAGACTCTGTTGGACATGTACAATGAGATTAATGTTGTTTTCATGCCTGTTAACATAGTAATGATTGTGAAGCCCATGGATCAAGGAATGATTTTGACTTTCAAGTTTTATTATTGAAGAAATACATTTTGTAAGGTTATGGCTCCTTTATAGATAGTTGTTCCTCTGATGGATCTGGGCAGAGGGAATTGAAACCTTCTGGAAAGGATTCCTTACTCCAGATGCAGCTAAGAACATTCGTGACTCCTGAAAAGAGGTCAAAATGCCAACATTACTTAACAAGAGTGTGGAAGAAGTTGATTCCAGCTGTCAGGGATGATTGTGAGGGGTTCAAGACTTCAGTGGAGGATGTTAGAGCAGATGTGGTGGAAACAGGAAGACAACTAGAATGAACAGTGGGGCCTGGAGATAGGACTGAATTGCTGCAGTCTCAGGATAAAACTTTAACTTATGAGGGGTTGATTCTTTTTTTTTTTAATGATTTTATTTATTTATTAGAGAGCATAAGTGGGGGGTGGGGGGAGAGAGAGAGGGACAAGCCCAGTCCCTGCTTAGTGGGGATTCCCAGGACCCTGAGATCATGACCTGAGTTGAAACCAAGAATCGGACGCTTAATTGAGCTACCTAAGCGCCCTCAAAGGATTTAGAATATTATATAAACTTAGTTGATAAGGCAGGGTTAGGGTGTGAGGGGATTGATGCCAATGTTGAAAGAAGTTCTCTGGGCAGAATGCTATCAAACAGCATCATGTGCTACAGAGAAACCATTTATAAACCCCCCCCCCCCCCCCCGCATTAGTCAGCAGCCATCCATACTGAGAGAAGACTCTCCACCAGTAAAAAGATTACGACTTGCTGAAAGTTTGGGTGATGGTTAGCATTTTTTAGCAAATATTTTTAAATTAAAGTCTGTACATTGTTTTTTTGGACACAATGCTATTACACACTTGGAAGACTACAGTATGGTGTAAGCATAACTTTTATATGCACTGGGAAAGCCAAAAAATTCAGTTGACTGGCTTTATTGGGATATTTACTTTACTGCCATGGTCTGGAATGGAACCCACCTTATCTTTGAGGTTTGCCCTTAATCCCTTACACTGTTAAAGTGATCTTGGTCTGTCGGAGTGCGTGGTGGCAACAATGTACCGTAGAGGTGAGGAGCGGGAGGAGGGGAGTGGAGCCAGTGCAGGCCTGCAAATTAAAAACCAAACCCAAACCACATTTATCTCAGCTGCAGATATCAGCATCTAGCTTAAAGAAGACACTGTTACTACAGTCAAAGTCAGGAATAGGACAAGGATGACCACTCTTATTATTCAGCCATATTCAAAGATGCCAGCCAACAGATAAAGAAATAAATACGGGCGGGAAAACAGAAGTAACAAAATGGAGGGCGAGAGGTTAATTCCTCGCTCATGTTGTTAGATACCTGGTGATTCAAGAGAATCAACTAACAACTATTACAAGCGTTAAGATAATTCTGGAAAGTAGCTGGTATAATATGAATATACAGAAAAACAATAGTATTCGTGTTTAAAAATAAGGATATATTTGTTAAAACATAGCAATGAAGAAAAGACCCTATTTATAATGCCAACGAAAAAGAAAAAAATCAACAGGGAAAATGTAAAGTATATAAAGGAATATTCCATTTAATCTGAATTATTAAATTTGTTGGCATGAAGTTGTCTATAACGTTTCTTTACCCTTTTTTTTAAAAAACAGCTTTATTGTGCTGAAATTCATATACCATAAAATCTACCCATTTAAAGTGTGTAAGCCGGTGGCTTTTATTCTATTCAGAATTGTGTGTACATCACCACAATCTAACTGTAGAACATTTTCATCCCACCCGAAAGGAACCCTGTATCTATTAGCAGTCATTGTCCATTCACCACTCCCTTTGTGAAACAGTAATTGAACATAGCCGTGCAGGTTTCTAGACACTTAGTTCTGTTCCACTCACTATATGTCCATCCTATGCCAGTACCACAGAGTCTTGATTGTTTTAGCTTTGTATAAGTTTGAAATGGAGACGTTACATCCTATAACTTTGTGGGGTTTCAAGATTTTTTTGTTTATTCTGAGTCCCTTTCATTTCTATATGAATTTTAGGATTAGCATGTCAATTTCTGCAAAGAAGCTAGTTGGGGGATTTTGATAGGGATCTAGAAATCTGTAGATCAGTTTGGGAGGTATCGCCATTTTAATAATATTTAATAATATTATCTTATGATCAGTGAACATCAGTGTCTTTTCATTTATTTAGGTCTTTAATTTCTTTCCATGTTTTGTAGTTTCCAGTGTGTAAGTCTTACACTTTTGTGAAATTTATTACTATTTTATGCATTTTGATATTATACATGGAAATGTTTTCTTAATTTCATTTTTGGATTTTTACTGCTAGTGTATAGAAATGTGGTTTTTACATATTGATCTTATATGTTGCAGTCTTGAGAACTCATTTATTCTAATAATTTTTTAGTGGCGGTTAGGGTTTCTGTATAAAAGATCACGTCATCTTGCAAACAGAAACAGCATTACTTCTTCCCTTCTAATCTGGATGCCTTTTATTTTTCTTCCATGATTGCCCTGGCTAGGCCTCTCTAAAGTTGAGTGGTGAGAGTGGACATCCTTGTTTTGTTCCTGATCTTAGGGATAGAGCTTTTAAGTATGTTGTGAATTAAGTGTGATGTGAGCCTTGGGGTTCTTGTGGATTCCCTTTATCGGGTTGGAGAAGTTATCTTCTTCTTCTTCTACTTTTTTTTTTTAAGATTTTATTTATTTATTTGACAGGGAGAGAGATAGGGAGAGAGGGAACACAAGCAGAGGGAGTCAGAGAGGGAGAAGCAGGCTTTGCACTGGGCAAGGAGCCCGATGTGGGGCTCAATCCCAGGACCCTGGGATCTTGATCTGAGCCTAAGTCAGATGCCTAATGGCATCTGCCTAATGCCTAATGACTGAGCCACCCAGGTACCCTGAGAAGTTCTCTTCTGTGTCTAGTTCTGTGTCTAGTTTTTTATGTTGCTTTTCCCCCCATAAAGCAGCATTGAATTTTGTCAAATGGTTTTTCTGTGTGTGTTCAGATGACCACAGGTTTTTATCCTTCAGTATTCTATTAATATAATGTATTACATTAATTGATTTTTTGGATGTTAAACCAACCTTACATTCCTAGGGTAGTATATAGTCATTTTTTATTTGCATGGGAAAGGGGAGGTATTTACACTCGATTCAATTCTGACACCATCTACCCAGAAATAGCACCAGATTCCACAGGTGAAATAAAGGCTCAGTCCTTTATTGGGGAGTCCCACTCCCCAACTTCAGACACCAGTGACAAGCCCAGCCTGTGCTTCCAATAACCTCCTGCTTGGACTTTTTTTTTTTTTTTTTTTAAGATTTTACTTATTTGACAGAAACACAGCTAGAGAGGGAACACAAGCAGGAGGAGTGGGAGAGGGAGAAGCAGGCTTCCTGCCGCGCAGGGAGCCCAATTCGGGACTCGATCCCAGGACCCTGAAATCATGACCTAAGCCAAAGGCAGATGCTTAATGACTGAGCCACCAGGCGCCCCCTGCTTGGACTTTAGATACCAGTCATAAGTCCAGGTTGTTAACTGTACTTTCTGACCAACTGGCTGTTACAAATCAGAGGTTCCCATGACCCTCTCCTTCCTTGGGTTTAATTAAGTTGCTGTAATGGCTCACAAAACTCAGAGAAACATTTTACTCACTAGATTGCCCATTTATTTTAAAAAGATAAAACTCAGGAACAAGCCAGATGGAAGAGACACATAGGGCAAGGTATTTGGGAAGTTTCCATGCCCTCAGTAGGCCCCATTCTCCCCAAATCTCCATGTATTCACCAGCCCAGAAGCTGTCTGAAGGCTTTGTTATACAGGCAGGGTTGATTAAATCATTGGCCATTGGTGAGTCAAGCTCCAGCCCACTTCCTTCCCAGAAGGTTTAGGGAGTTAGGCCGGAAAGTTCCAACCCTCTAGTAACAGGTTGGTCCTTCTGGTAACCAGCCTCCATCTTTAGGTGCTTTCCAAAAGTCACCTCATAAAATAACAAAAGATACCTTTATCAGTCTGATCTCTTAAGAAATCCTGAGGATTTGGGGAGCTATGAGTCAGGAACTATGGACAAGACCAAATATATATTTCTTATAAATTATAGTATCATAGTCATTGAGGAATTTTGCATGTACATTCACAGGGGACATTCTGTAGTTTTCTTTGTGATGTTTTTGTCTAATTTTGATTGACTGAGTAACACCTCACAGCATGAGTTGGGAAGTGTCCTATCTTAATTTTTGGAAGTGTTTATGAAGTATTTGTATTACTTCTTCTTGAAATGTTTGGCAGAATTCACCCATGAAGCCATCTAGTCCTGAGCTTTTCTTTGTGGGAAGTTTTTAAATTATTAATTCAATTTCTTTATTTGCTTATAGGCTATTCAGATTGTCCCTTGAATCAGTTTACATAGTTTGTGTCTTTTTAGAAATTCGTTCACTTCATCTAAGTTATTAAATTTGTTGGTATACAGTTGTTTTATATTATTCTCATAATTTAAGAATTTCTATAGGGTTGGTAGTGGTGGCCCTTCTTTCATTCTTAGTTGTAGTAACTTGAGTCTTTTTTTTTTTTCTTGGTCAGTCTAGCTAAGGGTTTGTCAATTTTGCTGATCCTTGTTACCCTGTTGTCATAGTCAGTTTGGGCTATTATAACAAAATATCACAGCCTAGGTGGTTTATAAACAACAGAAATTTATTTCTCACAGTTCTGGAGCTGGAAGTCTAAGATCAGGATACCAAAATGGTCCAGTTCTGGTGAGGTCACTCCTCTGGGTTGCTGAGTGCTAACATCTTGTGTCCTCATATGGCAGAAAGAGCGTGAGGGAGTTCTCTGGGATCCAAACCTTTTATAAGGGCATTAATCCAATGCACAAAGGCTCCACCCTCATGACCTAATTACCTCCCAAAGGCCCACCTCCAAATACCATTTCAACGGGGGGGGGGGGGGGGAGGAGTGGAATTTCAACATACTTTGGGGAGACACAAACATTCAATCCATAACACTTATTAAATGTCAGTAGGATCTGTAATAATATCCCCTTTCTTTCCTGATACTGGAACTGTGTATCTTTTTTCTTCTTGTATGTGTGCGTACTTATTTATGTGTATTTAAGAACACATACGCACATGTTACATAGCGTACATGTTACATAGTGTGTATTACACACATACATGTACACACATACATACATGTACACATACATACATGGTATGTGATAGATAGACAATCTCTGAAGGAATATACCAGGGATTTGGTAACATTGGTTGCTTCTGGAGAGGGAAATTGAGTGGTAGGAGTCCCGGAATGGGAGGGCGACTTTTCACTGTTATTTTTCTCTACATTTTGATTTTTGTACCAAAAATCATGTGACTCTATCACCTAAAGAATAAATTTAAATAAATTTATTTCTAAAGAATAAATTTAAATAAATTATTTGAAAAGGTTCTGAGCTAAGGAAGAAATGTCTGCGTTCAAGGTCTCTATGTGCCTTCCTACAATTTTGATCCATTGTTTTCTTTGTCCCATCACCTCTTCTCTTCCCCTTTCCCTTTTAGAGAAATCTGGTCAAGGATCTGAGAGGGATTCCTGGGTACAAAGTTCTGACTCTGCTTCACTGTCTGGGAGTAATAAAATCTCTTCTCTCTGGTCTTTTACAGAGCGACCTGCGGGCTGGGTCCAGTCTGTCCCTGAGGAAGACATTTTGGAGCCTGAGCCAGTCTTCCCCAGGTGATCTTCCTTCCAGTTCCCTGCATCTTGCTTTCCAGCCCCCATCTGGGTGAATGAGAGAGATTCTCATTGGCTTTCCTGAGGCTGATTTGGGGGGCACTTTTTGCTGAGGTCTCTCTTCTAATACATGCTAAGCTTTTGGAAGGGCTGGTATGCAGAGGCCAGAGGTGACCCACCTGGGTTCTTGCAGATGACGAACCCATGCACTTTTCCTCAGGGAGTAAGGCTTCACAGAAGAACTTGCTGACCCCTGGACAGGGTACATTAGGTATACTTCGCCACGTAATGAGAGGAGAGTGGGGTGGGGGTGGGGTGAAGAAGGTCGGGGGGACTGTGTATAAATGTGTCTGTTTCTAGGCTGATTTTAAGTAAGACCATCTGCCTCTTATTAGCATGGGAAAGGATTTGCAGAGATAGAGTTAGTTGGGACTGTCCCTTAAAAAACTGTAAAACCCATAGAGGAAGTGACTTTGAGAAAAGTTCAATAATTTTTGTTGACTGACGTCTTCCCCTTCATCCCTGCAGGACTGTAGGCACCATCCAGCACTGCCTTCACCTGACCTCAGTATATACTCATTTCCTGCCCCAGCATGGCCGCCCAGAGGTCACCACAATGCCCTTGGGTCTTGGAACGACAGTGGATTACATCTTCTTCTCAGCTGAGTCCTGCGAGAATGGGAACAGAACTGGTAAGCCTGGTGGCTCCTGGGTTCATTGACGCCACCCTCAGAAGTCCCTGGGGACAGCTGGTGGTAGGTCAGGCATTTGGTCACATGGCTTGGGCTGCTGGGACCAGACTCACAAAAGAGCAGATTTCATATCTACTTGGCACTAGTCATCCTCATCATCATTTCCTTAGGTCACTTGCCTACCTTCTCTTTAGATCTTTGCAGCATTACAGAGAGGTGGGCAGAACCAGCCCTACCTCTATTTAAGAGGTAAAAATAGAGCACGAAGAGTGGATTTTGAATGTGGCAGCCATTTAGTGAGGGACTTGGTTAGGTTAGAGGCCCTATTTCTTATTTCTTCACCCTCTACCAGCAGTCACCCTCTACCTGTGGCAGCCTGCCGGCCTCATGCCTATTTTATTTAAATCATGTCTTTTAAAATGTTTGTTTTTCTATGTTTAAAAAATCAGATTTTATGTAGAAAATCTGGATTTCCAGCTTTTCTTAGAAAGGCTTGGGCACACATTCTTCGGTTGCCACAGTCTCCCTGAACTCCCCCTGCTTCATTCAATGATACATCACAGAGTATCTGAGAAAGTGAGGCCTCAGCCAGAGGCAGCAGGGAGAGGGGAGGGAGGGCGGGGTAGCCAAGGGGATGCAGCGTCCATAAAGCATAGCTCCCACAGACCCCACTCACCCCATGCAGTGGCCGTGGCTACTTTCCCTACTGGCTTCTGCTTTGTGCCCCAGATCGCAGGCTGTATCAAGATGGGACTCTCAAGCTTCTGGGCCGTCTCTCCCTCCTCTCTGAAGAGATTCTCTGGGCTGCCAACGGCTTACCCAACCCCTTCTGCTCTTCAGACCACCTCTGCCTGCTGGCCAGCTTCGGGATGGAAGTCACCGCCCCATGATGGGGCTCCCAGGGGAAGAGAGCCTCTCTTCCAGAAGAGCTCACTGGATCAGAGACTGTGGAAATACCCCATGCTTCTGGAAACGTAGATCCAAGAAACTTACGTCCCATCCGTTCCCCTCCCCCACTTCCCTTTCCCATGGTTAGATTTTCTCCAGGCCTGTCCACGTTCTCTGCCTGTGGTCCCTGCCCCGCCCCAACCTCTTCCTAATCCTGCGCCACATACTCAGTGGCCCTGGGAGAGGCAGAAGGGGGGTTCCCCTTTCCTTCCATGTATCCAGTGCTCCCCCTTAATTTTTAATTACCAGGGTTGCGGGAGCTATTGATCTCATTGGTTATTTGCTTTCAGGCCGTTTCTTGATGGTATCTTCTAACCCAGTCTTCTTTCTGCTTTCATGACCTCTGGGCCCAGCCCTCTTGCCAGGCACACACATGTGAAGTGTGTAGCATCCCTGTGTCTTCTCGGGGTGGGACTGCTCTGTCTGGCCATGCCTGCCTCTGACCAGTGCACTTTCCTCACTGGGGCTGTCGGCCTCGTGACAGTTTGAGAGCATGACCTGGTAGCTGTGTGTTGCCAGGCAGCAGCAGGGGCATGGGCCCTTCTCCCCTTTTATCCTCTGTGTCTCATGAGGCGTTCGTCATGCCACCCAGGTCGTCCTCCTCTTTGGCCTCTGGGAATGAATGGGCCTCATAGCCTGGAACAGCAGTCAGGGATCACTACCTGGCCCAGCAGCCTCTGAGCCTCCGACCCAGAGCTCCCACAGACAGCCCTGGCACACTTTCTCTAGGGCTCGCCCCTTTCCCCAGGCCGCTGTGAGAGAGGGGCAAGTGTGAACCCCTGTGTAGGGTCAGTGGACTGGAATAAGAGCTTGAGGTGTAAAAGGACAAGAAAGAGCCTTCAGGAAGACTCTGCCCCCTCAGAACTGGGGGGGTGGGAGTCCTGGTAGGGGTAAGAGCAGCCAGGCTGTGCGGCCACACTTCAGCTGGGACCCAAGACCTCAGGGACTTGTTGCCTCTGCACACCTCAGAAGCTGTTTATTGTTCCTTTCCTCCCACCACTTTTTACCTCACTGCTTCCCCCCATTCCTGTCCATTTTCTCCTAAAAAAGCCTGATGCTTCTCTGCAGAAGGTGGCCTTGGGCAAAACCTGTCCAAGAACTCGAGGTGGCAGTGCTTTAGGATGAGTTCTGGCCAGCACAGCCTCAGTTGCTCATTGCCAGTGCTTTTCCTCCTAGCACAGGGCCACCCTGGCCCATTCGGGGTGCCCCTTGCCCACATGTATCACCTGCATGCCTTAATCTTTCATAGCTGGGGTGCGGCCTGGGTCTCCCTGGGCCAGCAGCTCCTCACACCTCCCTCAACTCAGAGTAGCTGCTGGTCCTTGCAGATTAGCCTTGCTCTTGTCCTGCTCGGCCTCCAGAATGGGACAGAAGGGAATGGCGGAGAGGCTGGAATTAGGGACAGTTAGCCAGAGGTTCTCTCCCCCTTTTTTTGCAAGCCAAAGACCCAGCCTGAATTCTGCTGCTGTGTTCATGGTTATAAGCTTTCCATGCCCAGGTACTGGGGAATTAATCTATGCGTGTGTATTTCTGAACATTGTCTCCTGGGTACTGGGCATGTGCCTGTCTGAGCCCCAGGCCCATCTGTCCACACCCCACCTATCGTTCATTGTGTTCGTCTTTCCCTGGGCACCTCCTGAGATGGTCTCAAGTCAGTGCCCTATTGGTTTTCAGGACTTTGGCCCATCACTGTTCTCTTCTGCCAGGAAATGCAGTTTAAGATGGCTCAAGATGGCAGAGGGCAGGCGTTTTGTAGATGATCTTTTTCTTGTTTTCTTATTTGTTTCTGTTTTAGAAATGAAATGGGGATTTTAAGTGGTTGTTTAAGCTCTCTTTTCCAAATAAAGGTTTACCATTTCCCCCCTACTGTTGATCATTTCGTTAGGGTCCTGAAGGGCATGGGGAGAGAAGGCCTGGAGAGTGAGGTGGGCGAGAGGAAGAGACTGATCCTGGGCTGGACTGTCAGGTCCTAAAGCTTGGCCTCTGGAAGGTGTAGTGGCCTTGTGATAATTGACACCTATCCCTGCTGCTCTGAGGCCTGCGAGGAACAGGGTTTGAAGAAGCCTCCTCCCTTGCCTTTTGTTGGGGTCCAGCTCTCTTCTCCCTCCTCACCAAGCTAGAGAACAGCTCTTTCAGCTGCTCTCATTCCCATTCCATCTGCTGCCCCGTACCTTCCCCTGGTCCACATGCATTTCAGGAGGGTCTATATGGAACGTGGGGTGAGCAGCGTTTTCCTGGTCAAAGTCACCGTGGCCGCGTGAGGCATGACGTGCACGTGCCAGTTGCCTCTTGCTCAGTGCCTATTTCTGATCATCTCTTTTGCACGCTGGAGTCAGAGCTGGACTGTGGGCCATCTGTTGCTGGAAAAGTTTCCCTCCTGGGCCTCATTCTGCTGGTACTTTTGTCTTCCTCCTGCCTCCTCCTGCAGCAGGTCCATGAAGCCCACATGCCCATGGGAAGCTCGGAAACTAGGTGTGGCTTCCTGCCTTTCCTGAATCAGCCTCTGAGAATCTGAATTATTTAAAGTCACCTGATGCTTCTGTTGAACCACCTGGACTGTGATTCAGCCAAAAGAAAACAGCCAGGGATAAGGAACACCGCTTGTCATGTTGGCTTGGTCATTTGGTGACTCTGGGTAAGTTCATTCCTTGTAGTGTTTATATCTTGGTGAAATGGGAATTAAAGTAATAATCTTTTCCACTTGTGAGGGATTTTCAGACCTGAAATTGTGGTGTTTGGGCTTTGGCAAGCAAGAGATGCTAAGACTTGGGAGTATCATTGGTAGGTGTTGAGGGTGGGTAGTTCTCGCCAGCCTGGCTGAGTGGTTTGCCTGTGGGCGAGGCATTATTTTGCAGCTCTAAGCTTTGAGGTGTATCCCCAGAGACCCTTTCCTGGCCTGGAGGGTTTGCTGCATCACATAACATTTGCACAGACTTTTATTAAGTTTAAACAGTGCTGCCACACCATCAGTCGGCCACACCATGAGGCGGCAGTGTGGGTATTCATATATTACCTTTATTTACATCTGGGGAAACACAATTCCCAAAGAGGTAAATTGAGGATCTCCTTTGCCTTATTCCTTGACACATCCCACACTCCTCAGCACACAGCCTTTCCCGGAGTGGGAGAGAGAGGTTATCTTGTAAGGCAGACCCATGGGGGGTGGGCCTGGGAGAAGGGAAATGACCAACCAGCCTGCTGCTGGCTTTTGTCTTTAAACTGTGTTTTGTTTTTCTCTCCAGTTCTTGCCCTGGTGTAGCAACTAACCGGAGGGTTGTTTTTTTTGATTGGTTGCATAATGCACAGTGTGGTCTCTCTTCTCCCAGGAGTCGGAGGGGTCCTCCTCCTCTACTTTCCACCTGAGGAAAGAGTGGACCTTCAGCCCAACACTTCCAGCCTCAGCCTGGTGCGCCTCCCCCTTCCTGAGCAAATGCGTGAAACAAAACTGTTCTAGGCCAGGACCAGCCAGAAGAGAACCTGGTAGGGTGCAGCTCTCACCCCGGTTAGGAGAATGTGAACTAAATGCGTTTCCAAGGCAACTCTGCCTTCGGCCCCATCCCTCCTCAGGTCCTCTGCTGCTGAGGCCGTGCACAGCTATGGAGAGAAGACTGGAGTCTCTCCACTTAAATTCTGGGCAGTATTGTCTTTCCCACGACCAAGCCCTTTCTTGTTGGGGGTTGGAGGTAGTGCATACCCCCAGAGAGCTGTCCCTCCAGCCGACCTGAGATGGCTCATCTCCACCACCTGCCAAGCCTCAGCAACTGGTCCCCTAACCCCTTGGCAAACACTAAGAGTTAGCAGGCAGCTCACATCAGGGCCAGTTGGTTTGGTCTTTGCTATGACCATCTCTTCCTGTCTCCACTGCCCTCCAGAGTGGTGGTCAGGAGATCAGATCCTGGCAGATGGGGGTGACAAGGATTTCAACTGCTTCATGTTCAGGGCTCCAGAAGTGCCACCTGCATCCAAAAGCCCAACACAAATTACTCATGTGCCTAAATGAGGCTGGGACATGGTGAGAGCCTGGAAGAAACAGGGCAGCAGAAAATGAGGTACCCCCCCCCACTGTAAGTTGGGTCCTGATCCTCCTGGAAGTCCATGGATGACATTTACCTCTCTGTCAGTTCTAAGCAGTGTCCACAATGAGCCTGCTGAATTCATGATGGACTCTAGTCCCAGCATTGACCCCTCATTTGTACACCAGCAATCCAGGGGCCCTGCTGTGAATCAGCCCATGTCACTGAAGTCCACCCACAGACTCCCCTGACTGGGTATTTTAGCTGGACTTGAATATGTACATTATAATGTTGCCTTTGGGCAAAGGTGTACAATCCACATTATTCACAGATTCTGATTACCTTTACTGAAGGTTTTTTTGGGGGGTATCATTTAAATTGGACTTAAATAAGCCTGTAAATAACAAAACTGCCTCTCTTTGGATGATCTACAGTCTGAGATATTCATGAATTCCAGCAGACTGCCTCTCCTCTTCCCGGCTGCCATGCTTTCCTACCACACCCCTGGAAGTGAGGGAGTCTTGCTGTTCAGCACAGGACTTAATGGGGATTGGATGGATTAAGGAGGAGGAAATACCCTACCTCTTCTTACGAGTCCAGGTTTTACTCTCCGCTGAAAGAAAGGAGAGCAGAGGAGAGAAGGGTGCATGTGAAAACGAAGGCTGTGGGGTCTGAAAGCTATTTCTGTGCCAGTCTGGTTGCCATGGTTGGGCTAGCCTTACAGCCTGGGAAGGGCCCTGGAGCTGGAGGGAGCAGGGGTGATGGGTGGAACCAGAGGTGTTCTCCAGAATGGCGGCTCTAGCCACCAAAGATTCTGTGCTGAGACTGCGGGCAGCTGGCTGAGGAGGGACTTCAGATCCCAGTTGCTGCACTTTCCTGAAATAACTTTCCTCCTAGGAGAATACTCCTCCTTCCTCCTCTGTCCCTGGGGAACTGCTGGGACCTGGGATGGGAGGAGCAGATGCTGGCCCTCCAGGCCCAAGCTGACTGTGTGAAGGGGAAGGGTTCATTTACACCAGCAGGAAAGATCTCCCAGGTTGGGATTAACAAGAGCTGAGTGGCTCAGGCAGGCTGAGGGTGGTAGTCTAGGACCCCAGAAGTTTCATGACAACAGCAGGGGCCTCAAGGTTTCCTGTTGGCCGGTTTGGGGCTCCCCTCGCTTCTGGTCAGGTTCTTCCTGGAGCCACCGAGGCTGTCACGGGTGGGTGGGGCGGGCTCCAGCCCCAGCTCCCCCGGGGAAGGAGACAAGGCTTCCGTGTGGTTTCTTCCCAGCCCCTGCAACCGGAGCCGGGGAGCCTTTATTCATTTCAGGAAAAAAGTGACCACAGCAATGAGAGGAGTATAAAAGTGAGAGAGGAGGGAGCAATACTGACACGGGAAGAGCAGGAAGGACAAAGTCTGGTCTCACAGGCAGCCCGACACAAAGCTTGAGGGAGGGGTGGGCCCCATCGCCAGGCCCCTGGGCCAAGCACACCCGAGAGAAAGGGGAACTTGGAACTCAGGAGCGCCAGGATGTGGCAAGGGGGCCAACACTGATGGGCTTGCAGCTAGCACCGCAGCAGGCCTGGCCGGCCTGGGGCGGGCCCCCTCCCGCCCTGCAGCTGGTTTCTCAGCAGGAGTGACTGGAGATTTCAGCACAGGGGTGCTCGGGCACAAAGGACACAGTATTCGGCCCAGCTTGCACTTTCCTGCACTGTGAGGCCAGGGGGTGGGCCTGGGGATGTTGGTGCATCGAAGCCAGAAAGATACCCGGGCAAGAGACGCAGGTGCCATGGACACATGGGCCTCTGGGCACGCTGCCGACCAGAACTAGACTCCATCTCAGAGCCAGAAGGTCAAGTTCGAGATGGAAGGAATTGGGGCGTGTGCTGACAGAGGGCCAGAAACCAGACACCACTGACTTACAGCCCTTTCTGCTCCTTGGAACCGTGGCCTCAGGCTCTGTGGACCAGGCCAGGGGGCTGCTCCCATCCCCACGTGGCCATGCCCAGGAAGGATGGGGTCTGGCATGATGGGTGGAGGGGAACGTGACTGCGTTGAGGCCATGGGAGGGAGAGGACTGGCAGTTAGGTGGGCAGGAAGGCTCTCTAAACCCAGTTTCCCAGTGTTGGGAGCTGGCACTGAGCACAAGGAGCCGGGCTTTGGGGAACAGTCACTGCCACCCCGACCCACCTTCGTTAAGCAGCTTTTTCTGACCTCACCTTGGGGCCTCCTTGGCCAGCAGCCCCCCCACTCCTGGGGGCAGAGGAGCCCCCGCTGAGTGCTGGAAGGCAGTCCTGAGTCAGGAGCTAGGCCCCTGTTCTCACAGGAAGTGAGATGAGGTGGAACCAAGGATGGTGACTAAGGCCCCGAAGTCCCTTCCTCTGCCCCCACAGAAACTCTGCAGTCAGGCCAGCCCCGGGGAGCAGAGCCTGTGTAAACATGCTCAGGAGGGGAGGAGGGGTTGCTACATAGGAGAAAATGTTAAAAATAAATTAAAAAGCACCACTGTATCCTGTGGTGGCCCCCACGGGCCCGAGGTCTCAGCGAGGAAAGGGAGAGCAGGGGCTCTCAGCTCAGGGTGAGCAGCCCCCTCCTGCAGGCAGCAACAGGGTGGGCCTCATTCCACTGCCTTCTCCCCAGATGGCTTTGGGGATGGAGCCTGTGGGTTGAGCAGTTTCCTCCTGTCTTCCTGACCCAATCCCCTCGCACACGACTTCCCTCAAGCCCTGGGGTCTACAGGGGTGTCTGAGTCCCCTCCCCTGCTGATGAGTGGCTTGCACGAGGCACCCACATGTAGACCCGGAAAAGGCCTCGTTCATTTCAGCTGCACACCTCCCCGAGCCATCTCTGCCTCAGGCCAATGTGGGGAACGCGGGCAACACTGCCCCACGCCCTGAGAACTGGGATGGCATGGGATGGGATGGGATGGGATGGGATGGTGAGTCCGGTTACAATGGCCCTGGAATTGGCCTGGCTGGGGTACAGTCCAGGGGCATGTTAGGTGCCTCCCCAGGGCCTGGTGAACCCTGAGGAGCCCGAGGGACTGCCCAGCTGGCTTCCTGCTGGCCCTGGGCCAGAAGCTGCTGGTGTGAAGAGCTGCCAGCCTCTGGTGCTTCCCTGACGGGCACTTGGTTAGCAAAGGCATCCTGTCTCCCTCCCTCCTCCTCTGGCTCTCGCACCCCATCCATCTCCCCGGTCTCCACTCCACCCCTGCTGGTGACCCTGGTGGGTCTCTGGTCTGCAAGGAGAGTGAGGAAGACAGACGTGGGCCGGCTGCCCTCTGTGAGCAGCTTCAGTGGCGAGGACCCTGCCCTGGCCCAGTCTGCCCTGGGAAGCCTGGAACGTTCACAATTTCCACCTCAAAGCCTCCCCGTGGACTTCTACCCAGCACAAGCTCTCTCTGCCTCAGAGATTACAAACCGGCATCCTCTTTCATGTTGGGTTTTTACGTTTTCTGAACTGATTGCCAACATTTAAAAGTCAGGATATTTCACATAAAAATCCAGAGTTCTGGCTTCTGAAAAAAAAAAAAAAATCCGACAATCTGGGGATGCAGGGCCCCTCTCTGAGAACAGCAGGGCAGCAGTGGCTGCTTTAGTTGGCCCCCGTGCCCACCCAGCCCTGCAGCCCTCTCTTTAATCCCCTGCCTGGCCCTGTGGGCGTGTGAGTTTACCACGCTAGTTCTGATCCTCCCTTGTCCAGGGCCCAGGCCCTGGGTGAATCACAGCCTCTCGGTGAAAAGAAACCTTACCGGTCATTGTATCCAGCTACCCTTCCATCACCTGAATCCTCTCTACAGCTTCCTGACACGTAGCCATCCAGGCTTTGCTTGGATACTTCCAGCAGCACAGAACGCACTATTCCCCAAGCAGCCTGATTCTAAACTCTCCCCACATCCTTTTCTCACTTACACTCCCCTGTTCCCAGGCTCTGCTCCTCCATGTGGCCAGCTGCACCCTTGCCCTACCACCTCCTTGTTGCTTGAGCCTCTAGAACCTTCCTCCAACCCTGCCAACTTCTTTCCACTTCTCACTCGCCCAGCAGGTATCTCACACTTGACAGGCAGGCTGTGCAGACTCCAGCTGTTCAGATTCTCTTCCCTGACCAGCCATGATCATCACGGGTACCCCAAACCTAGATGGGCTGCTAAATGAGGGGAGACAGGCCTGAGGCACAAGCATCCTGATCGGGTCTTCCTCTTCACAGCAAGGACTGAGGTAACGGGAGAGTAGCAGTGCCTCCCAACCCTTGGGGACTGCCAGGAGATAGCCCCAGGCCTGAGTGTCCCCCTCTATCCCCAGCCACGGTTCCTGGACCCATCAGGTCAGCTCAGTCCCTATACTCACACTGAGTCCAGTGCAGCTCTGGGCCTTTGGCAAAGCCCAGCC
The DNA here is from genome assembly GCA_002007465.1 of Ailurus styani. Lineage (NCBI taxonomy): Eukaryota > Metazoa > Chordata > Mammalia > Carnivora > Ailuridae > Ailurus > Ailurus styani. Next base: position 11,482,417 of record LNAC01000027.1, on the reverse strand, counting down.
CCTCTGCAGGGAGGCCCCCAGCTTCAGCGACAGACAGAGGAGACCAGGTAGGGGCCCGGGATCTCTTCCCCCAGAGGTCTCTCCTGGGCTCTCCTACAGCTCGCATAGCACTGTCCATGAGCCACAAGGTCACGTGGGCTCTCCTGCGCCATGGGCTCTGCTCTTGGGGCAGATGTGGCCTTGTGCCAAGTTCCTGATACTGGCCACACAGACCTTTCCCAGGATGATTTCTACCCTGCTTCCCGTTCCCTGGGTCAAGATTCTGCCGCAGCAGGCAGAACTGGAGGAACACCTCCATCCCTTCCCACACCCCACCCCCATCCTGCCGCAGACTTAGTGGGGCTGGGAGATTTCCCACAGACAGGTTGGAATCAAGTCCCAGAGAGACACCGGCAGAGCCAGCAACCCCTCCTTGCCCAGCCTTGTGGGACTTCGATCTCCTAAGCACTGGCCTTCTGGCGATGGGCAGATCCACTAGTTTTTTAAGTCTTCCCCAAACACTTTAAACTTCAGTTATCGGGTTAAAAACTCCAAGTAAAATACTAACTGCTTCTTGGCCCAAAGTTAGGGGTCTTGGCCCAGTGGAGGGGTGGGCAGCAGCTTGGGTGGCTGAGCTGAGCTAAGCTCTTCCTGCTGCCTCTTGCCCTGCCCCCACCACCAGCCCCTCCCTCCCCACAAACGAGGCCGGTTCTGGCAGACGGATGCTGGCCCCCAGAAGTGGCGAGGCTGGGGTACTGCCATGGGCCTCACACCCGGATCTGGTACCCATTGAGGTCTGGCATGGCTTTGGGCTCAGAAGGCTTCTTCTCACCGGATGGCCTGCAGGGAAAAGAGAATGGAGAAGGGGTGGGGTGAGTGGCTTGGCAGGGAGGTGGGGGAGGGAACAAACAGCAGCTACATCCGGGAGCTCCCCCTCCATTCTTCAAGGTGCCCTAGAGGCAGCAGCTAAGTCCATGGGGGACTGTGCTCCTGGAACCCCGTCCTGGTGCGGCCCCCACACTCTCTTACAGGCTCCTGCTCTTTGCTGAAGGCCCCCTCCACGGCAGCTGGCTGGAACAGCTCAACTGTGTAGCCCTCTGCACTGGGAACCCGTTCCCTACCAAAGCCTCCTGGGTCGAAGGGGATGACACTGCCCATGGGAGGCCCGCTTGTGCCCCTTAATCACTGCGGCTCCTGAATGACAATGATATTAGAGCAAGAACCAGACCGAGGAGTAGGAAACAAAGGAGAGGAGGGGGTCTGGTATTTTAATGGGATGTTTCTGCCATCTACACGAAGGCAAACACCACACTCGCGGGGCAAAAGTTAGGTTCAAAGCCACCCACCAGCCACCATCTGATGTTGATCTTTCCCGGTGGTGTTCCTGGGAGAACTCATTGTCTGGCAGGAGCCCACCTGTCCCCACCTCCCTCCCTCCCACCTAACCCTAACCCTAACCCAAACCCATGGGGTAGCCAGTGGGCCAGTGGGTGTGATTTCCCCTAGGGAAATGGGACAGCAACCCACCAACTCACATCACCTCCCTCGGGGGCAGGGGGTGCGCGCAAAAAAGAGAAGGGTGGGAAAAGGGTGAGAGGAACACAGGATCTAAAAGACGAGAAGGAAAAGCTGCTTCAGGGTCCCCCAGGCATGACCCCATCACCCCGTCCCTCACCGCCTTTCGCTGCGGCTGTTCCTGCGATGGGGGCTGGACTGGCCCCGCTGTGGGGAGGAAACGTCCTTCTTCCGGTCCTTGGTGGGGGAGGGAGGGCCAGTCCCTTTGCCAATCTTGGTGTGGAGGAAGAAACAGAGACACACTTAGGGCTTCCCGAAGGCCCTCCTGCCCTGAGGCTGCCCTGTTTCCTGAGACATCCCAAACCTGTTTCCCAGGAACTAAAGCGGCAAGGGTTCCCCAGCCGGGCAGCTTGCACTTAGTGGGGAAGACGCTGAGCTTTGTGATACTGTAAGAAGCCCTGGAGGAAAGGGCCATTTGCCCACGCCACATAAATACAATAGCTGGGGAAGCAGCCTCTGTATTCTGGGCTTGGATCCTACCAGTCCCAAGGGGGACACTGGTAATCTCGAGCCACCCAAAAACTCAGATTGGCAGCTATGTATGATTAAGAAAAATGAGAAAAGCAAATGAAACATCTTTGATATGGCATGATCAGCTTGACCTGAATTTTCCAAACATGGGGTATATGGTGGGGGTGCCGAAGAGGGGCAAATAATGCAGGAGTCCTTAGCACCAAACAGACTGGGAACCATAGTGCTAAAGAATAGGTAACTCTTGACTCTAATTCTAGGTCCAACCTGCTCCCTTGAAGACCCAGTAGGACTCCAGCAGCAGGAGCCGATGGAGGAGGAAGGGGAGGGCCAGCCCCCCCAGAGCCGGCAGTTCACTGCAGCCGGCTTCAACCTTGAGGGAAGGTGCTGTCCCTGCACAGGGTTGTGCCTGGGGCCTGGCAAAGCAGGGCAGCTGAGCTCTGACCCGCCCTGTGGGGGCACTGCGGGCACCTGTGACATGCCTGCGTTCCCCATCTCGAGACTGAGTGCCTGTCCGATCTCATTGCCTGTGAGCAAGCTCCTAGGGTCTCTTGTACCTCAGTTTCCTACCCTGAATATAGAGCTCCTACCTGCCACCAGCTGCCTCCTGGGCTCCATAGTGACTGACCAGTGAGGAAGGGCTGAACACCCAGGAGGGGCCAGGCAGGCACCAGGGGAGGCACTCCAGTCCAGGGGGACCCGAAGAGAGGCCAAGATTCTGCCCACCGTAAGGCTGGGGTGGGCAAGCTTCTCAGCAGCTCAGCCCACGGGCTGGGGTGCAGCAGCCCCTCACCATCCTGCTCACTGCAGGTGGGAAAGACTGCCCTCATCGTCTTCCCATGGTATGACTGCCTTCCTGTTTCTGACTTCCTCCTAGTCCTTTACTGAACGCAGGGTTTGGGAGGTCAAGGGTCAGCTTATGCAGAACTGATGGCGGCCCCTTGCACCTGGCCCCACCTTTCCCTCCAGACAGCCCCTGATTTCCCAACCAAGGGCTCCACCAGAGGGTCACACCCCTGCCCTCCTCCCCAGGTTGCAGGCTCACCAACCACACCCAGCTCATGTGCTGCTTCCTTCCAGAATCTTCCCTGGCCTGCCCACCTGAGCAGACCTGGGGGCAGGGCCGGCCACCTAGACGCTTCACCTCCATCACCCCCCTTGGGCCTTGCTCCACGTCAGCTGGGGTGGGGGCCAAGGTGAGGGGGTTGGTGGCCCTCCCTGGAGAAGTAGCGCACTAGGAAGCCGCAGCCCTTGCACTCCAGAGCCCAGCCCCGCTGGGCACCGGCACTGACCTTGAGCCGCATGTCACGGGCGTGGCGCTCCAGCTCCTTGCGGAAGTCCTCGCGGCCCAGCCTCTCCACGTCCAGCACCGAGTGCTTCCACTCGATCTGCTCCACGCTGTGCGGGTCGTGGGACACGCACTGGCCCAGCTTCACCTTCTTGAGCACGTGCCAGCAGCGGCCGTAGGCGGCCTCGTAGTCCAGCACGAGCTCGCTGAGCGTGCGGAAGGCGGGCGGCTTGTACATCAGGTCCTCGCGCCGGCTCATGCCCAGCGCCCCGTAGCGGCCGCCGAAGTTCACCCCCAGCACGATGTGGCGGAAGTAGTTCCCTGAGAAGTAGGTCTTGAAGCTGATGGGGAAGCGCTCCAGGGTGGGCATGCTGTTGGTGAGGTAACTGGGCCCGCCAGCCCCGCTAAGGAAACAGCCAGCGGAGGTGGAGGGGCCGCCCCACCTACCCCCGGGGACCCTGAGACCCCGGGACCCTGAGACCCACGGCGCAGGAGGACCCTCCACCCTGGCTCCCGAGGCCGGACTCGTGACCGGCCCCACCTGCGTCCTGTCCTCCGGCTCGGAGCCTGGCATGCAGTAGGTGCTCAATAAAGTAACCTGTAGCGTCAGGGCTCTCAGTCATTTGTGGTGGCTGCTAGGATGTCAAGGGGGGCTCACAAACTATTAATAGGTAACAGTGAGTTCCCTGCTGCAAACTGCAGGGCTCCCCGGAGCTCTGGGGGCTGCAGGAGGGATGAGGAGGCTGCCGCCGCACCCCTGTCTCGCTCCCTCCCTCCTTCTGTCAGCCACACACATTTCCCCTCACCCGCCCCTCCACTTCCACTCGCTCTCAGACACATTCTCTCACGTTCCCTCTCTCTCACACATACCCTTCCTCCCCGATGCAGACAGTTCTGTTCCCTCTCTCTCACTGCTTGCCCACTGCCCTCCACACACGGCCAAGCTCCCCGGGCCCAGGAGGCCGACACAGCCCGAGCCATCTGCCAGCTCTGACCTCTCACCCCGCCCGCCATGCTCGTTCAGTCTCTCCGTCCTGGATTTCCCACCCAGCACCTTCTGTACCAGCTCTTCCCCTTGACCAGAGGGCCGACTCCTGTCCACCTCAGCCCGCCCCTCGCACGCCTTTAGGTTTGGCGGTCATGGCTGACCTTTCTTCTAACGCAAGGCGGCTCTCCTGTTTCTTTCCTCTGTGACACACTCACCACAAACTGTAACGATTTTACTTCTTTGTCTGCTTGCTTACTTTTGCATCCCCTGCTAGAATGCAAACTTCTGAAAGCAGGGACCTTGTCTGCCCACGTTTCTTGATACCTGTCTGGGGCTCAAGCCCAGAGCCAAGCAGCTAATAGTACTCCATGAACTCTCCCTGAACAAATGAGTAGAAGGAGATGGACGGATAAGAGCTTGGAGCAGATACCCTGTCCAGACACTGAGCCAAGTGTCTCTGTGCAGTGACTTGTTCCGTTTTCCTAACAAACTGTGAGACAGGCACGCCCGGCGTGCCCTTTGACAGGGGAGGACTCCGAGGGAATTGCTTGGGGTCACACAGTAAGCTGCAGAGCTAGGATTCAGGCCCGGGTCAGCCTGCCCCCGAAGTCTGTGCTTTCGGTCAGCATGGTACTTACTGAGCCCGACTCCGTGCAAGGGCCTGAGAACGTGGGAATGAAGAAGGCCAGGGTGCAGCAAGGACAAGGCACAGGAGCAAACTCAGTACAGCACCGCTGTGTGTGCGGCAAACAAGGGGGCTGTGGCAGTTCGGGGGGGGCCAGAGGGAGGTGTCCCAGCCCAGATGGGAGCTGCTTTTGTCATCTTCCTGTCCAGGAGTCCCCAGGTAACCTCTGAAAGCCCTCTGGGACTGTGGAATCCTGCCTGGGCCAGCTTCTGGTGAGCTCTGGAGGGAGGGGGCAGAGTCCCCCTCTTCTCCCTCCTACAGCGTGGGTGGGACCCTCCTGAGGAAGAGAATGTGGGGTCCCACAGGAGGTGCTGGCAATGGCCTTGAGTTTGCAGGCTGGCTTCAGGCGCATCCCTGCCAAGAACCCCTTGGACAGGGCCTTGCTTCTCAGGCTCTGCGGAGGTGGGCCTGCCTGCCAGCAAACCACTACCACACTGGAGTTAGCTCTGGGGGCCTCTGCCGGAGGGGGACGAAGGAGGCGCCCCTGTGGTCTCTGTGTGTAATTTAAGGTAGGGGCGTCCATGAGGGGTGGCGGGAGTGCCCTCTTGGATCACAGTCCTCCTTGGAGAAGCTGTGCTCCTGGCCTGACCGTCATGTTCTCCTCCATGACCCGTCCCAGGGAGTGGAGTCCTTTTGTTCTGGTAAGCAGCTTGCCCCTGCCCTCTCTGCAGTGCTAAGCCAGGCACCTGGGGGGGGGGGTGAGGGGGAGAGAGGGAGACAGAATACTTGGGTACTATGGGGGGCAGGAGATGGGAGGGCTGGGCAGAGATGAATCAAGACTGGCCCCAGACTGGGAAGACTGAGTGATGGGCACATGGGATTCATTATTGTACAAGCTTACCATTTTCGGTCATGAAACAAACCAAAAGGCTATATCTAAGGCACAGACGAATTAGAACAGAGAACAGGCCATAAACACCTGCTTCCGTCCTGCTCTGACTCGGGGCTGGTCTGTCCCACCTCACTGCCCTGGTGACCCAGCTATAGGCCTCAGTCTGCCCTCTGGGTGGGGGTGACCCAGAAACTCTGCTTTTTTAAAGAGGCAGTTTTGTTTCAAAGACCCATCCATCATCTCCATGAATCAACGTGTCCTGGAAATGCCAACATTTGGGCATTCAAATGGCTTCTCCCCGACTGTCTGGTTCTCAGAAATGGCAAAACAGCCTTTGTGAGACAATGTGCCCTGATTTTGGGGTTCAGAGACCACAGTCACTGTATCTACAAGACTCAAAAGACCTGCCTTAGGGTATCTGGGTGGCTGAGTCAGTTAAGCATCTGCCTTCGACTCAGGTCAGGATCCCAGGAAGGGATAGAGCCTGGTGTTGGGCCCCCTGCTCAGCAGGGAGCCTGCTTCTCCCTCTCCCTCTCCCCCTCCTCACCACTCATGCTCTCTCTCTCACTCTCTCTCTCGAATAAGTAAAATCTGAAAAAAAAATATATCTGCCTAAAAAGCCTGGAAAGTTAGCAACTGAGGTGTTGGGGACTGAGTGCCCCAAGAGCTCCTTCACTTTGAGACCAAGTTCATGACTGCTGGGAGGGCCTTGGAGCTCATTCAGCCCTCCCCTCCTAAGAAGGAAGCTGAAGCCCAGAGCAGCTGAGCCCACCTGCTCCTAGTCTCCGAGGGCCAAGAAAGGATACATTCCCAGGATCACGGCTTCCAGGCATTTGATTGGCAGAGCCTCTTTGGTCATTTCCTTGGCCAGGTCCATCAGCCTGGGGGAATAGAGGCAGAACCATGAGGACACAGCCTCCAGGGCCTTGCAGTGGGGGGGAGGGTCAGCAGGAGGGAGCAGGTGGTCTAGAAGGACAGACAGCCCCCTCCCTTCCAGCTCAGGCCCAGCATCTTCCACCCTTCCCCCCCAATCTGTCCTGAGCCTGAGCGGTGGGAGAAGGGGCAGCCACTAAAGATAAAGGAGTCCCGTCCCCCTTTCCTACCCTCCTTTCACTTCCTCCTCCCACCCCAGACATCTCCCACTCCAAAGATTTCTGGGAAAGGGGAGCTGAACTGGGTTGGGGAGGGCATGCCCTGGTAGGCAGGTCTTTGAGACCCACGGGACTGGGGGCCTTCTATGAAGATGGTGTTTGCAGGGGCCAGTGGGAAAGCATGTCAAGGATGCTGGGGCCTTGGCATTGCTCTTGTCCCTTTTGGAGCACAGTGAACACCCCTGACTCAACCGTGGCTTCTCCAAAGAGCTTGTAATTGATTACAAGTGCTCCCCCACAGCTGGCCAGCTGCCCGGGGCCTAGACACAGGCTCTTAGGCAGTTAGCCGCCCAGCGACAACACAGCCTGTTCTTGAACTTGCAATTCAGGCTACTTTGAGGCAGCCTATCCCCGAGGCCTCGTTCCCTCCTCCTCACCGAGTGCTGCTCCCAGGCCTGGGAACGCAGCCTGGCCATTGGCTTTGCCCCTGAGGGTCCTGGATTCCTCCATCGTACTGAGGCTGGAGCAGGGCCCCCAGCACCCACAGGACAGGAAGAGCAAAGCTTCTTGATTAGAGAGGCTGGATTCTACCCAGGGCTTTGGAGAAGGGGTAATTAAGTCATTTAGCAAACAGACCATTTAAAATATTTTGCGTAAGAAAGCAAACATGGACAGATTATGTGTGGAGAAAGATATAAAATTCACATTAATTTTTAAAACAGGACTTAAGGGGCACCTGGGTGGCTCAGTCAGTTAAGCGGCTGCCTTCAGCTCAGGTCATGATTTCAGGGTCCTGGGATCGAGCCCCGAATCGGGCTCTGCAGAGCTCAGCGGAGAGCCTGTTTCTCCCTCTCCCTCTGCCTGCCAGCCTGCCTACTTGCGTTCTCTCTCTGTCAAATACATAGATAGATAGATAGATAAATAAATAAATACATAAAAACGGGGTTTTAAACTTTGCACTGAGCCCCCAGACCCAGCAGTAACATTCACTCTTCACTCCCCTGTGCCTTCGGGGCTTCTCTGGGGTGAAACCAGCCAGGGGCCTACAGCGACTGGTGGAATGCGAAGGGAGAGATGCAGTGCTCTCTCCTGGGGAGTCCCTGCTTCTCAGACACTGGGCCTCGTACTAAAGGACTAGAAGAGCATCCAATAAGGCAAACGCGGCAGCAGACAGGCCCCTTCAACAGGGAGTATGCAGGCAGTTGCAGGGAATGCAGAGAATGGGAGGCCTGGCTCTCTCCTGCTAAGCTCATCTCTTAAAAAAAAGAGAGCGAGAGAAAGATGAGGCCAGACATCTACCTGGGACACTTCTGTCATCACTAAGGCAAGGTGGGGGCCGCCCATCACTCTCCCAGCTCAGCATGGATGTTGGGGTTTCCTTTCCATCAAGGGAGCCCTGGATATTCATCTTGGGCAAGAGCTCCCCCTTTATGACCACCTTGCGGTGGTCACGGTGGTACTTGCCCCCAGTGGCTGGCTCCCCTGGGAAGTGTCCCTGCCTCTCTCTCCCCAGGCGCTCCAACCTGGCCGGGGCACTGTTAGCTGGGTGTTCCCCAAACTTACCCTGTCAGAGGTCTGCTCTTCTTAATTTCAAAGAACTGTGTCCCTGTGTGATTGTACCTGCGGGTACCAGTTAAGGGTTTCCTGGCTGGGTCTGGAAGAGCTACATCCCTCTGCCCCTCCCCCTCCCCAGACCCTAGGCCCGGCACTCCCTGGGTGCAGACTGGGTAAGAACCCCACAAAGTGCTGTCACAAGGCACTCAAGACTGGAACATCGGAAAGGAGAGGCGGCCAGGCCAGCCAGGGCTGGGAGAGATGGAGCGGACAGGTCTACGCAGCACATGGTTTTCCAACCAGCCGAGAAGCAATGTGCGCGGACAGGAGGCTGAAGTGGGGGTCCAGTGCAGCTCAGCTGCCAGGCGCTGCTCCAGAGCCAACCGCCTTCCCCAGTTCAGGCTGCAACGTCCCCACAGGACAGTGGAAGGGCTGGACCTGGTTTCCCGTAATGGGTCTGTCTTTCCTCCTGCTCAGGCCCGAGGCCTGGTCCTTCCATCCCTGTCACAGCTGCAGCTGGAAGGGCCTAGGGAGAGGACTCAGGACACGCAGCTCTGGGCAGGCACAGGGGGGTGGAGAGGCCCGGAGCAGGGATACTGGAATCGGGCCTGGGGGTGGGAGGGTCAGGTCTTTCCATGCTAGGCGGCCGGCCTCCTACAAGGGAAGAAAAAGGCAAAGAACTAGGAGAACGTTCCAAGATGTGGAAGTTACTTCCTGGAGCATAAATAACATCCTTTTTCTCCTCCGCAGGCCTCCCTCTATCCTTCAAACCAGCTGTTAAACAGCCCCAAGGGACCTGCCCCCCTCTCCTTCCGCCGGGTCTGGATGGCCAGCAGAGGAAGAGGTCTGTGCTGGGGGACCTAGGCTTGACCATCTCACCAGCGGGTCCCTCAGGAGACATTTACGTGTCACCCAGAGGGCGGGGAAGTGGGAGGCGGAGAGGCCCAGAGGGTCCGGCCCTCATCTGATAAAACCCTCGCATGGCCCGGCTGTGCTGGCCGGTGGACCGCACACTCGGGTGTGAACTGTGTGGAGCTGGGCCGCTCTGCTGATGCCTTTCCAGCCCTGAGGACGAGTCCCCCTTGGTCTTTGGACCAGCAGGCCAGCCAGAGCGTGGCCGTGACCCTGAACCCGGGAGGATACTGCAGCTCCCTGATGTAGCGCTGCACGGCTTCCAGGCGCTCAGGGACAGGCGTAGAGGGCTGGAACGTAGGCACACTCGGTATGGGAATCTAGGGGCGGAGAAAGAGCTCTGGTCAGTAGAGGGAGGCTCACCCTGGAGACGCCAGCACCCCCCCACCCCCCCAACCTCCCAGGATTCGCCCCCAGGGAAGCCATGCCTGGAGACTGGAGAGGGATTCCCCCTTCCCTCCTGTCCTGACCCTCTGTCCTTGGCAACTCCTTCCTGAGATTCGGGTCAAGCCCCCTGCCAAGGCCCTTTCTCTCCCTCCTGGCACTTGACAGTGTTTCTGATTTGGAGCTTATGTTGATGTTTCGATTTTATGCTTCTTCCATAATTTTAGAAAAACAGAGGTTGGCTCCCCAGCTGCTTTGAATTTTAAATATTCATTAACTTCCAGGCTTAACAAGAATGTCAATACTGGGGTTAAGTTCATTTGCATTCAGGGCTTGCAGCTGCAGCCTGAACTGCTGAGGAGGTGGTCAGCTGTCGCTGGCTGGAGGAACAGGTCTGGGGACAGGTCTTGCTGGGGACCTACGTGCCATGGCCTAGCTGCTTTGGAGGGGTTTCATGGAGACACCCGAGCCCCCTTCTCAGGCCAGGGGTCCTGAATTCTAGCAGTTTGGCTGCAACAAGTCAGTGAGGCTGAGGTGGCCAAGAGGAGCACCAGCTCAGGGTTACGGAACACTTCTTTAGGTAGAAGAAGCGGACTTCTCGGAACACGGCCCACCTGTCTGGGCTCCCCCTTGGCCACCAGGACATCTTGCTGGGAGGTGGCCTTGGGCTCCTCACACAGGTCTCCCCCCACTCCCTGAGACCTCACCCCCACCCTATCTCCTCCCAGTACACACAGAGACCACCCAGCAGGCTGGGGCTGCTGAGAGTCTCAAGCTGCATGGACAGGCGGACATGTGAGCCAAAGGATAAAGCAGGAACCCTGTCTGTGTGAACTTGGGGTAGGGCTGGGGTGGGAGAGGTTCTCCCTGTCATGAGATGCTGACCCCCAGGGCACAGCCTTTTAAATTACAGGGCTATACTGTCTGGGGCTCTCATGTGGAGGGAGGTGACACACCAGTCATCACTGTACACTCATGTGTGGGTGCCGCTGCCGACAGGGGGACAAAGGACAGGCTCGGACAGACCCCTACTCACGCTAAAGGGTGAAGGCCTGGCTGGGTGAGTCCAGAGGAACAGCTCTGCATGAACTTCCTGTCTCTTCCCTGCTGGTCCCCTCCTTCCTGTCTGGGCAGCCCCGAGCAGCTGACACCTCCCTCTGGAGGAAGCTATTTCCCCTTTCACATCACACGGCTGCCCAAACTGACGTGGCCATTTACAGTCGCCAGGGGATAAAAGTCCCAGGACTGGGCGGGGGGGGGGGCATTCTCCTACTTCCTGCCTGACCACCGTGAGCCAGATGAGCTCCAGAACTCTCTGAGGGCCTGGTCTAGCCTTCCCTGTGTCAGGATATGGGGGGAGGGGGAGGGGGGGAGAGGAACTGGGAAAATTCCTTTGCAAGGTACTGTGAACAGCATGGCGCCTGACCGCCTCAGGTGGAGGGTCCCCGAGAGGCAAGTGGTCGTCCCCTTCTCGACTGAGGCCATCCAGGGACTTGCAGGGGCTTTGGATAGAGACTGAAAAGATGCCCTCCCCGGAGCCACTCCAAACCAGGAGGGAGCTCCAGTCAGAGGGTCCCTCGCTGGCGCTTACCAGAGCCAGCCTTGGGTCAGGGCATCGCCTGTCGTCCAGACAGAGACCCTAGGGACTGGTTACTCTGGGAGAAGGAAATGACTCCAAGAGAGGCAAAGAAAGATGGGGGATTCACAAGTGGGGCCTCAAAGGCCCCAGCACTGAGGCTTAGCTGGAAGGAGCTGTCTGGCCAGCTGGATGACTCACGTTATGTATGTTAACCAGTGCAGACAGCGCCGACGCCATTCTGAAGTTCACGTACACACTCATTCACTCAAACACACACAGGATTCCGTACATCCAATGGCCAGGCCCGCTTTAGGACTGGCGACCTGGATTTGCCCCCTGAGCCCCACCTATAAAGCAGGAGCCAGGAAGTGTGAGGGGGTAAAGTGGGGTACTTGGCAGTGAATGTTATCTACTACCCTGATCTCTCCCGGGGCGACTCCTCCACTACCAAGGCCAAGGGTTACCCTTGCTCCATGACCCGAAGTCCTGAACTCTACTAAGACATTCTCCCTGGTGGGGTCCATTTCCACGAGCACAACAGGGAGGCTTCAGGGAGGTGGAACAGCTTGTAGATGAAGCTGTGAGCAGGAGGCGGGACGGCCTGGAGGCTGATAGAGCCGATCGGAACTAGACCACCATGATCCAAATCCCAGCTTTGCCATGTCCCGTCTGGCATCAAGTTCCTGAACGTCTCTCTGTGCCTCAGACACCTCATCTGTGAAATGGGCACCGTAACAGAACCAACGTCACAGCCTAAAGGAGACACTGCATGCTGGGACCAGCACAGGGCAAAGATTCGATTCCTGCTCAGCGTCACTATGGTGTGGGCCAAAGCGACTGGTCAGGACGTGCTGATGCCGGCAGTGTTACCTCTTCGGAGATGTCCACATTCCCACTCTGCAGGAGCTGCGTGGCCAGAGCCATAGTCAGAAGACCGTCAGCAGCCGGGGCTGGAGAAGGGGCCACAGAGCGTTTAAAGGTGGTGGCAGCTCAGAACATCAAGGAGAGATTCTTGGGACGCCTGGGTGGCTCAGTGGGTTAAAGCCTCTGCTTTCGGCTCAGGTCATGATCTCAGGGTCCTGGGATCGAGGCCCGAATTGGGCTCCTTGCTCAGCAGGGAGCTTCCTCTTCTCTCTGCCTGCCTCTCTGCCTACTTGTAATCTCTCTCTCTCCGTCAAATAAGTAAATATTTAAAAAAGAGAGAGAGAGAGAGAGAGAGAGAGATTCTTAGGAAAGGACACACACTGTGCCTGGACCTGAGATCCTTTTAGAAGCCGGCTGCCCTTCAGCGAACTGTATCACCTCTAAAGGGTGTTGCCCCAAAGCTCCTGCGGGGCGGCTGCCGCACCCTGGGACCATGCTCCATTTGCCAGGCGCACGTAACGTGCTCACCTGTTTCACACGCTCCACTTCAGCAATTGCTCCCCAAATCCCTCGGACACCGATATGGCTACTATCCCCATTTTACAGCTGAGGACCCTGAGGCACAAGGAGGTGGCGTGCCTTCCTCACACAAAAACAGGTATGAGAGAATCAGGATTTGCAAATGCTGGATTTTTCTGCAGAGCCCTTTATATTACACTACTGCCCTGCGGGGCTCCCCCGCTGAGCCATGGGGCAGGGGCCTGGCTGGGAGCACAAAGCTGGAAGGTAGGCGGGGAGGGCCAGTAGGGGGAGGGGGAGTGAGTCCTCGGCGCCAGCTGCCAGCTGCTATGTGGGACCACAGATACTCTGTTCCCGGATCATCTCATTTTCTGAAAAGGTGCCCCAAATCTGGATCTTTCTGTGAAATCTCCCAATTTTACATTTTGGCTTTAGGGATCTTTTAAAACAGTACGCCATCCCAACAAAATAGCTCTTGAGCCCGCCCTGACGTGACCTCTGCAGAGAGCACCACTATGCCACCTCCAGGGCCACGGCCACTCGGGGAAAGGCCACCCCAGGGGTCGCTCGTCTCTGCCCCCCCCCCCCCCCCCCCCCCCGTGCTTCCCAGACTCTAGGGCTCCTTTCTATTCTGGGCTAAGGTCCAAGAGGAACCTCACAGGGACCTGCAGCTTCTCTGTCTGTGACCTTTGTCCTGTGGTGGGAGGAGGGCAAGACTGGAATTTTTCCAGGCTGCTCACCAAACCCCTTCCCCTCCACCAGACCGTCAGTCATGACATCCCCTCCACACCCAGCCAATAGCTTCATTTCTTCATGGCTGTCCTTCCTAGACGTGAAGGCTGAAGATGGCAAGGTGACATCACAGACCAGTCGCTAACGAACTCGAGGATTATTTGAGTCTTCAGGAGTGGTAACAGTTTTGCAGGGAACCATTCACACTCTCCCACAGCCTGATTTAGACATAAGCAAGGTGGTTGGAGCTCTGTCTGCTACCCCCAGCTTGCTGCCATGGGAGAAGCGCCGGGCTCTGGCCCTCCTGGCGCCGACCCCGTGTGAAATCTAGCCTCTGAGGCCTCCGGATGCAAGATGTAAAGAGAGGTAACAAACATCCGATAATAACTACGGGCTTGAGACTTTACTGTTTGTGAAAGGCTTTGACACGTAAGTCTCTCGCTGAATCTTCCCCACGCTTCACTCCATCGCACAGCTGAGAAAACTGGTTCAAATAGGGTGAGGGTCTGCCTGTGTTCATCTTAAGAATAAAATATTAGAAACGATGTCTAATCATAAGGGATTAGCTTCAGAAGTTTCAAGTTTCTACACAGGACAATTATGTGGCCATACAAAATCAATCCACATTTTATTTCCCCTGGAAGTATTAAGCCATTGCTCAACCTTCAACCTCTGAATTCCCTTTCCCCAGAAGACAGTTTCTGATGGCTCTACCAATAACTTGGTAAAAATGAAACAAAACAGGCTGTCTCCATGTCTATTCTACATGAAGGGCTGCTGTCCCTGGCCCCCTTCTCACCTGAGCAGGCAAGACTAAGCACTGGGCTCTGAATTTTGCCCCAAGTGCTTTTCTACATCAGGGAGAGTGCTTCCTTAGTCTCAACCATAATGCTAAAACCCCCCAAAACTGGGCATGTGAAAACCACAAGCACTCTTTCATCAGCAAACACATTCGAGTGCCTATCCTGTGCCAGGTGCACAGAAGGCCCTGGAAAGACAAAGATGAATGAGACACAGCCTCAGCTTTCATGGGGGGACATAACTAAAGGATAGCCGTCATGGGCCCAGCCCTACACGGAAAGATGATTTAACTCTACTCCTCTCCACAGACCCTTTTCAGACTGCCCTTACATCCAGCAGAGCAGAGGATATGGAACTCGAAGACCTGTGGTTGAGTCCTGGCTCTAATGGCCACTTAATAGCTGTGGGACCCTGAGTTGCCACCTGAGTTTCCATCTGTAAAATGGGACCCAAACCCCACTTGTTCTGCAAGGCTGTTGCAGAACTCAGTGGGAGGAGACATGAAAATATTTTCTCAATATCTGAAACCCTGTATCCTCCTTAGTCCTTCACTGCCTCTCTGCCCACAGTTCATTGGCTTAGCAAATAAGATGTAAACTACACTGGTGCACTCGTTAGTTAATCCGCTGCCTTGCCCACAAAACATGGGTGTTTAAAAAGAGATGGAAGAGGGGGCGCCTGGCTGGCTCAGTCAGAAGAGCATGCGACTCTTGATCTTGGGGTCATGAGTTCGAGCCCCAGTGGGGTGTAGAAATTACTTGAATAAATATACTTAAAAAATAAATAAAAAGAGATGGAGGAGCACCTACTGGAAACAGGGTATGTAGACCTCACAGAACCTCAGTGGCAGTTGAAAGAAAATTCTTCCGGACAGGTACAACCTGTCTGTATTTTTAAAGTGTTACCATGCCAGTGGTACCCTACCCCACCGCGGAAAGTGTGGTTTTGTTTTCCCAGCCCCAACATAACCCTGGATACCAACCCCCCAAACCCACACACATACATATCCCTCACCTTGGGCAGGTCTGTGGCCCCACGGATCCTCTGGGCCACCTTCTCTCCATCGGGGTGGATCTTGGCCACGTGCTTCCACATCCTTTCCCAGGTGGCCTCATCCACAGGCAGCCCACCCCGGTTGACAAAGAAGGGGATGCCTCCATCTCGAAGGTCCTCTTCCCCTTCCTCTTCTGGCTCGTCATCTCTCTGGGCTGAGGCCCCTTCGCTGGTCTCCAGACGTCTGACCCCAGAGGTGGGGACAGAGGCAGTGGGGGCAGCACCGCTGCTGCCACCCCCGGCCACCTTCTTCCCCCCGGGCATCCCCGAATCCTTGGTGGGGGTGGGAGTACGTATCAGGAGGCAGGAAAAAATAGGTGGCTCACAGGGGGCCTCCCACACACCAGCTGCAGAGATAACACATGGCCAAACAGTGCAAGGCGCCTTTAAGAAACCAGGGCGTGGCTCTTGTACAATAAAATACTACTCAATAAGAAAAAAAAAAATCAGTGCCTCAACGTCAAGTAGGGGATAGAGAGAGGTGGTTGTCTGGGGTCAGCCTTAGAGGCTTTGTTCTTTTTGTGAAACGAGATAAAGAGAACACACCCCAAGTTGGCAGCCTTCACAAAGCTCCCCCATTTGACAGCGAGAACAATGACGGCAGCAGTCTGGGCTTGCAGAGAGAAAAGTCGGAGGGAAACTGAGGCCAGACAGCTCCGACCTGCGGCCACAGAGGGTCAAGGCACCGGTGCCCAGGCCGACCGGGCGCCCCAAGTCCCAGTTTTGGAGAGAACAGATTTCTCTGCAAAATATCGCACGCTCGCTGCGGCGTCCGCTCCGGGGGGTACGGAGGCGACTCCTGGCCGCATCAGCTCGGAGCCGGGACCCCCGACCCGGAGGGCGGCGAGGGGGCGCGACGTCTTCGACGCGACGAGCCTGGGAGCCAAGGCTCGCGGCTGGCGGGGCGCGGGAAGGGGGCGCGCGCCGACGCGCTCATTCCACGCCCGCGGCCAACTCCCCGCACAAAGTGGGCTTTGTCTCGGCCCCCGTCCCCTCGCCCCCGGGCGACAGCAGCGCAGCTCCCAGGAGGGGGAAGGGCGCGGCGGGGAGCGCCAAGGCCCCGCCG
>LNAC01000027.1:11372805-11457889 GCA_002007465.1 Ailurus styani | reverse complement strand
TTTATTTATTTGACACAGAGAGAGAGATTACAAGTAGGCAGAGAGGCAGGCAGAGAGAGAGGAGGAAGCAGGCTCCCTGCTGAGCAGAGAGCCCGATGCGGGCCTCGATCCCAGGACACTGAGATCATGACCTGAGCCGAAAGCAGAGGCTTTAACCCACTGAGCCACCCAGGCGCCCGCAAGCTGCATTTCTTCTTGGATTTCCCCAGCGTGATTTTAGTCTTTCATTTTCCCTACTAGCGAAGCCATTTGCTAGTTGACCATCTACTCTTCTGCTTCCAAAATTCTGTGGATATCCTTTCCTCTCCAGTTGCTTTGTCATCATGGGTTTGTGATCCCCACCCCCCGGCCTTTTAAAAATCCACATCCCTTTACTGTCATTTTAGTGTAGTTTCAGAAGGGAACAGAGCACACCACATCCATTATCTTGCTTCTGGAGCCCCCGAACAGCACTCTGGGACGTGTTGTGGCCTGGTCATCACAGTGCCTCTCTTATAAGTGAGGAAACAGACTCAGAATCTACTTGACCAGAATCTCCTTTTGCAGACCTCATTCCCCATTCCAGGCTCTTTGCACAAGAAAAATCGTTCTAACATATTCTGGTTTTCCCAAGCACTTTGGCAGAATGTCTCTTGTTGGCGCCTCATCCCAGTTTGAAGGAGCAGGCAAGGCAGGTGTCCGTCCCTGCTTATGACTGCGAAGACTGATCAGGAAGGGGAAGGCACTTGCTCAGGGTAACACAGCTTAATGTGCTTTAAGGCCACTGTTTCTATCTAGGTTCACAGCCAGGACCCTTTCTTCTGCTGACTTTAGAATAGCTTTAAAGACATCTCCAGGGACACCTGGGTGGCTCAGTTGATTGGGCAGCTGCCTTCGGCTCAGGTCGTGATCCTGGAGTCCTGGGATCGAGTCCCTGCTGAGCAGGGAGTACGTTTCTCTCTCCCCCTCTGCTGCTTCTCCCTCCTCCACTGCTGCTCCCCCTGCTTGTGCTCTATCTCTCTGTCAAATACACAAATAAATAAAAATAAAAAAAGACATCTCCAGATAATAAAACATCTAATTACTCAACAAATATTTATTGCCTGTTATGTCCCTGAAATCCCACCAGGTTCTGGGCTTATCACAGGGAACAAGATGCCTGGGAGCAGCCCATGCCTCCCATGCCTTCTCCATCCCTGTCCCTCGTCTCAGAGGTCGCCTCTAGACATTTCCGTTGCCTGCTGATGGCCTCTTTTTGTCTCTCCCTGAGGAGCCAGGGTGTTAAGACCCTGGTGGGACCCTCAGCTAATGAGGACAGGAATGGATGGAGCCAGGGTGTTAAGACCCTGGTGGGACCCTCAGCTAATGAGGACAGGAATGGATGGGTAAACCCTTGAGCTTCCTTGCCCCTTGCGGGGGGTCCTTCTGAGGCACATTCTATACAGTCTCTATGAGGGCCCCCCCAGACTGAGCGTCCGCTGCCCACAGTGGTAAGTGTCTCATTAACAAACTATGGCCTTCCTTCTTCGCTGTCACTTCCCCATTTGGTCACCTACGCTTTCTGGGATCACTTCCTCAATAAGCAACCTATTCTCAAATCCTTATCTTGGGGTCTCCTTTTGGGGGAACCCAGACTAAGACCCTGGGCTTCTAAAATCCTTTTGATTTGTAGCTGACAGTCCTGTTACCCGCTGTTCCCCACCATCCCTGAGGGCACAGACCCCTCTCCCCCAAGTATGTCAGCTGCAAGAAGACAGGACCTTTCATTGTGCTGTTCATTGCTGGGTGTCTGGTGTTTAAAACAGTGCCTGACCCATGGTGGGTGCTCAATAAATATTTGCTGATTCCGTGAATACTGATCATTGCCATATTGATCAAGGGGGGATCCAAGAGACTGGAGTGGAGTGATGCAGGGGTGAATCACAGCAAGGTCTTTCTCTTTCTTGTATGTTTTATAAACAGTCTTCATGTCTTGAAGGCTTCAGTCTGGTTCATTCTGGCCATTTTCTCCTCTAGACTGGTGGAAAGAGGTGAGCCCCAGAGCTGTGTCGGTGGAGGCAGGACTTGGCAGGTGGAGGAGGGAGACTCTGAGGCCCAGCTCAGAGAAGGGGGTGTGAATCACTAGTTCAGACTCAGAGGCACTAAGAGGAGAGCATCAGCATTGCCCGGTCCCAGGAAGAGGTCAGGCTTGGCCTTTGTTTGTTCTGCAGATGAGAATTTCTCTGAAGATGAGACAAAGGATCTCAGCTCCCATTGAGGCCTGGTCTAGGCTAATTTTTGGCAGCAGTGTCAGGAGCTCATAGATTGAGTGAGGTCTTGTATGGAGTATATCCAGTCCCTGAGTTTTCACTGAATGATGTGCTTTTTGAAAAACTATCCCCGCCCCCAGGCCATCTGCTGGCTGTTGGATAAAATTAAAATTCAGATTGAGAGCTCTTTTTTTTTTTTTCTTAGAGTTTATTCCAGGCCAGTAACTCTCCTCTTGGCCTCTGATGTCACTGTTTTTTTGGCTATTCGGGTTGGATAGCCTCAGAATCTTGGTTAATCAATAGATACTGGGAAAAATACCTTAAGGGGGTGTATAGACTGGCTTTCTAAAAGGATGTGGGCAGTAACATCGGTGAGAAAGAATATCTCAAGTTTGTATAATGTTTTATATTTTGCGAAGTACTTTCCCAGACATTATTTCATTTAATTAATATTTTTAGTATTTACCCATATAATCACCTAAAGACATCGCATATCCATGGCTAGATTTAATGAAACATGTAAGACCTCTTCCCTGGAAACAACATATCATTATTGAAAGAAGTTAAAGAAAACCTAAATGCAGGGAGGGCTAGACCATGGTCATAGATCAGAAAACTCAGTACTGCAAAGATGTCAGTTCCCTCCAAATCAATTTTTTGGTTCAGTGTAAACCCAATAAAAAATACTAGCAGGTTATAGTTTGTGGAAATTGACAAGCTGATTCTAAAATTCATACAGAAATTCAAATAGCTAAGGAAAGTCAAGATAATCTAGAAGAAGAAAACGCTGGGAGATATATGCTGGAAGAATCAAGAAATATTACAAAGGTCTAGTACATAGGATGGTGAGGTATTCCTCCTATGGCCCCCCTTTATTTTTTTTCCTTTTGTATTGTTCTGAAGGCTGGGATGGAGACAGTGGGAAGCACAGAGGTGTGGTGTACCTCTCTGCTTCTTTGTTTCAGTTGTTTTAAAGTAGGCTAGAGTAAGTCTTATTGTGGGGTTCATGCTATTCAACAGCCATCACCAGTGACCCAAGGGCCACTGCGGGAGTTTTAGGCAATCCATTCTCCACGTGGCACCAAAGCGCTCCTTTGCTTAAGGCTCTCGGATGGCTTCTCATTGGAGTAAGGACGCAGTCCCAGCTCCCAAACCAATTTAAATAAGATGGTCCTTCACATCTGGCCCCTGCCTGCCCCTCTAACCCAGGCTTCTGCCATACTCATCAATCCTTTTGTATGTCCTCAGTTCCTTAGGACACCTAGACTCTAAACTTAGATTCTGGGCATTAGTCTGCCCATTATTCTTCCTCCAGATTTGCCCCTTTCCCTGCTTGGCCCACTCCTACTTAACCTTCCAGGTCTGGGTTTAAATTTTCATTCCTTGGGAAGGCTGGATCCTCCGCTCCTTCGACTGGGTGCAGCTCCCTGGCCACACATTCTCAGCACACCCATTGCTTCTCCCTCTTCAAGCCACTCTGCACCTTGTTCAGAATCCCTCCTTCCAGCAACCTGAGAACAGGGACTGTGTCTGTCTCGATCATCACTATGTCACCTGCTCCTAGAATAACGCCTGGCACAGAATAGATGCCTAATCAATATTTATTAAACACATGAATAAATAAATGAATGTATACATTAAAAATCCATACTCGACAGGCTGACTTCATAAAATCAAACCTATTAAGTTTTGGCAAATTTCACAGCTTGGCAAAGAGCACGAGTTTATGATATAGTGGGCCACAGATGAGGCTATAGAAGGCTTGTTGCCTATTTCCCAAGCCTGTCCTCCTTGCCTAAATGCCTCCCAGACTGGGCCAGAGAGCGTGGCTGGAACATGGCCAACCGTCCGTGCCCCTGGAGAAAGAAAGCCAGTGTGGTCGTGTCCTCTCTGGGTGCAAAGGACAAGGCATGAACCCCTTCTCTCAGTAAGCCAGAGAGCTTCTTTGTTCTGAAAACTAGAGGGTTGCCTCCTTGGTTGGTCCTCGCAGGAAATCATTGGATGGGCTGGATCTGCAGCCCCACGGGTAACAAGCTATATCTGGTGGGGAGATTTTAAAGCCCTTGGAGGGTGTTGCCCCCGGAAGCTGCGTTTACTCAGTATTATGTATAAGCATTGCATAAAACGGACCATTTTTTTATGTTTACCCATCTTTTATTCAAATGGTTTTTCATTACAGTAGTAGAATAAATCTTAGGGTATTGAAAATTTAGAAAACGCAGATGAACAAAAAAGAAATAAAAATCAAGCAATTCCATTACTCAGAAATGAGCGCCGAGTCATCGGATAGCCTCTGGAGGCACGGAGCCTGGCACCTGTGAATATTTTCATTTTAATTTCCCTTAAAATGAGAAGAAACAAGTGAATATAATAATAATGAACATAGAACAATGAATCCAGCCTGGACTGTACTATCTTTATACCAATGTCACCATGAAATGTAATTTTTAACATTTTTTATGGGAGAAGAGGTACATGAAGGCAAAAGTGCCTAAGGCCCATGAACATCAGAATGCAATCCTGGCAGAAATAACCACTTTTAATATTTTGTTGTATATCAGTGTTCCTGAAACCTGGACATGCTACACACATTTAGACATACACAGACTTATGTCATTATAAAAATGTGAGCATATTGGCTCAAATATACATATTTATGTCATTATTACAAAAATCTGAGCATATTTGCTCATTTTTTTAAACAATACATTGCTCATATCTTTCTGTGTTATCAGATATTCTTCTAAAGTACTCATCAGTGTTTTATTTTTAATTCGAAAATAGCACCTATAGGGTGCCTGGGTGGCCCAGTCAGTTGAGCATCTGACTCTCGGTTTTAGCTCAGGTTGTGATCTCAGCATCTTGGGATCGAGCCCTCCGTGGGGCTCTGCACTCAGTGTGGAGTCTGCTTCAGCTTCTCTCTCCCTCTCCCTCTACCGTTCCCGCTGGTGCTCTCTCTCTTGCTCTCAAATGAGTAAATAAATAAATCTTTTAAAAAAATAGCACCCATCACATCATTCTTTTTTTTTAAGATTGATTATTTATTTATTTATTTATTTATTTATTTATTTATTTATTTGACAGAGTGAGAGGGAGCACAAGCAGGGGGAGCAGCAGGCAGAAGGAGAGGGAGGAGCAGGCTCCCTGCCAAGCGGA
Source organism: Ailurus styani (assembly GCA_002007465.1). Lineage (NCBI taxonomy): Eukaryota > Metazoa > Chordata > Mammalia > Carnivora > Ailuridae > Ailurus > Ailurus styani. The sequence goes on along the minus strand of LNAC01000027.1, from coordinate 11,452,505 downwards.
GTACAGGATGTGGGGCTTGATTCCAGGATCCCGGGACAAACACCAGAGCCAAAGGCAGATGCTTAACAACTGAGCTACCCAGGCATCCCCATGACATCATTCTAATGCCCGTATAGTGTTCCAAAGAGTAGATATATTATAATATATTTAGCTAACCTATTTTTGCTGTTTGTAGGGTTTTGCTATTATAACAGTAAGATGAACATAATTCTAGCAAAATCATTGCCTTCATCTGTGATTCTTCCATTGGAATAAATCCACAGATAATTTTGAAACTTGGTACATTATGCATAACTTCACAGCAAAAGAGTACCAGTGCAATATGGGTCATTTGCCATATCTGTAACTCATCCTGGCGCCTTCTCTTACCATTAGCGACCCTGTAGTGGCCTCTCCATGGTTTAGGTGGACATCTCTGAGTGCATGAGCACTGGAGTCTTGGGAACCACCATGTCCTCAGGTCTCGTCTCTGTGTTCGAGACCTCTGTGGAAGCTCAGTAACTATTCATCAGATGAACAGATGGAAGGATGGATAGTTGGTGTGTTAGTCCGCAAACTCAGATGTTCGAGACTATTACATTTCTCTGTATTCTTTAAAGCAACTTGGGTTTCTCTCACCTGTTGAACTGATAGGAAGTTAAGTTTCAATAGTTACTAGCTCTTCCCCACAGCACTCTGCCTCTTCCAGTTTACACAAATATCTTAATAACCTTAAGCATTAAAGCTTCATCTGAAATACTCTTCCAGTCTCGATCCCACTGGCCACTCTGAGACCCCTGTGTCTTGGTTCCCTGTTCCCTTTAGGTCCCTGCCCCTATGCCACATTTGGGGCCAGGGACTCCTGAGAAGACTTGAAGCTTTGGTGCCTGGGGCCCAGCCCATCTAGGTGCACCTGACAGCCAACGGTTGCTTCAGATCTTGCTGGAAAGAGGTGCATGGCTCCACATTGCAGGCTGGGGGATTCTCTTCTGCCCTTAACTATCCTTGCTCCCCTCCTGATGTAGCACACCGCTCTTCACTGCCTTCCCTTACTCCTTGCCCTCCCGCCATGCCTCACCCCCCAAATAGTGAAGGAGGCATTGACTACCAGCTCTTGTGTCTTCCGCTTTGCAAAATCCAGAAGGTAAGCAGCTCCAAAGGGCCTGGCTATCTGCTTGAAAGCAGAGGAAGGGCAGCTACAGAGGAGCGCAAACCCAAGTGACTCTGCTGTAGATGGACTCATGAAGGCATATTTTGTGTGGTTTGAGCCACGTGGGAGTGAGACTATTGGAAATGGTTTGATTTTGAGAGGCAGCCAGTGTTTTCTGAAGCCTTTGTTTTGGCAGTGCCTGACCTGCACCTGCATTTCTTGCAGTTTCTTACAAAGAAACTTCCTTTCGAGAGTCAAAATGTATCAACTGAAGTTATTTTCCACCGGAGGGAAATGTTTTTTGCAAGTCAGCCTTTGTTAGCCTACAGAACATTTTTTCGATGGCAATGGTTGCAATAGTATTTCCTTTGGGAAGTCTATTGAAGCCAACTTTGATGTTGGAAGCAAATGTTTGGGCTCTAAGGGTTACAACTTCTTCTGGCTCCTCAGCGTAATTTATTGTAGTGCGATGATAGTAAGTTTCTTCAGGCCTTGAACAAGGGAAGCTGCTTTGGCTGGCCAGGGTCTTGTTAAGAGGCAGTGTATAGGGCGCCTGGGTGGCTCAGTGGGTTAAGGCCTCTGCTTTCGGCTCAGGTCATGATCTCAAGGTCCTGGGATCGAGGCCCGCATCGGGCTCCCTGCTCGGCGGGGAGCCTGCTTCCCCCTCTCTCTCTGCTTGCCTCTCTGCCTCCTTGTGATCTCTCTCCCTCTGTGAAATAAATAAATAAAATCTTTAAAAAAAAAAAAAAAGAGGCAGTGTATAGTTCAATGGGAGGCGCAGTCCCTTAGAGCTGGGCTGCCTGTGTTTGCGTTCCTCATTTGGGCCACTTCCAAGCTGGAATCTTCAGCAAGCTATGTTAACTGTTCTGATCTCAGTTTCTGCATCTATAAAATGAGCAATGATGGTACTTACTTCCTATAATTGTTACAGTGATTGAAAAATTAATGTAATAAACAGCACATAGAGAAATCCAGTAAGGGCCATCGCTTCGTTAATGGTGTTGTATCCACGTAAATTTCTTGGTTTTGATCATTGTACCATGATTATATAGGATGCTATTATTGAAGGAAGCTGGGCAAAGGGTACACAGGAATTCTATAGCACTTCTCTGTGAGGCTAAAGTATTTCAAAATATCAAGTTAGGAAAAAGTACTTACAGGAATGATATTTGATGGTGTCATTCTTTGAATAAGTTTTGTCTTTGACCAGAGACTGTGAGCTCTAAAGTTAGGGATCACGACTGCTTTTCTTCCCAAGCATAATGTCTGGCACACAGTAGGCCTTCAGTAAATATTTGTTGAGTGAATGAATAAAGAAGTTGAGATGCCAAAGGTACTGGCCAACAGGTGCCAAAGCAACCAGAGAACCCAGTTCCCACATTTGGGGGTGAGAGGAAAGAGGTGAAAGGGCCATGCATTGATTTTTAGTAGAACCTCGACCACAGAGGTGTGCCCATGCGTGCACACACACACACACAAGCACGCCCCTCCCCTCCCCTCGTGTGCGTGGGGGAAATGGTCTGAGGCCAATGCCTGGGTTGATATTAGGAACAATGGCCCCCAGGACAGGATGGCAGGATGATTCCTAACATCAAGGAATTCAGCAGAAGCAGTTTGGAGCCAGAGGTGACCCCAAGAGCGGGATGAATCAATATTATCTGGGTCTTGGGTGGCTCAGTGAACCCAAACAAAGTTTTAGTAAATAAACGTTGAGCGTAGTAGGGGAAGCATAACTTTACCTCCACCTTCATGGGGTTTCTGGCTGTTCCTGAAAATTAAATTGGCATAAAACAGATTAACAGGTGAGAAGCATACAGAGTTTTGCACGTATCCGGAAGCCCCCAGAGGAAAATGAACACCCGAAGGGCAGATTGGACCAAGTGCTTATATACTAGCTTGAACAATGACCAGCAATTGTGGAAAAGTAACTAAAATACACAGGAAGCCTAGAGGAAGAGAAGTTATTTTAAACAGGTCTGTTTGTACAGATTTCTTTCTGCCTCCACTCCCTGTCTCTGGGAATGGTAATGTTTCTTTCCTCCTGGGGGTAGGGAGGACAGCTTTCACACGAGAGTCTTAACTTCTGCTTCCCGGAAAAGGGGAGGTCAGAATGACCTTTTCGCACCTGCTGTTCTTCAGGTGTCTTTAGCTCAAAATAGTCCTTACTCCAACGTGGCATATTTTGGGGTAATGTATTCTGCCAGCCTTCACCGCCTTCTTCTGTACTCAAATGTTAAATGTAATCTTGAATGTTTTAATGCTGTTCCAATCTAAGGGGTGCTGGAAGGCTACCTATTTTGCTAGAATATACTGAGAAAGAGGGTCAGACTCAGGAAGTAAGCTATGTTCCTGGGGGAGGATCAGAGTCACCCCGAGTAAGCGATGAGCTGATCAGAGTATCATAGAATTTAACACTAGAATATACATAGAATTTAACACTAGAATAACACTAGAATTTGGAAGTATTCTAGAAATTGAGAAATCCTCTGATGTATTCATGCCTCTAAGAAATGTAAGAGGCTTTGTTGTGAAGTAGGTTCTATGTTATAGACAGAGTGTTAAATAAAGACTTTGCAAACAATTCTTAGGCAAAGCTTAAAAGGCCTGGGGCACCTGGGTGGCTCAGTCGGTGAAGCGTCTGCTTTCAGCTCAGGTCATGATTCCAGGGTCCTGGGATCGAGTTCCGCATCAGGCTCCCTGCTCAGCGGGGAGCCTGCTTCTCCCTCTGCCTGCCGCTTCCCCTGCTTGCTTGCTCTCTCTCTCTTTCTGTCAAATAAATTAATTTTAAAAAAATTAAAAAAAAACAACCAAACTTAAAAGGCCTGAAAGCATTTCCTGGAAGCTGTTCACAATGCCTGAATTATATTCGGTCCATACCAGATATAATACAATAATCTTTGTGTAGAGTTTATTTGTAAAAGGCAAATACTTACAGTTTAGTTTCACTTCGATATATATCATGTCATTAGGGAGGGTGGGCTATGTGATGGTTATTGTACAGGTCGCAGAAGTGGATGGGGCCATTTCACCTGTGTATGTCTTAGTTCCCCAAGTAGGCACTTGGTCTTTGAAGCCACCGACTGGATATGGGACTGTGGATCTATTTTTGGTACTCTCCACGCTACCTCCTCATAGTATGGTGTTCTGCAAAGAGTTGGTAGATGTTTAAAAGCTCTCCACTGTGCTCTGTTAGATATCTAGTCTTTCCAATCAGTTGCATTTCGAAACATTCTTAGTGGAACTGTTGTAAAAGAAAGATGCATTCATTGCACCAAATACAAAAGCTACAGAAAAGTGTAAAGAAAATAAAAATCAGTAATAATCCCATCATATAGCAATAATCACGCTGACAGCTTCATATATAACCTAGACTCAGAGATGTTTTCTGCACAAGACAGAATGTATATAATATCAAGATAATAACATGCTTTTTTTTCTGGTTATCACCTAGAGAATTCCTTTCTTAAGTGCAGCGTCATCTTTAGTGACTTCACAATATATATATACAGGCTTTAATGTCAACCCCTATTGTGGAACGTTTAGGGTATGTCTGCATTTTCTCTATCATGTGTTATAATTCAGTAGGTATCTTTGGATTTTCTGAGGAAAAACTCTCAAGAGTGGAGTTGCTGTTACTATTAGTTTAAAACTTGTTTATATTCTAAATTGTTTAATTTTGAAGGACATTGAGCACATACTATATGCGGCTAGTTTCCCCACCTTGACTACAAACTTCTAGAATAGAAGGTTGAAACCAAGGCTTAGATGTCTCTATATCCTTCCCAAATTCCAGCATCGTGGGGGCAGAGGTATTAGAAATGTTTTGGGTTGCAAGTTGCAGGACACCTACAAAAGAATAGCTTGCATCAGAAAGCCACTCAGTTATCTCACCTCATTAAGAAGTCTGGGTGTAGACAGTTCAGGGGTCAGTGGAACAGCTCAGCAATATCACGAAGGACCCAGCTCCCCTCCTTCCATCGTCAGCACGCTTCCTGTCCTCAGGCTTGCCACCTCATGGTGGGGGGTGACTGCCTTAGGAACGGGCGTGGTATCTTTCCTGTCTGCATCCAGTTGGGAAAACATTTCCCAAAAGCTACTTGGGAGAATTGTCCTTCTTTTTTGGTGGCCAGAACTAGGTCCTAAGGCTGCTTCCAACTGCAAAGAAGGCTGGGAAGGCAAGTCTTTGGCATTTTGTCCCCTCCATTGAGAGGCAAGCTCATGGGAGGAAGGAGTCGGGGCTGGCCTCTTGGGTGGGCCACCAACAAATGGGGGTACAGTGCCAGGACTCAAAATATTCCCTGAGTTAGGATCCAGATTGTCTCCTTTCTCACCTCCTTATAGTCTCTGATGAAGGAAAATGAGTTCTGGGGGTGTCACAGCAGCTGGGGGACCCTCTGGGACAAAATGGCTGTGAAGGACAAAGGCTCTCCGTGATCATATTTGAGTCAGGTTCTCTGAGTGCTCTTCTTGGCCAAGCCTTGACCTTGGCCCTGTCCTTGCTGGAACTGCATAGCCCAGTTACAGTAGCAGGAACCATGCCAGATCAGTTTAGAGAGAATCCCCACACCCTTGATGTTTGATCACCCTGGTTGCCTTCAGCAAGGATCCTATGAAGTGGGTTGAGCAAGAAGCCCTTGGCCTTGAGGTTTCCTCCTAGAAATGCCCACCGTCCAGCCTGCTCCTTGGCTTAAACCCCACGTGTTCTTGTTGTGTTTGAGCTGAGTTCCATCTCTCTCCCCACTTGTAACAGTCTTGATACCAATTGCGACACTCTTAAGTAAAATCTTCTTTACCATTTTAACAAGTGTCAGAGTAATTTTTTCTTGAGCAGTCATGGTGCCATGACTTCCTTCCCGAACATTCAGTGGGGCCTTCCTTGTTCGTGTGGGTGTCCTCCAGGGTCTGAGACGTGGGAGGTGGCATCAGGGTTGCTCAGGGATTGGGGGAGACTTGGGTCACCTCTGTTTTTAAAGGTCCCCTGTAAATTACAAAAACAAAGAGCAGAACCCAAACAGCACTATAAAATTTGTGATTTATTTTTAATGTTTGCCTTCCACAGATTAGCCCATAACACTGGCCACAGTCATCAGTAAAGTTGTGACGGTACCAGCTCAACTGCATTGCGGCTGTAATCATTCAAGATGGGGACACACTTCAAGTTGAAAGTGGAGCATTGTCTTCAAAACACAGGTCTGTGCTTCTCAGCATTTCATCTAGAACTCTAAATTTGAGGCAATTGTGCATGCAGCCCTCCTTAGCCCCTGTGAGAGGCCTGGCCAGGCAAGAGTTGACCCAAAGCCCTGAGGACACTAATGCCACGAGTTCATAAGTAGTTACTCATTGTGTTTCCTCTTCTTGGGTTTTCCCTTTCCTACCAGTTCCCACCTCCATTCTCTTAGATCCCTTCTTTCCCTCCCCCTTTTCCCTTCCTTCCTTCCCCTCTTTGAAAGTCTGGGCAGCAGAAAAGACTGGAGTCTGAGGTCTGGCCGGCAGCCAGCAGGGGCAGGGAACACCTGTGGAGTCAGACCAGGGTCACATCAGCTGCCAGGGTTGGAGGGGGTGGGGCAGTGAGGCTACATGTGCTCCCTGCCCCACTCCCTCCAAAAGACACCCTCCCCAACCCCCTCCATTTGCTGGGAAGATCAGGGCTTATTTTAAAAGCAACAGGGGCATCCATCATTCCTGCATCATTTTGCTCAGGACTGCTCTTTGGTCAACGCCAGGGTAGGAAGTCACCCTATAGAGTGGCCATCCTCAGTGCTGGTCGGGAGCTGGATCAGTCTAGGCTGAGAGGGAAGAGACACTGTCCTCTTGACCAGTTCTGGGGAGAAAGCCCGGAGCCTCCTCAGCTCTGACTGTCTGCCCCTCTATCTACCACACCACTAACCACTTTTTTTTTTTTAAGTTTCGAGGTCTTAATGGTGCTCAGACCTCCGTATGCCAGGGTGTTTGGTCCAGGTAGTGGTCCCCCAGCTCACTCTGAGCCATCCCTCGGCCTAGTCTGTGTGGCCCCGGGGAGGCGAGAGGGCTCTCTGCTGCTCTGTGGCATGGGGACCTGTTTCGTTCTCATCCCCTCCCCTCTGACCCCTGTCCAGAGAAAGCCTCTGCTCCACGTTTCGGTTGTCACCTACAGGCTTCTGTGCTCTTCCCAAGTGTTGAGACATCAGAGGCCGAAAGCTGGGAGTTCTCAGACTGGTCTCAGCTTTCTGCCCTTTCATTGCTTTCTTGAGAAAAGAATGTGGACTTCAGGATCTGCTTCCAGGGGCAGGTGGCAAAGGGAGCAGATACCTGAAGCTATGACCCGGCCTCTGAGTGCTTATCCCAAGCACAGAGCCCAGCACGCAGGAAGAGGTTGTTCAGAGTGGACGAGCGAGCAAGAGAAGGTGTGTGCGCAGGGCCCCTGGCCTAGAGCCGCTGGACTTGGCTTCAGACCGTGTCCCGGCTGACCGCCTCTGTGCCTCCCCACGGCCTCATCCATAAGGGAGGGGAGGGATTAGATCATCTCCTGAACTCCAGCCAGCCCCCAAACTCTGGATTTTGTATCCACATGGGAAAAAGAAAGAGTATTTCTGCCGTCATCCCACGGAACTGGAACAGGAAGGAAACCTTCCTGAATAATTCAGGCTCACATACACAGTTGCTTCCAAATAGTTTTCCCTGCTGTTGAATGTGGTGTCCTCCATATCACCAAACAGTGTGATGAGAAGGCGGGACAGGGCTCTGTGCTCACCACGGTAGGGGAGAGCACCACTCTGCTGGCCCCAGTGTTGTTCCCAGAGGGCAGAGTTGGGGGATTTACTGAGACTTTGAAGCCTGGTTTAAGGTGGCTCTTTCGAGGTGGATGTGACATGTTTGCTTAGGAGTGGTAGGGATCATGATGTAATAAATAGTTGGGTTGGTGGACACAGCAAAGCGTGGATTTCCAGCCGAGGGGTTCAAAGAGCCTTGGGATATAAACTGCCTTTTGATGCTTCTTAGGAGAGTGGTGATCTGTCTTTCAGGAAGTTCCTGGGATGAACAGGAAAGTCATTTGCAACTTTTGTTTTCCTGGGCAAGAATCTTCTGGAGTACTAGTAAAGTTATTTTGATGAAGACAATGGACTAGTAAGGTCGTGTTAATACACAGCGTGGGTGGTTTGACTCCCACCCCAAATGCCTTTGTTGACTGTCTGGATGACAGGGACGTCCCCTCCACCCTGCCGGACCCTGGAGGCTGACACATATGGCTGGATCCATTCTCTCTTACTTTCTTTTTTATATTTTTATGTATTCATTTGGGAGAGAGAGAGAGAATGAGAGAGAGAGCATGAGAGGGGAGAAGGTCAGAGGGAGAAGCAGACTCCCTGCTGAGCAGGGAGCCCAATGTGGGACTCGATCCCGGGACTCCAGGGTCATGACCTGAGCCAAAGGCAGTTGCTTAACCAACTGAGCCACCCAGGCGCCCCTCTCTCTTACTTTCTTGCATCCAGTTGGCCCAGGCCAAGGGGGAGAGGGGAGGATAGTGAGGTCAGAATACTCATTTCTGTTCTCTCCTTGTCGGGTTGGTTGTTTCCTCGTATTTGAGCTCCCGGCTCCCGTCAGGCCGCCTTCTCAGTCCCCCGCCCTGTTGAATTGGTCTAACTGCTCCTTCCACCTGCCCTCTCCGACCCGCACGAGCCTAGCTAGTACTGACCCTGTTGTTTCGTCTCTTATTTCTTATTCCCAGGGCTCATTTGTCACTTTTCTGAGGGCACGTCCACAACACTTTATGTTTTTAATTATTTTATAAAGGTTTGCTTATTTGAAAGAGAGAGGGGGAGAGAGAGAGATAGAGGGGAGAGAGAGACAGAGTCTTGAGCAGGCTCCTTGTTGAGCACGGAGCCTGACAAGGGGCTCGATCTCATGACCCTGAGATCACGACTTGAGGCAAAACCAAGAATTGGACGCTTAACCAACTGTGCGACCCAGGCGCCCCTGCACAACACTGTATTTTTAAAGTAATTAATTATTTATCTATTTTTTAAAATTTAAATTTGATTTAATTAACGTATAGTGTATTATTAGTTTCAGAGGTAGAGTTCCGTGATTCATCCGTCTTAAATAACATTCATCACATGCCCGCCTTAATTGCCCATCACCCAGGTACCCTGTCCCCCTTCTCTCCACCAACTCTGAGCTTGTTGCCTAGAGTCAATAGTCTTTTATGGTTTATCTCCCTCTCTGATTTCATCTTATTTTATCTTTCCTTCTCTTCCCTTCCCCTGTGTTCGTCTGTTTTGTTTCTTAAATTCCACATATGAGTGAAATCACCTGATATTTGCCTTTCTCTGACTGACTTATCTTGCTTAGCCTAATATCCTCTAGTTCCATCCACATTGTTGCAAGTGGCAAGTTTTCATTCTTTTTGATGGCTGAGTAATATCCAAAGAGAGATCGATCGATAGATAGATACCACATCTTCTTTATCCATTCATCTGTCAATGGACATCTGGGCTCTTTCTATAGTTTGGCTATTGTGGACATTGCTGCTATAAATATTGGGGTGCAGGTGCCCCTTTGAATCACTATTTTTGTATCCTTTGGGTTAATACCTTATAGTGCAATTGGTGGGTCACAGGTAGCCCTATTTTTAATTTTTCGAGGAACTGTTTCCAGAGTGGCCGCACCAGCTTGCATTCCCACCAACAGTGTAGGAGGGTCCCCCTTTCTCCACGTCCTCGCCAACATCTGTCTTTTTCTGACTTGCTAATTTTAGCCATTCCGACTGGGGTGAGGTGGCTCCTATTTGTGATTTTGACTTGTAGTTCCCTGATGTCGAGTAATGCTGAGCATTTTTTGATGTGTCTGTTGGCCATTTGAATGTCTTCTTTAGAGAAATGTGTGTGCATGTCTTCTGCCGGTTTCTTTCTTTCCTTTTTTTAAGACTTTATTTATTTATTTGGGGGGGGATGGAACATGAACAGGGGGAGGGGGAGAAGGATAAGCAGACTCCCCCCTGAGCAGGGAGCCCAATGTGAGGCTCCATCCCAGGACCCTGGGATCATGACCTGAGCCGAAGGCAGACGCTTAAGCAAGTGAGCCATTCAGGTGCCCCCTGTCCATTTCTTGACTGGATTTTTTTTTGGTTTTTGGGTATTGAGTGTGATAAGTTCTTCATGGATTTTCGATACAAGCCCTTTATCTAATAAGACATTTGCAAATATGTTCTCCCATTCCGTAGTTTGCCTTTTAGTTTTGTCAACTGTTTCCTTTGCTGCACAACACTTTATTTTTAAAGGCAATTGTGTGGAGAGTATAAATGCTATTGGGGATCAGTGGCCAAACTGAGAACTAGAAAAGAAAGCTAAAACCATGACTCTCACATAGATATAGATAAACACATGTTAAAGACTTCACTTAGCTCATTATTTATAAAAGATTTCTAATGTCTTCATTTGAGCCAGAGAGAGAGAGGGAGCACAAGGAGTGGGGAGGCTCAGAGGGGGAAGGAGAAGCAGACTCCCCGCTGAGCAAGGAGCCTGATGCGGGGCTCGATCCCAGGCCCCTGATATCATGACCTGAGCAGAAGGCAGACACTCAATTGACTGAGGCACCCAGGCACCCCTCTGTAGCTCATTATTAAGGAGTGCAGCTGAGATGTTACAACCAGTTCAAATGAGAAGCCAAAGAATCACAAATTTATATGGAGTAAAAGCATGTTGACACTGGTTTTCTCTTGGGGGTTAGAGAGGGAAGTCAATTAACCCTCCACACAGGACAGAATTTGTTTGTGCGTCTGTAAATAAGAATTATTTGCATTGTTATTAGTTGTCCACAATTTACAGAGTCGTAAAACAGCTCCAAGGCAATGAAAGGGTCCCCCCAGCATCCTAGTAAGATAACCTGGATGAGTGTGTTCTAACTGATGCCTAGTTTTCCACTGAAGCACAAGTTTTTCCCCATATGATATTTATAAAGTGCTTAATATTTGCAGGGAGCGATCCATTGCTTTAGAAGTGAGTCTGCGGGGGGGTTAAGACCTTGGGAGGTGAGCTCTCTCCCTCCCTCCCTCTGATCGCTGGCATGCTGATTACATTCCCCACCAAGGGACCTAGGATACTTACAAACACACTTCTATCCTGAAGTTTTCTTTTGGGGAAAAACCAAATGTTCCCTTGCTTTAAAAAGTTTGAAAACCCCCAAACATGTCCAAATCCTGCCTATTATGGAAGAGAAAAAGAAGACTCAGAGGGGGAAGTGACTTTCTCTAGGACACACAGCTGGATATGTGATCTCTGGTTGGAAGATGGGCTTTGAGGGCCAAGAAGGGCTTCCTCTGGGCATTAGTTGGTGACACAAAGAGCTTTCCTGGAAGGAAGGGCTTAGGGAGCAGGCTGTGACAGATGGTTTTCATCTCCTGGGCTCTGGGAAATCTGCTACCTTCCCTCTAATCGGAGGTTGGGCGCGTCAAGCAAACTTGTAATCTGCGTTATATCATTGTTTAGTGTCCCTAATTATACCTTGGAATTTGGCTTAAGTGCAGCTTAGAGGATGTTCATTAAGAGTGTGGACAGGGACACTCAGCATTTATAAAATTCTTTACAGTAATTGAAGTCCCAGCACTGTTCCGGTGTGTTAAGGAAGCATGTTTGCTCCCAGCTGAAAGACGACTGAAGTTGGGAGAATGGCGACTGGCCGACAGAGCTGGTTTTCTAATGTCCGTTTGAACGCAAAGCTCTACAGTCTTGTTTTCATCAGCTCAAGGAAGCTCCTAGCTGACTAACGTTCAGGGCGTAATCCACCAAAGTTGGAGTGATCTGCCCTTGGCATTTCATAACCAAGTTCAGCTTCCTATCTCTTGGCCACTGTGTTGTCAAAAACCTCATATTCTTGTTTGCACGACCAGTTTACAGAGAAGCTTTGTCTCCACAGACAGACTGTGGCTCCATCTGGCCCTGCCACCAAGAGCCTTGTGATTCCAGATGGAAAAATCCCCATCCCTCCCCCTATTTCCAAAGCATCTCCCACCCCCATTGTTTTATCTGCAGCCAACAGCACAAACCCTCCACAAACCCTCTCTGCGGGGGTGGAAAGATCCACTAACGGGGGAAACAGCTCAACCGTCCTTAAACCGTGTGCTGTGTGAACGGCACACACGCACACATCTGACTGGACCCGTCGGAACGAGGGGCTCTGGGGCAGAGAAGCTGGGGAGGGCTTGCCTTTATCACAGAAGATGTTAAGGGAAAGGCTGTTCTTGAACCCCTAATATTCTGTTGGAAACTTCTAGTGATGGCCAGTTTTCTTCCAGGAGGTGGGAACCAAGCCCCCTGTACGTGCATGCGTGTGTGCTTGTGTGTGCGTGCGTGCGTGTTTGGAGGAATTAAAAGTAATTGAACTGGCTTTTCTTCACCAATAACCTCACCCACCTGCCAAATGAGAAGGAAGGGGAGAGAGGATTAAGAGGGGAGAAGGAGATGATTTCTGAATTTAGGGAGCAAAATTTTGGCTGCCAACAGAGCTCCTGGAGATAGGCCCCCTGGTCCACGGGTCTCTGCCTGTGGGGCCCTCCGCACCTGGAGGCGTCTGGGACAGCTCTGTCACAGTCATTCCCTCCTCTCTCAGCTACGAGACGCCAGATTTTGGGTGACCTGTCGACCGTGCTGGAGTTGATCTGAGCCCTGAGCTCGCAGAGAGTGGAGACGCGGGAGGAACTGCAGAGGACCTCCCTCCCGGCCATCACAGGTTCAGAAGACTTGTCATCCACTCCACCCCCCCAACCCCCACCGTCTTGCCTCTGCAAAATCTCAGGCTCTCCTTCCTTTTCTCTGAGATGTTCCTCTGTTAATGAATGTCCTCCTTGTTGCAATAGACCGAATAAATTCATCTTCATTTTCCAGTGGATTTTTTTTCACACCGTGCTGCCCTGTCTGGGGAGTCTGGAATAGCCCCCTAGCATACGTGGAGTTAAGAAGGAAAATGACCCCAGAGGGTCTTGGGCAAAATGTGCACGGGACCCAGTGAATGGACTAAAAGGAAAGAGTCCTCGAAGCATGCATCCTCCTTCTGGCAATGTGTTTCACTTCGAAACCTCAGAAGCCGTTTGCTTAAGAGGGAGTTTATTTATATGCTAGGGAGCAAACCAGAAATCCACAGTGTGTGTGTGTGTGTGTGTGTGTGTGTGTGTGTGTGTTGGGGGGCAGTGCAGGAGAGGAGGGGGTGCAGGAGAGCCGGTGCGGGAGGGGGGATGCAGTTTTGTTCCATTCACAAAGCCCCCCTGTTTGCTGACAGCCGGGAAGCACCCACCACTTCCCGTCCAGTGCCAACTCTCCTATGTGGCTCCGTGGCCACTGTACGCGCTGGTGCGTACAGATTTGCCACTTGTCTGGGGTTGTTCAGACAATGACTTCTGTGGCAGTCTGCTGGAGGAAGTTGGCTTTCAAAATTGGGAAGCTTTTTGGCTTGTTAAATGGAAAAAGACAATGGCCCCTCTGCCCGTACTGTAGGAGGCCTGGCGGGGAGCCAGGTCTGAAAATGCTACCTTGAAAATGCTGCTTTAGGGCACCTGGGTGGCTCAGTGGGTTAAAGCCTCTGCCTTCGGCTCAGGTCGTGATCTCAGGGTCCTGGGATCAAGCCCCACATCGGGCTCTCTGCTCAGCAGGGAGCCTGCTTCCTCCTCTCTCTCTGCCTGCCTCTCTGCCTACTTGTGATCTCTCTCTGTCATATAAATAAATAAAATCTTTAAAAAAAAAGAGAAAATGCTGCTTTAAATGATACATAGTGCCGTGGTAACAGCTGCTGGGTTAATTAAAGAAGAACAACACCCATAACCTCATGTCCAAACACAATATGGTGGGTGTTTAGTGTTTTGGTTTTTATGTATTAGGTTCCACTCTCAAATTTTTATTAGTGGCTAGCCTGAATTATGTTTTTTACTCTTAATGCTATGTCATATAATCATTTTATTATTATATAATACTATAATATTTAATTCCATTGGGTTCGTGGAGCTTATGTGTTATTGTTAATCTTTTCTGCCGATATTAGACATTCAGGATGTCTCTTTTATCTTTTTTTTTTATTGTAGAGAATGCCAAAATTAACAGCATCAGATATTTCGCTTTCTCTTTTTGAAGAATGAAAGATAAATAAGAGAGAGCTAATAAAGGGGTTAATGAAGCTCCCACCATAGTGATTCTCAAACTTTTTGGAATGAGAACCCCAAAGAGCTTTTGTGTATATGAGATATTTGATATTTGCCTTACTATGTTAGAAATTATAACTGAGAAATTTAAAATGCTTATTTGAAATAACTATAAAAACCTAGTGCATGTTAACATACATTACATATTTTTACAAATAGTAGCTGTATTTCCCAAAACAAAGAAAATTTTGAGAACAACATTTTTACATTTTTGCAAATCTTTTTAATGTTTAGTTTATAGATTCTCATATGCACTTGTACAGTCTTTTATGATATATTGTTTTGATTGAAGTTTTTAAAGAAAACCTGCACCAGGCACCTGGCTGGCTCTGTTAGTAATAACGTGCGATTCTTGATCTTGGGATCATGAGTTCAAGCCCCATGTTGGGCATGGAGCCTACTTAAAATAAAATAAAATGAAAAAGAAGGTCTGCCCTCATGCAGACATGTGGTTGGAAAAGAGGAAGGGAACACTTAGGGGTCCTTGGACCACAGTTTGAGAACCATTTGTCTACAACCTTCTTGGCACTGTACTAAGCATTTCTCTTCTATATTTTGCAGTTAGAGATTTAGATGATAATGCAAATTTAACACTCTTTTTGAAGTCAAGGTCCTGGGAATCTAGTCCCTTAGATAAAGTCACCCAGCTTGTTTCAAAGACTCTGCTTTAATTTACTTAAACCATCTCTGGTGCTTCATGTGTCCTTCTGCTAGGTGTTGTATAAAGCTTGTGGGAGCACAGAGCTACTCGAGGGATCCCAGACTTTTAAAAGACCCAGACTAGTTACATATGCCTCTGTTTGTGGAAGAGTTGTTTTCTCTCTGTCAGTATGATGCATGCACATTAAAGTGTCTGTATCATAACGGTGCTCTGCAGAAACTGAACCCACCCNAGACTTTTAAAAGACCCAGACTAGTTACATATGCCTCTGTTTGTGGAAGAGTTGTTTTCTCTGTCAGTATGATGCATGCACATTAAAGTGTCTGTATCGTAACGGTGCTCTGCAGAAACTGAACCCACCCGTGTCATATCTCTTCTTAGGACAATTTTTGGATAGATTTTGTCAAGAGGCAGGATGGAATAACAGAAAAGCAAGATAGGCCAAGGCCTGGGTGAATTGGTGAACCCAGGGTCTACTGACCTCTTGGGCTCTCACTTTTCTTCTTCTATAAACAAAAGGTTTGGTTAAAAAAATTAACTAAATTTTTGCCCATCCTTAACATTCTATGAATCTGAGTGTCTTCGGGTACTTTGGAGAATTGGATTGTTGGAATGCTTGTTTGCAATTATTTCTCAATTTGAATTTGAACTGGTTGGGGAATAAAGCAGGAAGTCTGCCATCTAGTGGGGAATATATATATTGCTCTATTGCTCAACCTGGGGCAGAGCTTCCAGAACCAGAGGCCTTTTCTCCTCACCCCGTGGCCCATAATTACAGGGGTTTGTCTTGGCTACATTACAACAAGTGCGGGGAATACACTTGTGGTTTGGCTGACAACACGAGAGGGGAGGCCGCTTGCATTTGTAGTTAATTGCTCTGAAATTCTGCCCGCAGGCTTTGCTGTGCTCTCCACGTTGCACTTTGGGCAGGCCGACAGGAAGGCTAAAATGATAGGTATCTGGAAGATGCTGTCTCTGCTGCAAGACTTTAGGCTCCAGGGAGGGATGCCAGCTTGACGTCGTTAAAAGGGGGGTTGGAACCCCCCCGCTCCAGCCAGTTGACTCTTGGGTGTTTACCTGTGGGATGGGACACAATACAGAGCAAAAGCCCAGGCAGAGGCTCCGGCATGGGCGGGTTGGAGTTAGGCAGCCGCACTGAGGACAGGGGTTCAATAGAAGAAGGGGCTGCGGTGCTAGGGGCAAGTGTGTGCTGACGGGAAGAACATGGGCGTCCCCTGGCATCCTGAGACTTCTGCCTCCTTCATGTTCCCCACACAAAGCCTTGCTCTGGTGAATCGGAGAAGGACGACAGTCTCAACACACAACCCATCCCTGGCTGGTAAAGAGGATAGGAAACTGCACGACCAAGTGGTGCCCAGCCTTGAGACTAGAAGGGAACCAACCTGTAATACTATGTGCCTTGCCAAAAGCATTTTTATTTATTTTTTATCTTTTAAAGATTTTATGTATTTATTTGAAAGAGGGAGAGCATAAGCAGGCAGAGCTGCAGGCAGAGAGAGAGGGAGAAGCAGGCTCCCCACTGAGCAGGGAGCCCGATGCATGACTCGATCCCAGGACCCTGGGATCATGACCTGAGCTGAAGGTAGACACTTAACAGACTGAGCCATCCAGGCATACCCAAAAGCATTTTTAAAAATAAGAATAAGAGGCAATTTTGTGTCCAGTCACCTTTTATGGGGATAAAACTGAAATTGGTGGGTTATGAAATAGAAAAGGCTGATTTTCACTGGCCTACTAACTAATTACTAATTTAGGGGCACCTGGATGGCACAGTTGGTTAAATGGCCAACTCTTGATTTCAGCTCAGGTCATGAACTCCGGGTCATGGGATCGAGCCCCACGTTGGGCTCAGTGGGGAGCCAGTTTCTCCCTCTCCCTCTGCTTGCTGCTCCCCCTGTTTATACTCTCTCCCTCTCACAAATAAATAAATAAAATCTTTTAAAAAATAAAGTTTATATATAAATTTAACGCTCTTCTGATCAGAATCCCAAGTGTACATGTTAGTATGCATGTGTCTGAACTTAAATCAGGATTAAATTACTTGAAAGGCTGACCTTGTTGATTAGGTTATTTAGATTTCTGTGTCTTTGCTTAATATTTGCCCATTTGAGCTGTCTTGTACTAAGAATGGTGTGTTAAATTCTCCCTATAGTGTATTTCTGTTTTTCTTTGCCTTTCTGCTTTAGGTAGGTGGAGCATTCACTATTCCCACCCAAGGGTAATCACTATCTTTACCTCTGATACCATAGGTTAATAATTTTGCCTATTAATAATTAAGAGTTTTGTCCTTAAAT
Organism: Ailurus styani; assembly: GCA_002007465.1. Lineage (NCBI taxonomy): Eukaryota > Metazoa > Chordata > Mammalia > Carnivora > Ailuridae > Ailurus > Ailurus styani. Next base: position 11,435,238 of record LNAC01000027.1, on the reverse strand, counting down.
TAATGGAGTCCTATAGTGTGTGTGCTTTCGGTTCTGGTTTCTTTTATTCAACGTTGTGTTTGTAAGATTCATCCATATTGTTGCATATCATTGTAGATTGTTCGTTCTCATTGAGGTGTTTTATCCCTTGAGTTTATGTATCAAAACTTATTTATCCTTTCTTCTGTTGATGGACTTCTAGGTAGTTTTGAGTTTGGGGCTATTGCAAATAGATTTGCTATCATATTTTTGTATGTATCTTTTGGTCCATATTCGTGTGCATGTCTATTGAGTATATAACTAGCAGTGGAGTTTCTAGGTTTCAGGATACCAATCAACTTTTGATGTCTTACTCCTAGACATGAAACAGAGAGCCAAGGTTACCATCATCTGAGGAAAGCCTCCCGTGTGAGGTAGGCCCAGGAAACATACACACATGGGATGCCTGCGTGGCTCAGTCAGTTAAGTGTCTGCTTTTAGCTCAGATCATGGTCCCAGGGTCCTGGGATCAAGCCCTGCATCGGGGTCCCTGCTTAGCGGGGAGCCTGCTTCTCCCTCTCTCGGCTGCTCTCTTTACTTGTGCTCTCTCCCCCCCTCTGTCAAATAAATAAATAAAATCTTAAAAAAAAAAAAGAAATACACAGCAAACAAACACACACACACACAGGTGTGCCTACTTTCCCTATTAACAGTTCCAAGGAATTTTATCCTGTGGCGTGGCCTGGCTCTCTGGTTGTCTTCCTTCTCCATCATGATAAAAATAAACATTGTGGTGGGTCCAGTAGCCACCAGAGTTTTGTCCATGTAGAGCTTTGGGGCAGTTGGTCCATAGTGCAGGTTAGTCATACTTCTTTGGGAACTGGAGGCAGATGGACTTTTCCATTTGGGTTTTGGTGTCATACGTATAAAATATTTCTTCAGTTTTGTGGACAACATCTTGGTCATGGACAGCATACCGGATGCCCCAAAGGCATTGCTGGCCACAGGGCAAAACAGGTTGTTTATCTAGAGCAGGGATGGTTGGAAGGTGGTCTTGTTGATTTTGACCAAGATGATATTGCCTCTGGTTTCCTCAGTTTCATATATGGTCCCGAGGCCTGTGTCATTGGTAGAGATGTCTTCATAGACATAGGGAAATCTTCATAGAAGGAAGAACTATAGGGAAAACCATGGTTAAAAGCTGCAATTGGCAGTAGACTGGCTTAGATCTTATTTGAAGTGACATTCACCCCACGCATGTTGTTGGAGTTGATACCGATATCGTAAAACTGGTTCTTGTCATGATCATTCCAGAGCCATGTCCTTGAATTAACAGGTCTGTGGAAATGACAGCCCTGAGCTGTTTTAATTTGGTGTTGTCTTTGTACATAGAATGGCTAAGGACGATCGGGGAAGAATGTATGATGCTCTAATTCAGCATTGTCTGGCCTGGTTCCAGGTAGAGGTCCTTCCCCCAACCTCCATTTTTGATGGGATGGTGTGGAGAACAAAAGGTTGGCGGAGGCTGGTGAGGCCTCCATTGGCACAGAACCCTGGGGGTGTGAAAGGAATGGTCTTAGGATCTGCAGACTTCATGCCTAGCTACAGACACAGTGCTGGCCAAATGGTCTAAAGGTGTTGGGAGGGAATGATGGAAGGAAGAACGCTGGCCAGTGACCTCTCTTGGATAAAACTTTGAGAGGGGAATCCTCAAAACTGTATTTTAGGGGTGCCCATTCTTTGGGGTTCCCTTCTTGGGTCATTGTATTAATCTGCTTAGCCTGCCATAACTTAAACAACAGGAATTTATATTCTCACAGTTCTGGGTACTGGAGGTCCAAGATCAAGGTGTCGGTAGGTTTGGTTCCTCTGAGGCCTCTCTCCTGGGCTTGCAGATGGCCGCCTTCCAGCTGTTTTCACACAGCTCTTTTTCTGTGTGCGTGCACCCCTGGGGTCTCTTCTTTTTATAAGCACAGCAGTCGTATTAGATTGGGTCCCACCCATACAAACTCATTTAATGTTAATTACCTCTTACAGGCCCTATTCCAAATAAGTCATATTCTAAGGTATTAGGGATTAGGGCTTCAACATATCCATTTTGAGGGGACACAATCTAGTTAATAGGAGTCATCTGATAAGGAGATGATCTGACTAGGTGATGTAAGCACTGGAGAGAAAAGGCATGGCCATAGCCCAGAGTCCTCAGGGACCCAGATTTCTAGGCTGCTTGGGTCAGGGTGTTCATGGCCTTGAGTTGTAGTTCTGGGGTTCATGAGCAAACCTGCTGGTAATATGTGTTGAGCAGGACCTCAGGAGCGAGGGGTGTAGGGAGCAACCCTCTGAGGAGGGTTCCTGCCCCGCCAACTATTCTCTAGAGTTTGGACTTAGACTTAGCTCCAGGTGAAGTGTGACAACATGATGATGAAAAGGCATTTACCTAGCCTGGTTATAGATTTCCCAGCATTGTGGGGTACTGTCTGCTAGGAATTTAAGTTTCACTCACTTCACCCACAATGCAAGTATGTTCAATTTAAAAAAAAAATGGGATGGGGAGGGAGACAAACCATAAGAGACTTCTAGTCTCGTGAAACAAACTGAGGGTTACTGGGGGGTGGGAGGGTAGGGATGGGGTGGATGGGTTATGGACATTGGGGGGGGGTTGTGCTTTGGTGAATCCTGTGAAAGATGTAAGACTGATGATTCACAGACCTGTACCCCTTGGGCAAATAATAAAAATAAAATTAATAAAAAAAAACAGACTATAAGCTCCTTAGGACAAGAAATATAATAAATATACTTCCAATATAAAATCTGAAATTTCTTTGATAAACATTGCTCTTCTGGTACCTAATATAAAACTCAATCCATATCGGTCACATAGTAAGTATTGCTTATTGAAAGATCAGGAGGGGTTGCATGTTAGGAAAAAAAAGGACAGCGGGAAGTAACTGCCCGGGGAAAAAATGGCCAGCCTCATTATACTCTATTTAAAGATAGGTAAATTAGCATAGGTATCCCTGCATGCGTTTTAAATTTACAAATGTAAAATAGTAAAATCCAATGCTGGTAAAGCTATGAGGAAATAGGTTTACTCACCATACTTGGAATTAGGGCATATATATCTATAAAGCTGTGCATATTGTTTATTAGTAGAAGAACTGCTAAACCATGTTTAATTCATGCTGTGAGGCTATTGATAAACTGTGATCTGTATTTTTTATATTTTGTGAAATGCATGGCTTTCTTGGTGGGAACAAATAGGCAAAAAGAAAACACAAGGTTGCTGGCTACGCATCTTACCAATACTGGGTCTCTGGTCCCTGGGAAGTGTAATTCTCTGGCATTCTTCCAGTTTCTATTACAGTTTAGTTAGTCCATTTTGATGCTTCAGGACCTGCCTGCTGTCAGAGGGTTCCAGTGCTTCTTGCCTCTGAGTAAAGGAAAGCTCTGGAAATCTCAGGGCCTGGGCAAAGGAAGGCCTAAGCCCTCTCAATGCTGTGCCTCATCACCTTGCTCTCTGGGGCTGACTGAGGCTTCAGAAAAGTCAAACTGGGCTCTTGGAACTGAGCAATAGCCAAATGATCTTGGGCCAGCCTCAGGACCTCTCTGAGGCTTTCTCATCTCAAAAAGCAGGGCCTTTGGTTAGAGCCAAGGGACCTTAGTTGTTTTCTGGTCCAGTGCCTCAATGACAAACACAGAGACTGTAGCAGCTACTGATCCCTTACTGAATGCCAGCCACTGTCCTAGGGATTTTATATTGATTTGTTGATTGAAGAATTTGATTCTTTCAACAACCTTATGAAGTCATTAATATATCATCTTGATTTTATAGATGTTGAAACGAAGCTCAGAGAGGTGAGACAATTTGTTCAAAGTCACACAGCTGGCAAGTAGCTGAGTTGGATTTGAACTCAGGCTGTCTGACTCCACACCTTTCACCCTGGGAAGCTATGCCAGGGGCTTTCAGACCCTTTTGAGCATGGTACACAATGAGAAATCATTTTAACATGATCATCCACTATGCATAAGCAACTGAAATACAAGTTTCACCCAACATGTGATGCACATTGGTATGTCCCTGCTCTTCCAAGTCATACCTTTCCAATAAGTCCTGGTCTTGATGCACTAAATGAATCTCAGCTGATTTGAGGCCCCTGCCCTATGTGAGGAAGGCATTCTACCATTCTATACTATCATGCAGAGACCATGAGTGGTGTCATGTTCAAAGTCACAGATCCATACATGGCAGAGATGTGTCTAGAACCTTGGTCACCAGGATCAAAGCCCAGGATACTTTCCCTGTATCATCCTGGGGGGGGGTCCCTGGTGCATCCTGTGGGTATGAAATAACCCTTTTTGGGTGGAGGCTGGTGGATGAGTGTATAGGGAAAAGGTCAAAGCTTTGCAGAAGCAGTATACGACGCCCTCCCCCCTTCCCTCACTGAAGACCCATGAAGGCACCTAGTTCTCCTGTCCCCCAGGGCTTTGCTCAGGGGCAGGCCCTGGTGCTGGATCAGCAGGTCTGCCCTGCAGTCTGGAGTTATCAGGAAGGGCATCTGGTGTCTTTTCCAGCACACCCACATGCTTAGTTAGGGAGTGATCTTTGGCACATACTGAACAATTATTTCCCATCACTTTCCAGCTGTTAGAGAAACGTGCATCAGACTCATCAGCTGGGTAAGGTCCCCCGAGTCAGCTGATCCCAATCCCCAGTCTTTGCCAGGGACTGAGCCTCCTGGATTCATGTGCTGTCATTTTTGCTATCCTTCTCCCCTCCTCCATCGCTCAAGGTCCACCTGAAGCCCTGCTTCTGCCATGATTTCTTCCCTGAAGACTCTGGTGGCACAAACCCTCCCTTTCTTGGAAGAGCTTATTGTCCCCAGTATACATGTGCTACAGCCCAGAAGCAGTCTTGTTTCACATTATATTTTATTGCATGGATGTAGAGACCTGGGCTTGCACCCAGGATCACCACTTATTATGTGTCTCGAACAAGTCACTTAAACTCTCTTTCCCCATCCATGAATTGCTACCTTTCAGGGCTTTTACGAGGACTGTAGGAGAAAATGTCTGTGAATGTCCAATATATTGGAAGATCTTTATTCATCCAACAAACATTTATCAAGTCTTTACTATGTGCAGATAATGTGCTTTCCTAATTGAAAAATTAGGAGGCCTAGGGTTGTGTTAAGGACTGTAGGAATGCAGCGGAAGGAATCCTGGTCTCTGTTCCCTGGGGTTTATAAACGAGTTGGTAGGCTAGTTAAATTTGCGTGATACAAAGCAGCGAGCGTATGATTAAGTGCAGAAAGAAGCCCTTTCTATAACAGATGTTCGAGAAGCTCAGAGCTCCATATGAGTGGTAAGAAGACGAAATGCCAAAATAACCCAGGATTTTGCTTCATTCAATGCTGTACCCGGTGCCTGGAGACATGCCTGTCACCTGTGGGGGCTCAATAAATAGAAGTAAATAAATAAATGACTTGGAGAGACCTTTGATATGTCTGAGCATGTTCCTCATATTAGAGAAAACTGAGTCCTGAGGAGGACATGGGGACTGATGCCCCCAGGGGTTTAAGGATACGGGGAAGCTGGGATGAGAGCCTCCTGGTCATTTCCTTCAGGGCCGTCTCCCCTCTGTTGCAGACAGGATGGAAGGATCCGTCATAGTACATGGATTCAATGAATTTGTGATAACTTAGGTAAGGGTTAGGCTGCTTTTCCTTTTAAACTATCAAAGGAACCCCCAAATGATAAGGAATATAAGCAGGATTATATGGGAACTGTTAGTCCATTTGAAAGTAGTTCAAAAATTTTAGAAGCACTCTTTTCAAAATAATCAACTTGCTAATTATAAATTACTCTTATCTATTTTATCCCTGTTAATTGGCAGCAACAGTAACCTAGGAAGTTCCACATGGCTCTTTCTATAAGCACAGTGAATACTCATCTTAAAGGGTTTAAAAACATTCTATGTTCACATTAGTGTTTTCCTGAATTGGGAATTTGAGAAAAAGACATCTTCTCTTTAATGCCCCTCACTGTCACCCACCCACACACAGGAAATTTATAAATTTAAAATGTAAAAAACATAAAAATAGCCTACAATGCTGCCTCCTCACCTGACCCACAACCCCGATCCCCACATTACCTACAACCCCGGACTCCATTGTCATGTTACCCACAATTCCACTTTCCTGGGACTACAGTTAATTATTTAGTCTAATTACTTCTAGTCTTTTTTCTTTATGCATCGTCCTGCTAATGTAGTTGAGTTCACCTAGCATGTTTAATTTTGCTGCTTGTTTCTTTACCTAACATTAGAATATAAGTTTTCTCCCTTTATTTCAACTTCTCTGTAAGTCATATTCTACATAGTGGCACAGTACTCTTGCATGCCGCTGATGCAGGGATTTTAAAGTGATGGGAAGTAGTTCTCTTGGCTGGAGAAATGGCTTCTTTCATGTTGTGGGTGGTGAACTCAGAAGAGTTTTGCAGTTGCTTCACTTGGTCTGTGGGGAAAGTTGGTTGTGGGGGCAGGGGGTGACTTTGTGCAGTGTCCTTGGCCCTACAGCATCCCCTTCATGGGGTTGGCAGACCCTTCATCACCCACAGCCTGAAAGAGCAGTGCCGTGATTAGTATGAAACCAACAGGGCTGTCTGGGAAAGAAAGGAGCCTGTTTGGCAGGGTATAAAACAAGCCCTCAAAATATACTCCAATCAACAAGAAATAGCTGTCTATTAGAACCCTAATGCTCAGAAAGGGCAAAAACATTAGCACTTGGTATTTCTACAGAGACTTGGACCAACTTGGGAAAATCACTCCATCCCATCTTTCTGGGCTTTTGTCCCCTCCTCTGACTAGTGTTTGGCGTTTCTCAAACTGGGGTGCCTGGTAGTAAGTCAGGGATTGATAAGGCACACAGCACATATATGGCCAACCTCTCAGAGCATTAATTTTATTTGATTACCTGGAACATCATTTTTTTTAACATCTTAATTTAATTTTATTTTTTTCAGTGTTCCAAGATTCATTGTTCATGCACCACACACAGTACTCCATGCAATATGTACCCTCCTTAATACCCACCACCAGGCTCACCCATCCCCCCATGCCCCTCCCCTCCATAATCCTCAGTTTGTTTTTCAGAATCCATAGTGTCTCATCTTTCATCTTCCCCTCTGATTTCCCCCCCTTCACTTTTTCCTTTCTTTCTCCTAGAGTCCTCCATGTTATCCCTTATATTCCACCAGTAAGTGAAACCATATGATAATTGACTTTCTCTGCCTGATTTACTTCACTCAGCACAATCTCCTCCAGACCCGTCCATGTTGATACAAAAGTTGGGTATTCATCCTTTCTGATGGCTGAGTAATATTCCATTGTATATATGGACCACATCTTCTTTATCCATTCGTCTTTTGAAGGGCATCTTTGCTCTTTCCACAGTTTGGCGATTGTGGACATTGATGCTGTGAACATTGGGGTACATATTGCCCTTCTTTTCACTACATCTGTATCTTTGGGGTAAATACCCAGTAGTGCAATTGCAGGGTCATAGGGTTTCTCTATTTTTAATTTTTTGAGGAATCTCCACACTGTTTTTCAAAGTGGCTGCACCAACTTGCATTCCCACCAATAGTTTAAGAGGGTTCCCCTTTCTCCACATCCTCTCCAACACTTGTTGTTTCCTGTCCTCTTAATTTTGGCATTCTAACTGTTGTAAGGTGGTATCTCAATGTGGTTTTGATTTGAGTTTCCCTGATGGCTAGTGATGATGGAGATTTTTCATGTATCTGTTGGCCATTTGTATGTCTTTATTGGAGAAGTGTCTGTTCATGTCTTCTGCAACATCATTTTTAATATAAAAGCAAATGCATTTATCTTGGGGAAGAAAATGCAAAACTTGCTTTTGTTTTAAGAATGAAACACATGTCAGGTGCCTGGGTGGCTCAGTGGGTTAAAGCCTCTGCCTTCAGCTCAGGTCATGATCTCAGGGTCCTGGGATGGAGGCCTGCATTGGGCTCCCTGCTCAGCGGGGAGCCTGCTTCCTCCTCTCTCTCTGCCTGCCTCTCTGCCTACTTGTGATCTGCTCTCTCTCTCTCTCTATGTCATATAAATAAATAAAATCTTAAAAAAAAAGAATGAAACACATGTCTTCAAAAAAAAAATTTGGTCAAAACTTCTAGAAACCCTGGGGATATGCTTTTATTCTTCTCTGCCAGAGGGAGTGCCTCGTTTTGAGACACACTGCACCAGAGGGTGCTGAAGATCCTTTTGCCTGTGACGTGGGAAGCCCCTCTGGGCATAGGTCACAAAAATCTTTCACAATCACTGTTGACAAGTTCGGCCATCATGGCTGCTGTGTTTTCTAATACTTCAGATTCTCCTTCCCCCTCATCATGTTCCAGTTGGCTGGCTGGCTTTCTTTCTTTCAAGATTTTATTTATTTATGTATTTATTTATGTGTTTATGTATGTATGTATGTATGTATGTATTTGAGAGAGAGAGAGCATGAGTGAGAGCAGGGGAGGGGCAGAGACAGAGAAGCTCAAGCAGACTCCCTGCTGAGCATGGGGCCTGACACATGGCTCCATCTCACAACCCATGACATCACGACTGGAGCCAAAACCAAGAGCCAGACACTTAACCGAGCCACCCAGGCACCCCAGCTGGCCTCCTTTCTGTCCACTTGTTCCTGCCTCAGGATCTTTGCCCCAGCTGTGCCCCTGCCTGAGATGCTCTTCTTCCCGGTCTTCATGAAGTAGACGGGTCCCCTGCATCAATCAGGTCTCAGACGAAATGTCTGCTCCTTTCCTGACCACTGATTAACATACTCCCTGGCATACATACTTTTTTAGTAGCTTTTATCAATATCTGGTATTATTTGGTACATTTGGGGTTGATTTATTTGTTATCTGTCTTCCTCAACCAGAAAGTAAATTCCAGGAGAAGAGCCAACTCTGTCCCTCTTTCAGTGTTTCTCTGGGCACCTAGAACAGCACACTGAGTCAGACACGCAGAAGGCAGTCTGTAGCTATTGAGTGGGTAAGTGAACCAGGCACTTTTAGTAATACTGGCCGCTCTGTGTGTAAGGGTCTTGATTTGTCAGGACACTGCATTCCGCACGCATTCTACAGTATTGGGAGACCCGTACTGGCCTCAACGGGTGGGATATGGTGACCCCAGAGGACACTGGGCACTTCTTCTTGCCAAACCCTCAAGAAATGGAGAATGTCCTCTGCCCTAGTCCGCTGTCACTGTTCTTCAGTTTCTGCTGTTCTGGCCCTTGTGGTCTAAGAAATACATCCAAGAGGTGGGGTGACAGGAGAAGACCCAAGATCAGTCACAGGAGCTACAATCTCCCTTCCTGCCTAGTTCCTTTTATGTGCCCCTCCATCCATTGAGCTTCTCTACTCTGTGAGCCCAGCAACTGCTCCAGAGCCCTCTGGCTTGAGATTTCCCATGATGGCAAATGAGAAGAGAAGACAGAGGTCACCCTTGGGTGCATTTCCCTCTTTGGCAACCCCTGCCATGGTCATGAGGTCTTAGGATAGACAGGCCTTCAGGACAATTAGCCACCACATCCCTTCATTTCTGCATTTAGGAAATGGGTCTTCACTTCACACAGCTAGTTGGAGCATACTACTCAGTTTAATTCCCAAATATTTATTGGATGCAGAGGATTGGACAAGGTATCATGGGTTGGGGGGAGCCATGAAGGTGAATGGAATACAGTCACAAAGTGAATATGATAAAACCCAAGCTTACAAATGACTATCATACAGGACAGAATACAATGAGAACAAGATGTGAAAACAAGTTATTCTTTTTCAGACTTCCAAGGAGACTAGTTAAGGAAGAGATCTTTATATAGACTGGGGTAGTGACAGCATGAGCTCTAAATGGGACCCTCTAATACCAGCAGACCCCAGAGACCCACTCTGTGACTTTGGAAGAGTTATTTCTCTTGTCTGGGTCTAATATGAGGGAAGAGAAGTTGGATCCTTCACATACTCTTCACAGTCAAATTTTTTTAACTTCTAGAAGAAAGTAAGAAGTGGGGAACCATTCTCAGTAGGACATAAAACTCTAAAACCATAAAGGAAGGGATTGATACTACATGAATACAGAGAAATTTAAAAACATCACCATGGGAAAAAATACTATAAACATAGCCTCAATACTAGGGACAAGCTGAGAAAATACATTTGCATATATGTGGTGGGCAAAGAGCCAGTTTCCTTCTTTTACAAAGAACATACACAAATCACCTTGGATAGGATTCCATTTCCTTATCTGAAACACAGGGGATTGGACCAGTGTTCGCCAAGGCCCCTGCCTTTACTCTGTGAGTCTTCCTGGGAGCCCTGCATTGCTCAGCCTTGGCTGGGAAAAGCAGGAATTCCTTAGAGGTATGCTGGGAAGCTGTCTGCTAGTTGACCCCAACCACTTGGGTATCCCCAAGTTGGAGTGGTTTCTGAGGGGTGGTAAAGTGGGGCAGTGTGGGTGTGAAACAAGGTCAGAGCTGTATCCACGTGACTCTGACCTGCCCCACTCCCATCCCCTCACTGATGTCCCCTGAAAACTGTCTTTCAACTGAACCTGAAGCTGAAGAAAGATGTTCAAGTTCATTGATAAGTTCTAGACATACGGCATATTTCTTTCCATTTACTGAGCACGTACTCTGAGCCAGCCACTTGATGGGGGCCTGCTAGGGAGGGTGAATGACATGCTGTTCCCAGCCTCAGGGAGCCCCCAGGTCAGGAGAGGAGACCTTCAGGCACACCTGAACTTTCTCATGGTGACCAACTTGTCCTGGCTTGCCTAGGACTGTCCCACTTCCTGGGACACCCTTTGGTGCCAGATGAACTGGGATGGTTGGTCACCCTCTTGGGCACCTGCACCATCTGGATGGCTTTGAGAATGACAGACTTCTGGGCACTATTCTCAGAGATTCTGACTCAGTGGGGCTAGGCACAGGTGATTTGGAGGATAGCCAGGTTTGGGAGCTACTGATGTGGGCACGCGATTGAAACACAACACAGGAAGTGCTTCAAGGCACGTAATGTAGTGGTTGAGAGGCCAGAGCTTAAATCTCAGATCTACTGCTCACTAGCTGTATACCTTTGGGCAGGTAACCCCTCTGGGCCTCAGTTTCCTCATCCGTAATGTGGGTAACAGCAGGATGGATCTCATAGGGTTGTAGATGCGAGGAGCTAATACAGTAAAGCACTTAGCAGAGATCCTGGTGTGTAATGAGTCCTCAGAGAATTAACTTGTTGCTTTGAGAAGAATCATGGGTTTGATGGCTTTGGGAGCCCAGAGAAGGGAGTGCATGAGCCTGTCTGGGGAGACCCAGGAGTTAGGGAATGTGCATTTCAGATGGGCTGTGAAGAAGAAGTAAGAGTTCCTGAGGCAGAAAGGGGGAAGAGCACATGTAGGAGCGTGAGGTTGGAGAGAGACTGGCATGGCAATGGGGTGTCTGTGCATACAAGGGAAGATGTGACAAGGATTGGAACTTGCACGGGGCCGTGTCTCCAGCCCTTGCATGCACAGGAAAGTAGCAATGGCTGATGGGAGCCACCAAAGGTTATAATCAAGGGGAAATGCTTCAGATTTGTGAGGTAAGGAGATTGCATTGGTGGCTAGGGGCAGGACAGGCGAGAGGCTGCTGGAATGTTCCAGGTGAGAAGTAACGAAGGCATGAGCTCACTCTGGTCAGCGTAGCTGAAGGAGGGACAGTGTCGTTGTGCCATCCAGTCCAGTGTGGGCTGGTGAACCAGAGGGCTGCCTTCCCCTTGGCCACATCACAGGGCGTGACGTCTCTCTGTCAGCGAGTGCCCTATGCCCCTGTAATCTGGAATTGGCTGGTCCTTTACCCTTCACCTGGGTACTCACCGGGTATCCAAGTTGAGGCTGTTCTCACCATTTCATCTCACCTGATGGCTCAATTCCAGCACACCTGTGCAGGCGTGTATATTTCCCCCAAGTTTTCATCAAGAGATTGGGAAGTAAGTTTGCATCACATTCCTTGTGATAAAACTCACAAAATCTCCTTTAAACATCTCCATTCCTCCCTCACCTTCCCTTCAGGGACCAGGCACCCATTTCCTCTGTTGTGTCCTCTCGGACTTAATGACCTCTGAAGTCTTTTCCTTCCCCTGAGCAGTCGAACTCTGGGCCTCAGCCTGCTACCTCAGAAGCCAGACTGTTAGCAGGCTCCCCACTTTTGGGTGTAGGTTAGAGACCATCTTTGTATACTCAGACACGTGTCGTATAAAATGATTTACCAAAACATAGTAAAAAACCCCAAAGGAACACCAATAGTGACGACAAAACCTGCAGGCTCTTCTGGGGGCTGGGGAGTAGGGACATGTTCTTGAACATCTCTGCATGGGGTAGGTTTGTCAGAAATGTGTCAATTTTTTATTTTATTTTATTATTTTTAAAAGATTTTATTTATTTATTTATTTATTTATTTGTTCATTCATTCATTCATTCATTCATTCATTCATTTATTTGACAGAGAGAGAAAGTGTAAGAGAAGGCAAGCAGGGGGAGGCCAGAGAGCGGGAGAAGCAGGCTCCACGCTGAGCAGGGAGCCCAACACAGGGCTCCATCCCAGAACCCTGAGATCATGACCTGAGCCTAAGGCAGATGGTTAACCGACTGAGCCACCCAGGCACCCTAGAAACGTGTCAATTTAGAGGAGAAATTGTGTGTATTTCTGGGAACCGATTTTCTTGAAAACTGGCTTTGGACCTTGTAAATCTCCAAGGAGGAACCCCATGTATACCTTCAAACAAACAAACAAACAAACAAACAAACAAACAAAACCACTAAGTCATAAAATGGAGGGAGAGGCCAGGCCAAAGAGCATTTTTCATTTTTTTTTCCCCAAAAAGCACACGATCACATTTCCGTTTTGTGTTCTGAGAGGGTGATTCGGGACCCCTGGAGGGCTGATCCTCTCCTCCCAATAACGCCACCACCTCAGGCTCAAAATCAACCCTGGAGGCAAAGCTAACGAGTTTCCATTTGGGGCTTCCACCAGGGAGGTGTTTGTTTCCTGTGACTGTTATAACAATTGCCACAAGCTCAGCAGCCTGTCATAGTTCTGGAGGCCAGAAGTGTGACATCAGTATTCTAAACAGAATAATGGCAAATGGCAAAACCAGGAAAACTATTTGCCACCAAGATGACAACGTGGTTCCCAATCCATGAGAAAAACACTGAAATCTAATGAGAAAAATGACAAAGGACATGAAAAAATAACAAATAGAAGAAGAAATAAAGATGACTGTTAAGATAAAAATCACCCTTCATAATCAGAAAAATGCATATTGAATATAAAGATAGAATTTTTGTTCATCAACTAGACAGAAGTTTTAAATAAAACGTGAGGTGTACAGTGGGAGAGGCACCCTGAGACAATTTTGTAGGAATGTGAACTGGTATTCTTTCTGGAAAGACACCTGGCAATAGCCATCCAGAGCCTTTTAAAAAAGGGTTTCTAACCTAGTAACTCCCTCCGTGTCTTGGAGTCTTTCCTAAGGAAGTAATTTGCCAGTCAAGTGAAGATATCCATTATGTTGCTTATGATGGTAAAAAGATTGAAAACAGAGAATGACTAAATATATCTTTAGCACATCCAGATGAAGAATACGTGCAATGGGTGCCTCGGTGGCTCAGTGGGTTAAGCCTCTGCCTTCGGCTCAGGTCATGATCTCAGGGTCCTAGGATCGAGTCCCGAATTGGGCTCTCTGCTCAGCAGGGAGCCTGCTTCCCCCTCTCTCTCTGCCTGCCTCTCTGCCTACTTGTGATCTCTCTCTCAATGTCAAATAAATAAATAAAATCTTAAAAAAAAAAGAATACGTGCAATGTGAAAATGTTGCTTTTGCAGAATGTTTAATGACATGGGAAATGCTAATTATATAAAATCAAGTGAAGAAAGTGAGATAAAGCAGGGCATATGTTAATAGTGAAAAATGTGCCTAGAAAAAGGATGGAAAACATTAAGACATTTTTGTCCAGAGCCATTTATATTTGCTTGTTTACTTATTTTTCCTTTCTTTCATCATATTGGGAGGGCAGGGAGTGGGTGGGAGTCAAGCCCCTGTTGTGCATTAGGCAGTCATCTGTTGAATGATGGAGTGGGGTAGGATTTTGCTTTCTTCTTTATATGTGGTGTCTCCCTAACTTTAAGTAATAAACATTGTGTTACAACTCTTTCCATAGCAAATAATAGAAATGGGACTCAAACTAGTTTACACCCAATGATGGACTAAATCATGGCCATCCAAAGATATCAGGCCCTATTCCTTGGAACCTGTAAGTGTTATCTTATTTGGGAAAAGGGCCTTTGCAGATGTGATTAAATTAAGGATCTTGTGAGGTGGAGATTATCCTGGAGTATTCTGATGGGCCCTAAATGCCATTGTGCCATGTCTTACTGAGTGGGGGTGGGGGGATGGGGGGATGGGGGAGATTTCACGTGGACAGACGAGGGGACGAGGGGACAATGTGAGCGGGGAGGCAGATTGGAGTGGAGTGATTCAACCACCAGCCAAGTAATGCCGGCAGCCGCCAGAAGCTAGAAAAAGCCAGGAAGGAAGTCTCCTGTGAACCTCAGCGAGGAGCCCTGCCCAGCTGACACCATAATTTTGGCCCAGGAATACTGATTTCAGACTTCCGGCCTCCAGAGCTGTGAGAGAATACATTTCTGTTATTTCAGGCCACTAAGTTTGTAGTACTTTGTTACAACAGCCACAGGAAACTAACGCCCTTCCAATATGTGGAATTTGGGGGGAATTACATACTAGGAAGCCGAGTTGATGTCAGACGTGCTCAAGCAGTATGTTCCACAGTGCCTGTCCTCTCTTCTTCCCCCTAGCCCCTGCCTCTGCTTCTCCCATCTACCCTAGATAAGCCTTGTCAGTGAGGTGAAAAAGTGAGGCAATACCTATATGGCAGGGTGGTGGTGGTAGTGATGTAAGTGGGGAGAAGGTATTGCTAGGTTTACATCAGTCCTACAACCCCAAGAGTGAGTACTTTTTTTCCTCCCTATATCCACACAAGGAACATTCAGAGAAAGATTCTGACTGGTCTTCTTGGGTTAGGTGCCCAACCTTTTGGCCAATCACAGAGGCCAAGGGTGGAGGTCCATACTGTGATTGGCAGTCCCACCAGAATCCCATGGAATATGGGAAGGACAGTGCATCAAAGGAAAGAAGAGAAGGTGGGAGCAGGTGCCATCCTCAGAAAAGATGATGAAAGGATGTTGGGCAAAGCAACAGAAATCCAGATAAATTTGTATTTGCTCTGTAAATGGGGAACTGTACTACTTCTCAAATTTCATAAGCTTTCTCAGAATCCCTCTATGTATTGTCAAATCTTATCCAGGATCATAGACTTAGAATTTGAATAAGGGCAAAGGTCCCCTGTACTACTCTCCTCATTTCACTAGGGAACTGAAGTCCAGAGCAGGAGATAAACTTTCCTAAGGTCACACAGCTAGTAGGTTGCAAAGTTGGGGCAGGACCTAGTTCTGATTTGTGGCCCAGTGTACTTTTGGCTTCTCCATCTCTGCCAGCAGTTAGCACACTCCTATTCTCCAGTCCCTGCTACCCTGAATTTGGTCCTGGGTTCTTTCTCTCTATCCCCATCTCTCCATCTCCCCATCAAAGAAGGTAGCTGTGGGAAGGATGCACTAGGATCCGGGCATTTCAGCCCCAACTCTGCCACTCCTATTGCATGACTTTTGGACTCAATTTCTTTACCTGTAGATTAGGGATAAGAATTCTTACTGGAAAGCATAGTTGTGCGGATAAAGTGGGATGTCTGAAATCACTGGCACCGTGAACATAATACTGCCCTATACATGTTTGTTGAGTTTACAAGCTGGTGATGACTCCTCTCAGTTTCCTAAGATCACTGTCTACAGGACCTCAGCTCATTCAAATGAATTTTCTTTGCTTCTGACCTGGTTTCAAGCTGTCTGCAACTTTGTCCTTCCTTTCCCCATGTGTTAACTAGACTTTTCTGCACCTTATAATTTTTTTTATATTGACCAAGATCAAACCAGCTCAGAATGTTATTTTGTATTTTTTTCTGTCATCTGCTACTCATTTCCCCCATCCCCATCTAATAAAGGAGCAATATTTCCCTTTATTCTCTCCCCCCCTTTTTGCAATATTTTTGAAGACTGTGCCTTTATGTACTCAGTTCACAAATTATATTTCATTTTTTGTTTTGGTTTTCTGTTTTTTTTTCCTCCTAAGCTTTCATTCTTGTACGTTTTTTCTTTCCTGAAAAAGAAGGTTATGCTTAAAAAATAATTATTTCTGGTGTAATGCATTTAGGTCATGGAAAACAGTCACTAATTGGTGATGATGACAATAAATTTGGGGATTTTTGGTTCTCATGAATTCATTCACTCAGCCTTGAATTTACATCAAAGTTGTGTTGGTCTGATTTAGGGAGGGAACGTGGTCTCATCTGAGATTTTCTTTCCAAGCCATAGAAAGCAGAACTTTTGGAAAGGTTGTTGGGAAGCCCTCTGCTCTCTGGGAAGACTGGGGAATCAGTCTGGGCAGGTATGGAATGAGGCAGCCAGAAGTGCAGGGATGGCACCACAGACTAGCACTGGTGACCACAGGGCTATCACCACTGTTAGACTTTAGACACCCTGTTTGCCTGGCCTCACCATCTGACTTGGGCACAGGGCTGCAGGCGCAGTCACCCTGCTGGCCCTGGAAACTGGGTGTTGTCACCCAGGTGGGATCGCCGTGGTCCCCACTCTTTGGCATCGTCAGGGGCGAGTCCTGTTTCCTCCAAGAACGGCTATCATATTCATAGCAGAAGTTCTATTATTTGGTGATAAGTGGTGTATTGTGTGTTACCTCTGTGTCTGTGTGTCGGGTGGGGAGCAATAGGCATGTGCATCGTCATCCCAGGATGACAGCTCTCAGTTCACCTGGGGATGGAATCTGCTTGTTCTGGAAAACATCTAACTTTGACCTTCAAGACACACAAATGTAAAGCAAGTAACTACTTTATTGCTCTGTGGAAGCAGGATAGCCAAATAATTTTACTTAACCAAGGCCTGAGGTCCAAGTACATAAAAGCATGGGGCCCTCTTGCCACTCCCAAGAATGCACGGGTAGGTGGGGCTTAGCAGTTGCTGGCTAAGGTGTGACAGAGTTGGAAAAGAAGGAATGAAGATGTAGCTCTTTTTACTTTGAGATTTTGAATCATGTTGGAATGGACAGGGGCAGCCATGATCACCAAGGTGGCAAGAAACAACATAGGAAAAGATTTTAAGAGGTCCTGTGATCAGGACCTGAGCTAAAGGCAGACACTTAGCCAACTGAGTTATCCAGATACTTAAAACTCACTTTAAATATAAAGATACAGGGGTATTTGGGTGGCTCTGTCGGTTGAGCATGGCTTGGGTTGTGATTTTGGGGTCCTGGGATCAAGCCCCCCATTGAGCTCCCTGCTCAGTGCGGAGTTTGCTTCTCCCTTTCCTCTCTCTCTGTCCCTCTCCACAGCTTGTGCTCTTTCTCTCACATAAATAAATAAAATCTTTAAAAAATATAAAGATACAGATTATTAAAAGACAGAAAAACATGTACCATGAAAATATTAATCATATGAAAATTGGAGTGGCTATATTATATATCAAACAAAGTAGAGTTCAGAACAAAGAATACTGCCAGGCATAAAGAGGGACACTTCATAATGATAAATGGGTCAACTCATCAAGAAGACAGGATAATACTAAACGAGTGTGCATTTTTTAAAGTAAGCTTTATGCCTAATGTGGGGCTTGAACTCAAACTCCAAGATCAAGAGTCACATGCTCTATGGACTGAGCCACCCAGGTGCCCCAAACTGAGTGTCCATTTAATAACAGAGCTTCCAAATACATAAAGCAGAAGTGACAGAACTGAAAGAATAAATAAACAAATTCACATTTCTTTCAAAGATTTATTTCTCTCAGTAATTGATACAACAAATAGGCAGAAGGTCAATAGGGATATAGAAAATACAATCAATATTATCAATCAACTTGACCTCACTGTTGTTTATAAAAAAGTATACCCATGGAACATCACCAAGGTAGACATATGCTGCCATAAAACAAACTTCAATAAATACAAAATAATTGCAATTATACAGTTTATTTTCTGATCACAATGGAAATTAATTAGAAATTAAAAATAGAAAGATATCTTAAAATCCCCAAATATGCAGCAATTAAACAATACACTTTTTAATCATCCAAAAGTCAAAGTAGAAATCATAAGGGAAATTTGAAAATATAATGAAGTAAATGGAAATAAAAATACATAAAAATTTGTGGGATACAGACATCCATCTCCTATCTATCTATCTATCTATCTATCTATCTATCTATCTATCTATCTATCTATCTATCTATCATCTCTTCTATCTCTCATCTATCTATAAAATCTCCTATGCATGATACCATGCCATAACCAACTGTGTACATTCCATGGCCACAAGTTGTGGTATCCAGGGCGATATCCAGTGGTGTGGCAGGGGACTCCTGTCCCCACCCAGCAATAAGGTGTTTCACTTCCAAGTGTCAGAGAAGGCAGACTGAGGAACTTGAATTTCTACTCCCATTTCGCTGTAATGAGGTAGTACCCCCCTTTACCTCCCCTGAAGTGGTGGGAGAGGGTTCCTAAAACAGGATTTGAGTAAGATTTAGAGACACTTAACATTAAAAAAATGGTTCTGGAGAAATTGGACATTCATAGGCCAAAAAAATGAAGCTTACCTTATTTCATACCTTATAAAATCAACTTAAAATGGATCATATAGTTAAATGTTAAGTTCCAAAACTTTTAGAAGATAACATAGAAGAAAATCTTTGGGACCTAAGGCTTAGTCAAAAGTTCTTAGATATGACACCAATAGCATGGTCTATAGTAGAAAGAGTCCATAAGTCGGACTTCAGAAAAATTAAAAATCTCTGCAAAAGTATTTCCTTTTGACCTTGTCAAGAAGATAAAAAAAAAAAGCTACAGACAGGGAAAAAACATTTGCAAACTACATATTACACAAAAGACTAATATTTAGAATATACAGTTGACCCTTGAACAACATTGGGATTAAGGGTACCAATATCTCACACAGTGAAAAAAATCTATGTATAACTTTTGACTGCCCCAAACCTTAACCAAGATTTGACTGGAGAAAACCTTACTGATAACATAAACAGTCGATCAACCCATATTTTGCATGTTACATGTGTAATATGCTGTGTTTTACAATAAAGTAAGCTGGGGAAAAGAAACTGTTGTTAAGAAAGTAACAAGGAAAAAAAGAGAAAATGATCAGGAAGAGGAAATACATTTACAGAGCTGTTACCATAAAAAATCCACAGAGAAGTGAATCTGTGCAATTCAAACTCATGTTATTCAAGGGTCAACTGTATTACAAAAAAAACAAAACAAAACTCTCATACACAACCATAAAAAAGCCAACACTTCAATTAGAAAATGGATAAAACCCATAAAGAGACATTTCACTGAAAAATCTGTACAGATGGAAAATTGGCACATAAAAAGATGTTCAGTAACACAAGCCTCAAGGAAATGCAAATGAAAAGTGTAGTGAGATACTACTACACATGTATCAGAATGGCTACAATACAAATTAGTAACAATATTAAATGTTGGTGAGGATGCAGAGAAACTAGACTTAATAAGACCATTTCCAGGCAGAAAGTTGAAAGTGTCAGTTTCTTTTGGCTGTGTATGATACGATGTGGGAGAGAGAGAAGGGTTAAGAAAAGAATTGTTCAGTTTGCAAGAAGAATTTTAAAGTGGCTGTGGAGAAGCAAGGACTTAATATGCTGGAAAACAAACCACATCTTAATTCCAGTCCTTCAAGCCAGTAAATTATTTTCCAAGTAAATAGCAGCCTCAGGGTAAAGATCAAGTCAAGAGTGTGGCCATAGGATCCTTAGATAAGACCTCTGAGTTTTATGTTGGTTGCTATTAGACTTTCTCAGCCGGACAAAAGGGTTTTAAGTTGCCAAAAATATTGAGAGACCTATCTAAAAAAGAATTTTGAATGTGGTTCTATAGCATAAAGCAGACCAAAATTAGATAAACTGGAAACCCAAAAAGTTTTTTATGAGAGTTGTATTAACAAAATTACTGCCCTCTAGGATTGAAAGGTACTGAAACCATTCAAAATTCTATACATTTATAAAAACTAATTGTGGCTACACACATTCATGACATTGGTAATGACCAAATTGGGTTTGTCCTAAGAATGCAAGGTTGGTTTAATGTTAGGTAACTGAATAAGGGAATTCACCATATTAACAGATCAAAAGTGGGAAAAAAATACTTTTTTTTTTTAAAGCAGAAGGACTTTTGGCAAAATTAAAAATTCAATCATGTGTTTATAGCAACATTATCAACAATAACCAAACTATGGAAAGAGCCCGAAGGCCCATCAAGTAATGAATGGATAAAGGTGTGGTACACACACGTACACACACACACACACACACACACACACACACACAGAGAGGAATATTACTCAGTCAACAAAAAGAATGAAATCTTGCCATTTGCAACAGTGTGGCTGGAACTAGAGGGTATTATGCTAAGTGAAATAAGTCAAAGAAAGACAGATACCATATGATTTCACTCATGTGGAATTTAAGATACAAAACAGATGAACATAGGGGAAGGGGGGGAGGAAAGAGGGAAACAAACCATAAGAGATTCAACAATAGGGCGCCTGGGTGGCTCAGTGGGTTAAAGCCTCTGCTTTCGGCTCAGGTCATGATCTCAGGGTCCTGGGATCGAGGCCCGCATCGGGCTCTCTGCTCAGCAGGGAGCCTGCTTCCCCTCTCTCTCTGCCTGCCTCTCTGCTTCCTTGTGATCTCTCTCCCGCTGTGAAATAAATAAATAAAATCTTTAAAAAAAAAAAAAAAAGAGATTCAACAATAGAGAACAAACTGAGAGTTGATGGAGGGAAGAGGGTGGGGAATGGGCTAGATGGGTGATGGGTAATAAAGAGGGCACCAGTTGTGATGAGCACTGGGTGTTGTACATAAGTGATGAATCGCTGAATTCTACTCCAGAAACCAATATTGCACTGCATGTTAACTGACTAAAATTTGAATTAATAAAAGTTAAAAAAATGTAATCATGATTAAAACTTAGCAAATTATGGGGGTGCCTGGGTGGCTCAGTGGGTTAAGCCTCTGACTTCAGCTCAGGTCATGATCTCAGGGTCCTGGGATCGAGCCCCGCATTGGGCTCACTGCTTAGCGGTGATCCTACTTCCCCCTCTCCCTCTGCCTGCCTCTCTGCCTACTTGTGATCTCTCTCTCTCTCTGTCAAATAAAATCTTTAAAAAAAAACTTAGCAAATTATGAATAGGAATAATCTTCCCTAACCTAATAAAGAAAACTTAATATATTTTAAAAGCTTATAACAGTTGTTATAATATCTTATAACAGTTGTAAGATAAGAAAAGAATATATAAGAATTTGGAAAAAATTAGCATCATTTTCAGATGATATGGTTGTCTATGAAAAAATATCAAACTGTCTACAGATAACATTTTAATATTAGTAAGAGCATTTAGCAAAGTTATTGGATACAGAGTCAATGTTCAAGCCTACTGCATTCCTATGTACCAACAAGAGCTCAATAGTTCCTCTTTGGAAGATATATACATACTAGGGGACTTAGAGAAGAATGCTCATAGTATCCCTGTTTATAACAGCAAAAAAACTGGAAACAACTGAATAGTTACCAGTAGCAAAATAGATCAGTAAACAAGTATCTGTTCATGCAACGGAATACTATACACCAATAAAAACTAACTGTGGCTACATTCATGAATATAGATAATTCTCAAAAAAGCGAAAGGTGGATAAAATAAATACCATGTCCCATAATAATAATACTGTATTATTCCATTTACATAAAATTTAAAACCAAGCCAACCACAAAAGTGTATAGTTTTGTGCTGCATATATATGTGGTAAATTTTCAAGTGAAAACAAAGGGCTGATTAATAAAACATACAGAGGGGATCAGAAAGGGACACTCAGAGGGACTTCAGAGATACAGAAACTGTTCTATTTCTTAGACTGAGTAGTGGGTTCACAGATGTTCATGGGTTATTTTATTGTTTTTATTTTTTAATTTTAATTCGAGTATAGTTAACATACAGTGTTATATTAGTTTGGGGTGTATAATATAGTGATTTAACACTTCCACACATCACCTGGTACTCATCACAACAAGTGCCCTCTTTAATCCCCATGAGTGTCATTTTATACTCTTTCTTTTACGATACATTGAAGAGTAAAAAAAAAAAAATGTTTTAACAGCTATGTAGTTTATGGGACACTCTCATCATGCAGCCTTCTCCAAACCAACTTCCGCAAAGGAACAGGTCAGTCCGCCGTCTCATCTATGTTCCCACAGATTCACCTCTTTTAAAATGTGTGACAAATGATCTATTATGGTGTACATGTTGATGTTGCCACCTAAATGGTGAGCTCCTGGAAGGCAAAGGTTATTTTTCTTAATCATCTTTGTATCCTTGGCACTTGGCACAAGGTCTAGTTCATAGTATGTGCACACAGAGTTTGTTTTGGTGGAATGAGAGGATTAGTTGTTGCCAAAAGTTGTAAACTATACACATCCATGTGCACACATACTCAACTTATTTTTCTTTCAAATTTGTCCTATATTAGAGTTTAGCAGTTTCTTCAAACTTTGTTTTCATCCTAATCTTTTTTCTTTTTTAATTCAGAGCTCTAGTAACTTTGGGGTGTGTGTGTGTGTGTGTGTGTGTGTGTGTGTGTGTGTGTGTGTGTCTGTCTGTCTATCTGTCCGTCTGTGTTTGTATGTGCTGGGGAGGAGACTGGAGAGGGTGGGGGAATGGAAAAGAGGTAGAGAGGAAGAGGGGAAGGTGTAGATATTCAAAGGCGAATAATCCCTTCCTCAAGACTAAGGGCTAGTCCCAGCAACGCTGGTGATAGTTAATGTTAATCAGAGTCATGGGATCCCACCCCCTGCAATTCATCTTCAGCCCTTTCTCCCTGCTCCCCACTCTACCCCTGCTCCCTACCTTCCTCTCTTGGCTGTGATTTCACTCTCTAAGGCTGACTTGTAAATTCCTTTTAGATGTTAGTTGAAACCTAATGCATTCGGTCCCTCATGAACATTTGTTTTTTGTTAGAGGACCTCTTAAGGTGGAAAACCCTGCAAGAACCCAAGGAATGCACCTCCAGAGTGCTATTTTAGGCGCAGTAACACGCAGATGCAAAATTTCACCTAAAGATATCTACATTTATGATTTCTGCCCACCTTTCTACAAAGCAATGACTCCTTATGGTGCTGAAAAGCGTCCATTCCTTTAGAGTGTGGTCCACCTGAACCTCTTTTCAATCATATGCATGATCTATGTGCTGGGATTGCTGGGGTCCTCTGTATGGAGTTCATAAGATGTAGGAGAGGAGAAAGTTCGAGAAAGTATCTCCAGAGAATCAAGCCCAGAAAGAAACTCTTATTGCCTCTTTTAGTAGGACGTGGGGTTTTTTGCTTTTCTTTTTTTAATCTTCAGGGAGTCAATAGTCACCATAGACTGTGCAGAAAGGAATGATAGAGTCTTGCTCACTGGTGGGATGATGAGGGTGAAGATGTCGGGGAGGAGGAGGGTAGGTTCTTCTGTGATATGCCTACATCACAGACTCCGTGATGGACCCTTTAACTGTTTCATTTGTAGTCATTAGAACAAGCCTACAAAGAATTACTTCCATTTTACAGATGAGGAGACCGAGGATCTGGAGGTCCAATGACTTGCCCAGAGTTCCACGCTCGGGTGGTCTTCAGACTTTTATGGCTGCAAACCCTGTCAGTAAGAAGGCTTTTGAACACGCGTGGGCCTCCATTCATGTCCGTTTATTTACCCATAAAACATAAATTAGTCCCATGGTCATTAGGTAATATCTCCAGGCACAGAATAGGCTTAGAGCAGTTTACTGTGAATAATAGTGGATGTAAATCCACATTTCATAGCGTCTTCCCGATAATTTTTCATACTTTTTTTTTTTGGCCAATTGCTTGTCAGATGCGATTAGATCAACATTATTTTTACCTCATCATATGGTTGACAAAGAGCTTGTACCAGGATTGGGAGAAGTTTCGCCTGTCATTTTTCATGTCAACTTGCAGTTTAAGCTACAATTTCTAATTGTGCTTTTGTGAGAGTAATTTGGTTCAACCCTGATGATATTACCTGGGAGGTCACTGCACGAGGCAGAGGTAAGCTATGCTGGGACAACAGGCAGAAAGCTAACACGCCTCACCCCGTGCCGGAGTTACAGTGGCCCCCCTGGACACACCGACCAGGGCAGAGGCAGGGCACAAAAACTTTCATCGCACATCAGAAAGTTTACTTTCCTTCTTTTGTTTAGATTTTAGAAGTGCGTAAATAGTTCTAGAAACTTCCAGCATTTCAGTGATTGGACTGGTCCCCTCTCCTCTGAGCCCCATGGAAGAGCTGGTTAAGCAGTGGGTCTAAGATCCAAATGTGTTTCTCTGTCTCTCTGTCTCCAAACCCTGTCTCCCTTCCATGGGAGACCACCTTGGCGCCAGTGTTGTTTTTCACTTGATTTTAGAGCATAACCAGTCAAGGCCCATCTGAACTATTTGTCTTTCTTTCTCTTCCCTTCCATATTTTGTTTCCTGCCCAAACAAAACAGACGACCTTGAATTTGTGATAAAAGTCCTTCTATGGGATGGAGGATGAGAAGCTTTTAGGTCTATTTTTCTGGAAAGTATCTGTATCTTGCTTGACTTCATCTCCATCTATTTCCCTGATTCTGAGGGCTCAATAAATGTTTGTTGAATAAATGAAGGAAGGAAGGAAGGAAGAAATGAATGAGTGCTTGGGGGATGCCCGAGATGGTTAGAAGAGAGGCATGTTGAGAAATGATGGGGGCGGCGGGACTTGGATCCAGAATAGGGTGTCTCAGAAGTCCTCAGGCACCCACCTTTGAGAATTAAATGACATCTAACCTTGGTCAGCGTTTGGAAGGACACTTTTTGTTCAAAAAAGAAAAACGTTACCGTACACTGTGATAAGACCATTTCCTTTCTCACAGCGTCTCCTTTAATGTCAGATCTGAAATATGAAGTCATTAGGGGATATTAAAACAGTGCTGACAAACTAATTAACAAAAGACATTACGCCGGATGGGCTCAATTTATCCTTTTTAATGGTTCTTATAAATGGGTGCCGCCAATTAAAATTAATAAAGATTTACCAGCGATTGCCCGGTGTACATTGCTAAGAAGAGCTGCTGAAGGTCGGCTTAAAGTCAGCTTTGGCGAAGCTGTAAGTTCAGTTCTGGAGCTGCATGTCCCACGGAGCCCCCTGCTTTTTGTCTTCCCCTGGCTGTCTCTCCTCCAGCTCCTTTCCCCGGCCTTCTTGCCTTCTGCTCTGAGCTCTTAGTGCATCTCCCCCCCCACTGGCCGCTCCAACCCATCTTGGGCTGCCTGGGATGCCCCCAAATTAAATACATGCAGGGAAGAGCAAGGTGCTGTGCCTAGTCCTGCACTAGCCGGTCTGATTTGTCACCATTTGCATCCGGGCACTTCGGCTGTCACTTCCGGAAAGATCCTTCGGGTTTAGCAGAGCCACCTAACCTGGGCCGCCCTGCAGCCTTCTTCGTGCCTTTGGATTCCTGGGATGGTGCAGTTTGGGTGCACTGATGCCCTCAGAGCGGATCCCAAGCTTGAGTGTGGGTCCAGCAAGGGTGGGCGTGGTCACTAGTCAGAGAACCCCATGGTCACTCTTTTTTTTTTTTTAATCAAATGCAGGTTCCTTTTATTACACATAAGACAGTGCCTAATTGATCTCTCTCTTAAAGCAAGGGATACCTGTACTATCCATGCAGGCTGTGCCCCCTCTCTGAAGCTCTGGCTTCCTGATCACTTCTCTAGCTCGAGGCTGAGCAGCTGGTCTGCTGGAACTCTTTATAATCTGAGGCCCCAGCCTCTTCTATCCACAAGGAGGCTGGCCTGGCTCCACTCATCAGCCTTCCCCAGGGATGGATCCTCTTTATAATGAGGCATTCATCCATTGAGGCCAGTGAGCTCCCGGAGATCTTCCCTGGCTGGGAGGGTGCGAGGGTAAGTGGGGCTGCATCTTCACCCCCTTGTCCCCGTGGCTGGATATGGTGGCGCTAGCAGGAGCTGGGGATAAGATAGAAGGGGAGCCTCCAGAGAAGAGGCCCGCTCTTGGAGGCAGTTGTCCCGGCACCTTGCACTGGCTGTGTGGAGGACATACAGGCACAAGACCTCTGTTAAAGCTCAACGGAGGTGTGTCAGAGGGTGAGAGGTGTAAGGGAATTCCATTAGGGCATATGCCAATGGGCTGGAGTTCCCAGGAGCCTCAAGTGAGGTTCCCCATCCACAGGATGTGATTTGAACAATGGCCCATGGTCCCTTCTCCCTATGGGGTGGTCTTCATCACTGTTGGCTTGAACTGTCCAGGGTGGAAGTCACTGAGGGTTGCATGCCAGGTGCTGATTTCGCCTCCAGAAGGCTACCGTTAATGCTGCTTCCTTGACTCTCTTGCTGATCTCCAGGAACTCAGATGAATTTATCTATAGACCATGTGGCACTTAGTATCCCGGTGTATCCTTAGTATCCTTGAAGAAAATGGCAGGCATGGCAACAGGGTGCAAGTGGGGCAGGAGGAAGCATGAGACTCCCAGGTTTGAGAGAACAAAAGAACTAAAATCCAACTTTTCTGCTTCACAACTTACCCAGTACCTCTCTTTCCTAGTGTTCCCTTATTGTGGCATTCTGTGAATGGGTTCCCCCAAGAGTGGTGTCAAGGACCACTGGGTAGATATTTGGATGAAGCTTCTTGTGTGAGATCTAGTTTTCCTGCTACAGTCCCCAGCAGGGCTGTGTCACACCCTGCAATTGAAAATGGTGCCATTGGACTTTTCTCCTACCTCATGGGTCCGTGAGAGAAGGCCACGTTTAGGATCATCCAAGGAAAAATATTGCCTTCAAGTTAGCCAGACTTAGAGATCTACTACATCTGGCTGTGTGAGGTTGGAGATAGCCAGATAGAAGTCCAGCGCCTGACTCTATGCCATGCATGCGGGTTCCCTTCTTGTGGCTTTTACCTGGGTCTCTGTAACCCCCATCTATTGAAAATATGGGGGTAATATTGCTCTAATACCTGGGCCTATGTGGTTGGAGGGAAGTGTCATTCTTATCAGTTGCCTTTGTTACAAGAATTGAAGGAAGACCCTAAACTTTTAGTCTCTCCAAGAAGGAGAGAAGTAGGAAAACTTGGACTTCACTTTAAAAATCAGAGAAACAATAGCACAGTGGGAGCTGTTTTGTTCTAGGTCCTTTGAGATGTAAAAGCCAGAGCTGGACAGTTCTTTGAAGCAAAGGTTGGATTCAAGAATAAGGGAAGACAACTCCCACAGAAGAGGCAGGCAGGTCTCTTCTTACCTTGGAGGGGCAGTGGGTGGAGTTGGCCCTGGCTGGCTTGTCTATTTCCCACTCCCCATGTCCCACCTGGCCCCCAACTCTGTGTGGAAAAGAGCAACGCAGACCTCCTACAACAGAGCTCCCCATGAAGGCCATGGAGAAGCCTTCTGTAGGCAATGAATTCCTGGGGAAATGTGACCTCCAGAGAACCCATTCTCTGGGAGGCATTAGCCACACTCTTAATCGTGCATTTTATCGTTTCCTTTCTAGCACCGCACAGCAAGTCACTTGTGTGACAGTACATTAGAGGCGACAGAGCAAGTTAGAGTAAATAGACTCTGTCCCCTCACAGAGCCTCCTGTATCTGATACCAGGATGTAGATGCCTTCTGAAGGCCAGAGGGGTAAACAGGCCACCAAACAGACTTGAAAAAAAGATTCCAAGAGTTTCCACAAATGCCTTCAATAAAACCAGTCTAAAACAGCAAGATGGAGATGCATGGGCGTTGAACATTCAGATGCTTCCAATTACAATCTAGTGACAAAGTTAAGGGACCAGTTTAATTTTAGGCTGTGATCCTGCCCCACTCCCAAGCTACTGCAAAGGTGATTTTAGGATTTAACGTGAGAGCGCCCTCTTCAGGAGGAGGCAGTGGGGGAGCAGTTGAAAGGTCCCCTGGACTTAGAACCAAAAGATAACCTTGAGATCAATAACGTCTCAGAGGCTGCCAGGTGACCTGGGATAAGCGGCTTTACTTTCCTGCTTTCTGATCCCCTCAGTTACCTATCAATTGGGAATCATAACCCCCACGAACGTCACAAGAGGCACCACACTGTTACAAGAGTCAGATGGGATGTGTGTCCCTGAAAGAGAGGTGTACATAAATGTGAGAGGTTTCTGGACCCTCCTTAAGGATCTCAGATCTGGAGGGAAAAAGCAGTGGGGACTGGCGGTTATGTCCTTATCTGGGGAAATTAGCTAGCACTTATTCTACTTAATAGCTATCAGTCTTGTGGGTTGGGCACTTTGATCCTTTTTTTACAAATGAGAAACTCAAGGTTCAGGAAAGGTGTGAATTCCATGTGGTCATACAACCAGGGAGTACCAGAGCTTAGACTTGAACATGTGTTCTAATTCCATAGCTCCTACCCTTTCCACCATACCGAGCTTTCATTGGGCAATGTCCCAGAATCATCAGGGCAGCGCTCCAGAGTTCAGCTCCTTCCCAGGAACTGTAAGGAGACAGTAGAGACAAACCAGAGCAGGGCCCCAGCTTCTATTACCTGTCCACAGCCTTGTGGAGCCATGTGAGGGTAGCTGTTGTTCATTTGATCTGCCCATCCATCCATCTACCAATCCATGTGTCCACCCATCCTTCCAGGGGATCTTAGAGTGATAGAGAAAGAATAGACTTTGGAGTCAGAAGAAGTGGGTTTCAGTTCCTAAGGCAGAATTTCTCTCACCTACATCAGAAACATCTATAAAATGTATGGATTCTAAGACCTACTGAATTTGATTCTGGGGGCTGGAGCTTAGTAATCCACATATTTAACAAGCTCTCTGGGTGACATTGATGCACATGCAAGTTTGAGATCTGTGGCTCTGGAGAATTATCTTAACTTCCTCAAAGAATAGAAAATCAAACATTACTCCCATTTGGAGGGAAGGGGTCCTCCGTGAGCTCTGTCTTGGAGGTCAGATTGTCCCTGACTCCCTGTGATGGGGGTGTGTGGGGAAGAAGCACATGAAGCACTCTCTTCTTTCAAGCCTTTTGTCCCAGTCATATCTTTTTCTCTCAGCAAAGAAACAATCCTCTCCAACTTGGTGACACTCAGACTTGATCCGGCTCTGGGGGTACTTTTCTTTCCTTCCACCGAAAGCTGACATATCCTAGAATCCTAGAGCAGAGAAGAGCCTTGGAGATTCAAACCTACTCTTCTGACAGGAGAACCCATGCTCTTTCTGATACATAAAGCTTCCTTGCATACAGTTGGAACTTAATAGATGCTTGAATAATGAGTCAATGACTGGTTATTTCCCCTGAGCTACTGTAGACCCAAAATACTTGCCTAGATCAGGCTCCTCCTGCTCACTGGGAAACCAGACAGCTATCACGGGTATTATAATAATTCTTACTGGTTATAACAGTAACTAGTGCTGTTAGCATCCTTTACTGAGCACCTATGAGCCAGGTGCTGTATTAGATGCTTTACATACATGATCTCACAATAGTCTGGAAGAGTCTGTGTGAGGATCTGCATTGTGCTGGTGAAGGAATTGAGGCTCAGAATGCCGAGCTGACTTGTTCATGGTCACAGCTAGGAGGTGGAAGAGCCAGGACTTAAAGTCCTATCTGTTAGTCTCTGGAGCCATGTTCTATGCACTATTCTAGGCTGTCCCTCTTTATGGCTTGATAAATGTTAGTCTGGCAGGTCTCCTGGGAATCCTGGTCTTGGATGGTCCACAGAAGAACGTTGGGGAAAAGTGACAAGGACCGTGCCTGAGCAGCCTCTTGGCTCTTCAACAAAACAATTCCATACACGCTCCAGTAATCCTCTTGACAGATCCAGTGGGCCATTATACTTGTTCTTAGCTGTTCAGATGATGATGCTTGTCAAAACCTTAAAGTGTAAATGAATCACCCTGAGCATCATATTAAAGTGCAGAGTCACTAGGTCTGGGGGTCGGGGTGTGGGATTCTGCATTTCTGAGGAACTCTCTGCTGCTCATGTTGGTTGTCCATGGGCCACACTTGGAGCAGCAGAGCTCTTCCGGGGTGACAGAGGCCCCGATGTGGTCATGCTCCTCTGGAGCCCCCCGGCCTCTCTCTGTTATCCTGCATGGGGGCTCCTTCTGGAGTAGGATGGAAATGAGAGCTTCATGGACAAGAATTAGGAAAGGGAAGGAGGATTGCTTCTTGTTCTGATGCCAGTTCCTCATCTCCCACACCAT
The DNA here is from genome assembly GCA_002007465.1 of Ailurus styani. Taxonomy (NCBI): domain Eukaryota; kingdom Metazoa; phylum Chordata; class Mammalia; order Carnivora; family Ailuridae; genus Ailurus; species Ailurus styani. Next base: position 11,404,785 of record LNAC01000027.1, on the reverse strand, counting down.
CTTGCACGTTGCTTTCAGGGACACTGCAGAGAAGAAATAAAAATGAGAAAAGCACCTCAAAAGTGTCCAGCTCAGTACAATCCACACCGGGTTCTGGCCTCTACCCTCCTGTGGGTTTTCTTTAGGGAAGCATGGATATTGAAAAAAAAAATGATACCCTGGGAATCTTAGTGGGAAAGAGGTTCCATCTCTCCTCCAGGACGTTTTGTATAAACTTGAATTCGGGTAGCATTTATTGAGCATCTACTATAATAGGAACAACAGTGGAGCTAATGAGGATTTCCTATGTGTCTGGTGCTGTTTGGGACACTTTCATCTATTAATTCATTTCTCCTCCCAACAACCCTTACATGTATGTAGTATTTTTCTTTCCTTTTATTTTTTTTAACCAGTGAGGAGGCCAAAGTCCCACAGGTAGTAAGTGGCAGAGCCTGGATTCAAATCCAGGTCCCCTGACTCCAGGATCTCAACTCCCTTGGCCTTGTGACTTCCCTCCTGGGCTGGACTGGGAGGTTTGAAGGAGCATTGACATGGAATGGGAAAGCAGGTGATTTGATTGGCTACTATGGGATTAGTGGTTTACAAGCAACACCCCCCTTAATCCTTACAACAACCCTTTCAGGTAGGAGGAGTCTCGCCATTTTGGAGATAAGGAGATACTAGAGGACTTTAAGTTACCAGCTGGACGCGCCATTCTGATGGGGGAGGGAGTCTCCATGGCCTCTCAGGGTACAACTCCCTTCCACGGTCCCATGCCTCTGATGAGCCAGATGTTGCATCTGCACCAGGAAGGGATCATATGGTCTTCCCTGCACTTGCTGAGAGGCCCAGACGCTTACACCAGGACTCACGTTTCTGGGTGGCAGGAGAGGCAGGCGATAGCAGTTACAATGTCACGTTCTCTATTCCCCTGTTAGCAAAAACGTGTGAGAGACACAGTGCTCTGTGTGTGTTGATCATTTTAGTGGCAGTGTCAGCATTTTGTGGTCAGTGGCTGTGGGATCCTGCTCCTGCCCTGTGAGTCACCATAGTGAGGATGGGGCCCAGGTGGACCTCTGATTTTTACTCACTATGACTTGTTCCTTCTTTCTGCCAAAGAACCAATGGAGAGTGTTCATTACGGTTGTTGCTCATCCAACATGACCAAGGAAGCTTAGGGAAGACAGGGCCATTTTATCCCTTGAGCAGGGATAATGTTCAAAGACTTAATGTCTGCAGGACAAGGCCATTGGCCAATTGGAGTGGGCAGCAGAGGCAAACAATAGGGATAGGCCTACCGGAGTGCACCAGCTGAATATCTGCCCTGCCTTTAGGCTCTGAGTTTTGCGAAGTCCATCATAATGCTTGAGACTTAACAACAATGACAAAACAGCCATATATTAAAGCTGATGATGTTTTGGGCACCTCGGTGGCTCAGTGGGTTAAAGCCTCTGCCTTCGGCTCAGGTCATGATCTCAGGGTCCTGGGATCGAGGCCCGCATTGGGCTCCCTGATCAGCAGGGAGTCTGCTTCCTCCTCTCTCTGTCTGCCTCTCTGCCTACTTGTGATCTCTCTGTCAAAAAAAAAAAAAAAAAGAAAAAAAAAGAAAAAAAAACCTGATGATGTTTTCATTAAATGTCTGTAAATCCTAACATGTCATCAGCTAATTTCGAATCAACTCTCAAATAGTTAGGCATAAATTCTATTTTGTGTAAGCCATGTCTGATAAGCATTGGGTGGGGTCTCTAGAAGTGAGAGTACCTGGGGTTTGTAGAGATCCTAAAGTCCCCATAGGGCGGGGGGGAGGAGGAATGGTGACAGCAAATAACCACTCCCAAGTCAAATCTCTCCTTTCAGATCCTGTTCTGCTTCTTCTGTTGTTCTTCCCGGTGGTCATCAATAGGGTGAAGGAATCCCCACTTTCTGAGGAGGGGTGAGGGTTGGATATCCATGAGCGTAGCAAGAAGGACACTGGCCTGTGCCGGGAGAGACCTGCATTCCTTCCCTGGGTCAACTCTTTGCTCATTTATGCTACATGTATTTACTGAGCCAGGCTGCTGATATTACTAAGCAGCTGTGGTGGCCAGGCAAGTCACTTGACCCATCTGAATCTCAGTTTTTCCACCTGGAAGATGAGGGGTTAGACTAGATATCATTTCTAGGCTCTTTTAGCTGATGTTGCCCAGAGCTAGAATATATTCCAGGGGCTTTGGTGGAAGCCACCACATGCTCTTCATGTTTCCTTGGGGACGTGGGAGCATCACTCTTTCCATGGCCAGCTGGGTCCAGGTCCTTAGGAGCCGCAGACCCCAGAACCTGGGCCTGGGGATTTCCACGTGAGGCTGGTAGACCAGCAGGAAGAGCAAAAGCTCAGTGTAGGGCACTGTCATGATGAGCGGTCCCTGGCCACACCTGAAGGCTCAGTGCTCTACCTTTGCCAAGAGGCTGCCATGTCTTCCTAGGGCCTGACCAGGGGCCTTCTCCCTTAGGAAAGTTTCTCCTTGGTCCCGAGCCTCTTTTCAGCCCTGAGTGGTTGCTGGGGAAGAGAAGAGGGAGAGATATTTCATGGGAAGCCCTGCCTTGTGCTGCCGCCTTGACCACATTAGGAAGTGGGCAGTGGAGAATAAAATCTAAAGCATATACTTGTAATTTGTAAATCCAGGGTTTCCTAAGGCTTAAGAAACAAGTGAAATTAATTGTAATAATGTATTCTGTTTAAGTCAGTATAGCCAAATATTATCATTTCAACTTGTAATCATATAAAAATTATTAATGAGATAGTTTACATTCTCTTTCTCATACTAAGTCTTTGAAACCCAGTGTGTATTTTATACTTACAGCATATCTCAGCTGTGACTGGTCACATTTCAAGGGATCCACATGGAGTTTGTGGCTGTCTACCATCTTGGATGGTACAGCTCTACAGCATTCATGGGTAAGCTTTAGGGAGATTGTAAAACTTTTGGTTGCAAATGTCTGTTTCTGAGCACATTGTGTATTTTTAATGAGGGGTATGTAGCTTTATCTGATTTTCAGAAGCATTAGTGACCCCAAAGGATTGATAGAAAAATGTCAGATTTCTCAGAGATGAAGCCCATGATGTCCAAACTTGCCATTGCCGTGCTAGGTGGGGTACCCTGCCCACAGACTTCCAAAACTCTGGCTGGCTCTGATTCCAGATAACTTATCCTAATGTATGTGGGTCAGAAAGTGTGTTGCCAGATGGAGGAAGGGACAGCCCAGGGCTGTTGGAAGGCAAGGAAAACCATCATACGAGAGAGGGACAGTCTTTGCTATTTGTCAACTAGTATTATTCCTAGGATCTGTGTTTCCAGATGAACTTCCAGATCACCAAGGAAATGGAAACACTGTTGGATTTTCCAAATTCCCAGACCCGTGTAAAGAAAATAAAGTAGCTGGTTGAGAATTATATGCAGATATGTTTTAAATGTCACCCTGCTCTCTCTCAGACTCCCTCCTTCCAAACAAAGATATCAGCTTTTGTTGTTTTTTCTTTAAAAAAAAAAGATTTATTTATTTACTAGAGAGAGAGTGTGCATGAGTGGGGGGAGGGGCAGAGGGAGAGAGAGAAAATGTCAAGCAGACTCCTCACCGAGTGTTGAGCCCAACGTGGGGCTCGATCCCAGGATCCTGAGATCATGACCTGAGCTGGAATCAAGAGTTGGATGCTTACCCAACTGAGCCACCCAGGCGCCCCTAAAATACCATCTTCTGAATTATGCGAGATGCTCTGAAAATAAAGTGATGTCTGAGTGGCCTTGACCCTTTCCTCAGCCCTCCATTTATTCCTGGAACAAGTCCAATGAGAGGGTTCACTCTCTACACTTGGTGACCATGAATGGGCTTCACAGTATGCCATGGTCTACACACCTGTGAGACTTTTTCTAAGGAGAGGATTCTAAGGTTTAATCAAATTGTCAAAGAGGTCATGACCCTCTGTAAGGGTCAGACCACTGGTCCACATGCTGTAATCAGTGGAGATTAGAGTTGAGAGTCTGGGTCTGCCTTGGGTCCTGGAGTATCTCATGGAACTCTCCCTTTGGGGACTCTCTCCTCCTGGAGAGCCAGGCCGTCTGTGTATCACCTGTGTGCTCAGGGAAACCATGGGGTTTCTGTGTCCTCAGAACCCAGGCTGGGCTCAAGTGAATGGCCTGCAGAGTCCTTTCCAAATCCCTCACTCCAATCCCCTGGGTCGTTGGTTTTGTGTGACAGCTAAATTATAATGTAATTCTACTCTAGTGGCTTTGTGTCCCACTGTATTCTCCTGTTTTCAGCTTTTGGGAATCCTAGGTGTTTTTATACTAGTCCTCCATTTTGGATGTAGGGGATGTGAGTTAGATGGGGACTTTGAGTTCTAGTCCCAACCCTTCATGTGATAGGCGGGAAAACTGAGGCTGGAGTGGTAAAGTGACATACTCAAGGACACACAAATGATGGTTGAGCAATCAGGACCAGAATTCAGCTCTTCCCACCACCCAATACTGCCTCTCCCCATCTCTCAGTACCCAGAACCTAACTGGTGCTCAGAATCCACAGATGACTCAGGCGGAGTCATGACCAGTCAATAACACTACAGTGTGACAAACCTGGGTTCAAACTTCAGCTTGGTCATTTATGCTGTGAGACCCTAGATAAACCATGTCAACTCTGAGCCTCAGTTTGCCCAGTCTGTAAACTGGGCATAATTAGACCTACATCCTGGCCTTAGTGTAAGGACTAGATTGGATAACGTGTTAGAGCATTTGGTATTAGGGCCTAATGCATTGTAAACGCTAAGTAGATTATAATTATTATTGAGGCTTCCCCTCTTCCCATTCCCTCAAATATCCCTAATGCGCCAGTCCTCCCGACTCATAAAAACATACCTGTCCTGGGTTCTACTGAGGCAAGACCTTGCTAGGTGACTGACTAGCTGATTAGCACTCAGGGCCTATGGACTTGCTTGTTGTGCTCTTTCACCAGAGTATGGGTTTGAGGAGGACTCACATCAGCCTTGTTTGCCACTGTCTGTATCCAGAGACCAGCTTGGTGTCTGGCATAGAGTAGATACTGAAAGAATGTCAAAGGAACAAATTTTAACTAGTGGCCTTCAGTGTTTTAGGAGGCTGAGTAACGGGCCCCAAAGATGTCAGGTTCTAATCCCTAGAGCCTGTAAATGTTACCTCATAAAAGGCAGTCTTTGCAGATATGATTAAGTTAAAGATCTTGAGATGGGGAGATTATTCTGGGTCATCTGGGTCGGTCCTAAAGGTATTCACGTGTACTCTCACAAGAGGGGGCAGGAGGAGACTTGACTCTACACACTATAGAGTCACATGGTGAAGACAGCAGAGAGAAATTTGAGGATGCTGTCCTTTAAGTAATGGAGTGATGTGACCACCAGCTAAGCAATGCTGGCAGCCATCGGAATCTGGATGGTCTCATTGAGTTCCTGGAGAGAGTGGGGGGCCCACTGACACCTTGATTTTGGACTTCTGGTCTCCAAAACGGCGAGAAAAATTATTTTCTATTGCTTTAAACCACCAGGTTGAGAAGATTTGTTACATCAGCCATAGAAAACGAACACAAGTGTTTTTAGCCAAAGAAGTTAGTAACATGGGAATTTTAGGGACCAGAAAATTACATTTTTCAAGGGTGGAACCAAGGAAGCTCAATATTCTCTAATGATGTTTTCATTCTTTTCTTTCTAAATAGTGCCCTCCCTCTGTAAAGCCACTGAGAAAGTCTGAGGATGTGCCTGAGATTAGAATGCAGGGGGGTGGGTGGTTAAAGTGGGTTTTCCTCTTGCATCAAAGGGAAGAGAGAGAATAGATTTTTGTTGACAAAGATGGGGATAAGGGAGCACAATAATTAAGAAAGCTGAGCTGTGTGAATTCATTCATTTATTCAACAGATGTTTATTGAATGCCTCCTATGTGCCAGGTACTATTCTAGGCACTGAGGATGCAGCAGTGAATAAGGGGTGTGTGTGTGTGTGTGTGTGTGTGTAAATCCTTGGTTATGTGGAGCTTACATCCTAGTTGGAGGAGACATAAACAACATGAATGTCCACCTCTGATGATGATGCTCAGATGGGCAACCCAGACAGCAGCAATCCTCTTTATGACATTTACTGCTGACACCAAAAGCTTCATCCACTGACAAGGCATAAGCAATTTTCCACCGATGGTCAGCAGTCTCTCCAAGTGGCTGTTTTCCGGAACACTGCCTGCCCACCAGCGCTCTCAAGGCATCCTCCTACGTGTAAACACCGAAGTGCTCTCTCTTCTTCTTACTTTCTCTCTCTTGCTTCTCTGTTTCTTAGCCTGCCCCATGGAGAATAATTATTTGTAATCTTGTATCTAGAACCTGTGATTAAATTAGAGAACACGGAGGCAAAAAAACCCAACCAAACGAAAACACAGCCTCACCTTTAAAAATGAGGGACAGAAACAAGAAAACTTTTAGGATTAAAGGACTTCTTTCCCAACTGGCATTTCAGAGTCTGTGATATATTTGTTACATTTGAAGCCGCCAGGAAAGGCATCCAGAAAGAGGGGCTCTGGTTTTGTGTGTCAGACCAGTTTCTAGAAACTGACCTGAAAAACGTGAAGGGCTACTATAGCGGAGAAGACGCTCAATGTGAGGACTGAGATGGAGAAGGGACAAGAAGGCAGAGTCCATCCAGCCCATTGAGAAAGAACTTTCTGGTTGTCATAGGAGTTCGGTAACGGAGCGGGCTTCTCAGATAGGAGGAAGGACACATGTTCATTATCACTGGAAGAGTTCAAACATGGTTGAATGGCCAGTTAGGGAAACATTAGAGAGGACAGTCAAGTTTCCGAAGGGGGCATGAACTAAATGTCTTTGAGATCTCCTCCAACCCCGAGAATCTATGATTTTACTAAACATCCCAGAGAACAGATTATCATTTTTAAACTGAATGCAACACACTCGAAACTTTATGTGCCAAACAAGACAGCATTAAAATATAGTAAAATATTGAGAGAAGCAGTAGAGGCAGAAAACTTTACCACATCTTTCTTTGTATGAAAGCAAATGAGAAAAAAACCATCATTGAGGAAATCTCTATAAGTTTCTAAAGGCAAAAAGCAAAATAGAGTGCACTTTGTGTTCACAATGTAGTAAACTGGGAAATAAATAATACAATTAAAAAAAATAAACAGTAGACATCTTTTTGTATGTCCAGTTGAGTTACATAACTATGCATAACTATGTCTCCCTGCTTTGGGATTCCAGCAACCATGTAATACAATTTGACCCCACCTTCCTGGCCTTGATTGATTGATTTAGGATTAGACTCAGAAAGGAGTATCTTCTCTCAAATGGCTGGACTTACAGTATATAAACTTGGGAATTATCAGTGATCACCACCTGCCATGTGAACTGAAGACAGAAGAAACAGATTGGGGGAGAAAAGAGAGAGAGAGAAATAAAGAGAGAATGAAATACACAATAGGAGGGAACAGAGATTGTACCAGGAAGGAGGCGCCTGATGACTTCCCTGTCACTGATCTATGTCTATCTAAGAGTCTCATCTTCACTCTTTTTTTTCTTTTATTATTATCATTATTATTTTTTTACATTTAAAAAAATTCTTTGTTTAAATTCACATTAGTTAACATATAGTGTATTGTTAGTTTCAGAGGTTGAATTCAGTGATTCATCAGTCTCATATAACACTCGGTGCTCATTACATCAAGCGCCTTCCTTAATGTCCATCAGCCAGTCATCCCATCCCCCCACCCACTTCCCCTCCAGCAACCTTCAGTTTGTTTCCTAGAGTTAAGAGTCTTTTATGGTTTGCCTCCTTCTCTGACTTCATCTTATTTTCTTTTTCCCTCCCTTCCCTTATGCTCTTCTCTTTTGTTTCTTAAATTCCACATATGAGTGAAATCATATAATTGTCTTTCTCTGATTGACTTATTTCGCTTAGCATAATACTATTCTTTAGGTCCATCCACATCGTTGCCAGTGGCAAGATTTTTTTGATGGCTGAGTAATATTCCATTGTGTGTGTGTATATGTACATACATACACACACATATAAACACACACGTACATGTACATATATGTATGTGTGTACACACACACACTCCACGTTTTCTTTATCCATTCATCTGTCGAAGGACAGCTGGGCTCTTTCCATTTCCATAGTTTGGCTATTGTGGACATTGCTGCTATAAACATTGGGGTGCAGGTGCCCCTTCGAATCGCTATGTATCTTTTTTACCTTCACTCTTGCCCTTGAAGTACACAAAGCTCTTATATCCTTATAACCAATTCTTCTCTTTTACTTAGGTTAGGTGGAGCTATTTTCCTTATAATCAGAGAGTTGTAAGTCATAAAAGCAAGCAAGCGAATGAACAAAAAGAACAAACCTCAAACCACTTGAAAATTTCAACACTGTCTTCTAACAGAGTGAAGTAAAAATGGAAGCTTTAGAATATTTAGACAGTTATTACAGTGAAAACTGTACAAATGACAAACTCAAGGCTATGACTAAAGCTATGCTAAGAGGAAAATTCATAGCTTCAGTAACTTAGAGTACAGGGCTCTGTAGCCAAATGGCCTAGTTAAAATCCCCTTTCTACTACCCACTAGCTTCATACTCTTGTGCAAAGTTGTCACTTTGTGCCTCAGTTTCCACATCTGAAAATGGATGTAATAACAATGCTTATCTCATAGGGTCCTATTGTGAGAATTAATTTATACAAGGAATATATTTCAAATAGTGCCTAACATGTAATATTATTAATGCTAGCCATTGATTCAAATAATAATAATAACAATAATAAAATAATAGTGATATGTAATGTATAATGAAGCATGTGCACTGGAGCCATCTTTAGGGATAGGCTGCACTGGGCAGCCTCAAGGGCAATTTCCCCTGTAGAATAAAGGCAGTGCAACCTAGGATGTGGCTGGCTGCTCCTCTCTTCACAGACAGAGCTGTTCCTGGCTTGGGCCAAGGACAGGAAAGGGCCTAGCCTACCACCCAAGCATCTCAGTGAGAGTGTAGAAAAGATAAACATGAGGCTGTTTTGGTGTGGTAACTCTCTCCTCCCTTGACTGAGAGAGAAGGGAGATGTGGTGGGAGAAGATTTCTGGGGCTCCCAGTGGCTTGTGATGCTGGAGGTCATAGAAAGAGAACTACTGGGCCTGGAAATACAGTCCCCTACCCCCTCACCACTGATATCCCAAATTCCATGATCGGATGGCAGATCATTCTTTGCTGATTCCTGGGTTAACCAGGCTGCATTCTTAACAGCTACCTCCTTATCTTTGCAGATGGAAGCTGGAGTGACCGCCAACAGCATGCATTCCTAAGGTGGTCTGATGGAGTGTGGGGCCCTAGCGAGGGTGTGGATCCCCAGGCTGGAGCATCTGCTCATAGAGAGAATCTGTTAGCTGGTAAGAACAGGGTGCTGGAGAGAGTGCCTTGGTCCTGCCTAGACTGCTCGAAGGTCCATCCAATTCCCTGCATTTTCATCCATCAATCTGGTATAGGAGGAGATGGGGCCCCACTGTCCTGGGGAGGCTCCTCCTTGCTCAGGAGTCAGATGTGCTAGGTTTCAAAGAGTGTTCGAATCCAGGTACATGTGAGACAGCTTGCCATGGATCCAGGGTGTTTGGTCCTTTTGGGTCTCTAGGCAGCCATCCAGAGAGCCTGGCACCCTATGCTCAGTGCTAGAAACTACCTCGGTTCTAACAACTACCAATCAATAACATATTCATAGGGAGCTGAACAATCAGGGAGCTATGCAAAGGCCTGCTAAGGGTGTTTGGTCCAACGGGAGAGCCAGTGTCAAGGCCCTGGGTCAGTGCACAATAGTGAGAAAAGAGAGCAAGGGGCAGGGAGGGAGGAGATGGGTTCTGACCCTGATGGAGGGGATCCCGAAGAACTTGGCTTTCTACAGGGTGGAGAATTGGATGTGCTTGCTTCACTTAATTACACAGTCCTTAATTCAAGACTATAGACCCAGTTTAACCACACAGCTTTCTAGGATGAGCACTAGGCCAAGAGTCAAGATATTAGTCTGGCTCAGCTATTCATTTGCTGTGGGACCTTAGGTAAGGCAAATCCCTTAACCTCTCTGTGCCTTCAATATTCATCAATTATATTAGAAAAGTAGGGTGCCCTTTGGTTCCAAATCCTTGGAGTTTACAACCAGGCACTATATTTCAGATGCAAAAAGCTAGGTTGTTATTTGAAAAAGAAGTGGATGAGGAAGAAGAGGGAGAGAAAAATGAAGAGGAGGCAGAGTCCCTACCAAACTCTAAGCTCCTTTCCTCTGTAGACACCCAGCACATGGGAGCATATGAGGAGTGTTGCCAATGTCCTCCAGGGGAAATTGCATAGGAAAGTGAGGGCATGCTCTGTCCCCAACTGTGGTGCCACACAGCAGCGTCAACATGTCACTTGAAAAATGAATGTAGCCTGAAGTTCAAGTTGTCATGAGCCAACCAGGAGAAACTTGAACGTGCTCATGGAGGGATATGTTGGAGTTTCAGGTCCTTCAGGATTTGGGATATCTTTGCCAACTGTGGAGAGAAGAGAATGAATGTGAAGTTTTGGGGGAGCTCCCGCAAGAGACGAAGACTCCAGGCAAGGCCCCCTGAAACGGTGATTGTCAAGGTCTTCCTCGGGAGGCACATGGGCAGGCCCAGGCCAGGGTCCCCTGAGCAGGGGATCCTGAAGGTCCTCTTCGCTCTTTTCTCCGAAGACTGAAAATGCACTCTAGTGCGTGGTGAAGACAGAAGCTTTCTGGGGATGCATACAGCATAGACTCCATTCTTTGGAGTCAAAAACATCTAAGTCTGAATCCTAGCTCACCTGTGTGACCTTGGGCAAGTCCCTTACTCTATGCTTAAAAAGAAAAGAAAAGAAAAGAAAAGAAAGAATGTTAGTGACATCTGCATCATGGGATTGGTGCAGAGATTAAGTTAATGTCAAATAGGGAGTCCAAAAATAGTACTGCCTTTCCCCAGCAGGGCCTGAACCAATTCTTGATTTAATAAGTCTTCGTACGGAGGCCCAGATCATCTTCACTAGTGATAAAGGCCAGATCATAACATGTAGCTTGGATTGACAGGATTTCCTGATCCTGAGCCCTAGGACTGACAGCCTACCCGGCCACCAGCAGCCCTGCACCTGCACCACCCCAGGAACACGCATGCAGAGCACGGGAGCCAGCTCCCAAAAAGGGGGCAGGTGGGCAGAGGCTCTGCTGCGCATGCTCTGTTCCTCCTCCCAACTCACCAATCAGAGGAGTCGCCCCGTCAAGGCGCGAGGGAGAGAGCACACGGGAGCCGGGGTGTTTCAGCAGGGGGCGCTCTCTCCCATGCGGGAGAAACCGCAAAAGCAGGGAAGAAGCTAAACAGGTAAAATCAGGGGATCTCTATGACACGCTCAGCCTGCACCCGGGATCTGGCGAGTGCGCACTAAACTGCCGCTTTAGACAGTATCTTCAGCCCGGCTTGGTTTACTCGCGCTTGGAGGCCAACATTTATCAGGCCTGAACTATGGGCAGCGTTTTGTGCCAGCTGCTGGGGAGGACACGAAAAGGCATTCCAGTCGGAGCCCGCCACCACCCCGACGGTTCCGCGGCTGCTCCTCGCAAAACACATCCAGGTGGGATGACCCGGTTTGTCCCTCAGCCACCACCCTCGGTGGCCCATCACACATCCCAGGCCAGAAGGGCCGAGAGGTCCCCAGCGGTGGCTTTGGAGTGATGGTGGCCTTGCCATCAGCAGGAGAGAAAAGCCGACAAGGTAGCCAAAGTGTGTGTCTTCAGGACATTGCCCAAGCCGTTCAGATGTGACGTCACCTGGAAAGGGCCGTAAACTTGGAAGAAATAAAATTGCCCTGGGGAAGGAGTGAAAGTGAATTTGGGACTCATGCAAGGGGCAGAGGACCAGCTTCAAACCTGGCCCTTAATGCAGCTCAGGCCCTCTGCTTGGAGCTGCCGGAGGACTGCTGGGCTTTGGTGACATCGCTGTTTGGCCATCTCTTTAGCCAGGGCTCGGGCTCCATTCTCAAGGGCAAGTCTGCTTACCTTCCTGATGTCTCCTCTCCGCCGCCGGCGAGCACTGCTGTCTGTGCTCCCAAGTCACCGTGTGGTTTGCACCAAGTGCAACTCTGGGATTTACAGGGAGGCAGCGGAGGCCTCCCCATCACGACCCCTCAGCCCCCTGGGACCCCCACAGATCTCTCACTGTTGCCCCACAAGGCTCCCCCTCCCCCAGTTGATTTAGTGGTGGGTGGTGGGGCTCTTAGTTCTAAAGCGGAAATGTCCGAGAAGGAATTCTTTTCAGTTTGTGGGGTCTGATGGACTGCCCTCCCCACCCAATTTTTCATAATGTTGCTAACGAGCCAGAGAGAGGAGCTAACATAGTTCGCCATCCACAGTTATTAAAATCAGCAGGACCCATGCAAGAAGCAAGAAGACACCTTTGATGCTAGGAGCTTTAGATTGAAAAAACATACAAACCAACAAGGGTAGGGAAGAAAGGAGATTAACATTCAACTGTTCAGTGAGTGTCTTAAATGGGGTTTCCCAAGAAGCAACCCAGAGACAGGGTTTGGGAGCAAACGGCTTAACTGGGAGGTTAGCCCAGGAAGCATGAGAAGAAGAGGGCGAGGGACACAGAGAAGGGAAGGAAGCTGGTTACCACCCTAGGACACTGGAGCTTAGTCCTGCTGGAGAACTCTGGAGACAGTGTGCACAAGAGCATTTTAAACAGCAGCTTCCAGCAGTCTTGGTGGAGGGCGTGGCATGCCTCAAGCTTGCCTTGTCCTGGGAGGGCACAGCAAACCTTCAGAGCCACAGAAGCTCTTGGAAAAAGAGAGAGGCAGGTACCTTTAGGTAGAGGTGAGGTCAGCTTGCTCAGAAATGGTACACAGCCCAGGGGTGTGCCTGGGGCTCTGACACTCTCTGCTGCTCTGTGGGAGCTGGTGCCTTCCAGATGTCATTCAATCCTCATTATAACCTGATCGTGCCGGTGACATGGTCTATACCACAGAGTGGGGGGAGCTGAGGGTCAGAGGTTGCAGTTTTTCTCAATCAGAGTGTTATTCTTTACAACATAGGGTGTTTAGCATCTTTGTCTTCCCCAACTAAATACCAGTGGCCTTCCCCTCTCCCCCAGTCCTTGTGACTAACTGGCTATCCGAATGGGCAAAAAATGTCCTCCTTCCCCCTCCGCACTCACACAAGTGCTGGTAGGGAGGCTCTGGTGTAAGTCCACTTCCCATTCAACCGCAGGATCATGGTTCCTGAGTAGACTGAGAATGAGCTGAGCTGAGGGAACGGAATTCTTGGAGCACACTTGACTTCTCTAAAATGCACCTCCTTAAACTGAACTCATGGTTGTGTTGAAGGATCGAATATTGAATTCAGAGGTAGTACAGTGTCTGATATCAAGGGCTCAGAAAATGTTAGCTATATTACTGCTTGAGGGGCTTAGGAATCTTATTTCTTACCTATTCCTTATTTCTTCCCCCCCCTCCCTTTCTCTGATTTCTGCCCCCCTTCCCCACCCCGGTTCCCTGTCCAGTGTCCAGGAGACATTCAGGGCAGAGGAAAGAACTGATGTTCGAGTCTCTGTCCTCAGGAAGTAAAGGGCAATCGGTCAGGCCAGAGTCATCTGCAAACCACAGCTGGAGCAGGCCAGAGAAAGGCCAGCCAGGGTCTGGCCCCCAAGTATTGGGGAGGCTATGTGGGAGTGTTCAGCAAGGAGGGCGTTCAGTGTATGTCACGTGTACCCCAGGCCGTCCCTCTGCATACTCCTTAACACTAATGTGGAAGTGAACATAACCTTCACCAGAATTTACCCAGATGCTTTGTTTTCTCTGCTGCAGAGGCAACTGTTTTATAAGCTTTTAGTGGCATTTGGTAGCTTCTGTAATATTCAAGGCGTGCTCCCGTGGCCAGGCTGTCAAAATGGGGGACTGAGGCCAGCTAACGTTGGCTTGGGTCAAGGTTACAAGCTATTATGAGCTGACTATAAGCAGAGAAGCCTCACCCCATTTTTTGCTGTGGTGTCCAGTCCACAGTCACTCCCGGCTCCGCACCACCTTCCACATCCTCGGTCAAGATGAAAGGAGGGCCAGACCAAGATCAGCAGGATTGCAGTTGTGTGTGGGATGGTGGTGGCTAAGAGTGAATGAATTTGACCTCTTCAAAGTGACGCGCGTCAAGCTCTGTAAGCAGGATTCAGCCTCAGTAATTTGTCCAGGAGATGAGGCTTCATCTGTGTTAAGTGTCCTTTCGTGTCAGTCGTGATAGGATTTAACATGAGCCCACCACATGGCAGGTGCTGTGAACACACTATTCCGTGCCTCCCCACAACCCTCGCTGGTATTAATGTCCCCATTTTACAGATAAAGAAGGAAACTCGGAGCAAGGGTTTGACTGCTGAGGCCACAGAGCTAGTGAGAAACACAACTGGGATTAGGTAGGATCCTTTGGATACCTACGTCTAGTCTAGGGTTTCCCAGCCTTGGACTGTTGACATTTGGGGACAGATGATTCTTCATTGTGGGAACTGTCGTGTGCACTGAACAGCATCCCTGACTTCTCCCCACTAGATGCCAGTAGCACTTTCTGCACTTTCCCCAACCGCAAAACCCCAAAATGTCTCCCTCCAGACATTATCCCTGTTGACATTGCCCTAGTCCTTTTCAAGGAAAAACCTCCATTTCATGCTTCTAAAAAGAGCCTGGTTGGAGGGTGACCTAACTCTGGCAACATTTGAGGCTCAGCCTTCTGGCTTCTCCCGTAACTTCTCCCCACAAAAGCCTCTCAGTCCATCGGTCCTGTGAAAAGTCCTCCATTCATTCATTCACTTGTTTGTTCAATGACTATTTCTTGAATGCTTCCTCTGCACCAGCAGACAGAGACACAAATAATCAGAGCCCCCCACCCCAGTGGAGGTAATATTCCAGTGAACAGAAAGCACCCAGTAAATGGTACAACCCCACGTGCCTGCTCTAACTCATCTTAGTCTCGCACCGAGCATGGTTATTTTCACTTTCCCAGGGCGTGATCTGAGACACTGAGAGGTTTGACCACTTGCTGAGACAGGAGTGGAGTTGAGAGTTAAGGGCAGGCACCTGGGCTCCACACCTGCACACCTGCCCCTGCAGTCCCCTGCCTTTTCAGAGCCACACCCTTTACCCCACACCTCCTTTCCACCGTCTTGGCTATTGCCACACAGAATCCCAGTGTCTTTTCAGGCGTGCAGGTAAATGTCATCTTCCCTCCCCACCCGCACTGGCCGTCCCCCCAGGCCCCTGTGAACCAGGCTTGACATGTTGGTGCTGCTGTGAAGTCACGACCTTCTCATTCCTTCCCTACATCTTCAATCTCAAGTCCTGCTGCTTTTTTTTTTTTAAGATTGTATTTGTTTATTAGAGAGAGAGCATGAACTGGGAGGAGGAGCAGAGGGAGAGAGAGAAGTAGAATCCCTGTTGAGCTGAGACCCGGACATGGGGCTTGGTATCAGGACGCTGAGATCATGACCTGAGCCAGAGGCAGATGCTTAACCGACTGCCCAGCCCCTGCCCCAGGCACCCCAAGTCCTGCTGGTTTTTAAGACAAATCTTTCGTCTTCATCCCAGTGACCCGGCTAGGGAAGCCTTTTTGTGTCCTCTTCTCATAAATGAGGAGATCGAGGATCAGAGAGGTCAAGTGCTTGCTCAAGGCGATGCAACTAATAAAGGTTAAAATGTATGCACATCTTCGGATCACAAACTTTGCACTCTGAACAAGTTGCTTCATGTAAAATGTTGTATGGCTGCCCCTGCCTCAAGAGCCCCGACAAGGTAAGGGCCATGACTTAGGCTGTGCCTGGATCTCTTACACAGAGTCTAGCCCTTGTGTTGATTCAAAGAGCCGGAGGGCGCCTGGGTGGCTCAGTGGGTTAAAGCCTCTGCTTTCGGCTCAGGTCATGATCTCAGGGTGGTGGGATCGAGGCCCGCATGGGGCTCCCTGCTCAGCGGGGAGCCTGCTTCCCCCTCTCTCTCTCTGCCTGCCTCTCTGCCTCCTTGTGATCTCTCTCCCTCTGTGAAATAAATAAATAAAATCTTAAAAAAAAAAAAAAAAAAAAGAGCCGGAGCCCTGAAGCCCAAATTTCAAGGACAGAACTCAGGCTGCGTCCTAGCGCTAATGCTCTGGAAGTCCGCTAGAGGGCAGTGCTCTCCCCGTGAAAGAGGACACCCGAACCCGGTGCACCATGTAACCGAGAGGCTCATTTGAAGTGACCAAAGAATTTGAAATCGCAGTGGTTTCCAGTCACATACGCGCACCCACGCTATGTTTAGAATCTTGCTGGATATTCTAAACACGGATGAAATCTTGAGGGCTGTTACTTAGGCATTGCTAGAGAATAAACATGGTTTGTGCCCTGGTCTGACCTTCAGCATTTCCTAGCTCTGTGACCCTGAGAAAGTCTCTTCATGTCTCTCAGTGTAAGAATCTCGGCTTGGTCTCCCTCACAGACAAGGCCACGATGAGGCTGACACTACACACGCATGAAACTATAGCTAGCTTTCCAGAGATGCACTATCATAATTATGGATGCTATGAGAGTAATTGAACTGTTAGTTCAGTAATTACTTTTGTACGGAAGCCTTCCCTGAAACCTTGCTACTCAGAGTGTGGTCCACAGATGGGAGCAGAATTGGCAACACCTGAGAGTTTTTAGAAATACAGAAAGTAACTCATCACAGACCACTGAACTCTACTAGTGTGTATTTTAACAAGATCCTGTGGTGATTCATAGGCCTTGAAGGTTTGACACTGGCTAGAAAATGAATAGTTTAGTGAATTAAGAAAACAACAAGAAAAGCAACTTGTGGAATTGGTTTAGGTGTTAATACTGAGTTAGTTCAGCTCAGCGTCCCCCAGAGTAGAAGCGTGCCCAGTAGTGAGCCTGCTCCGGTAAGTGAGCCTGCGTGCTAAGCAAATCGTTTGCAATGCTCAAAACATGTCTCTGTAACCCTGTTATGCTTAAGGGAGCTCGATTTGAAGTTGAAACAAAACATTCCATATTTAAGCCAGTTAGGGTAGACTGAGTTATGCTGCAGCAGGAAACAACCTGGCCTTTCAATGGCTTTAAAACCCCAGAGGTACACGGCTCTGGTCCATCACTCCGGAACCTGGGCTGATGGGGCTGCTACCATCCCAAACACCACGGAGAAATAGATCTGCAGGGTCTTGAACTGGCAGTGATGTACCACACTTTGACTCACAGGTCATTTCGTCCAAACTAGTCACCTGACCCCACCTGACCTGGGGTGCAGGGGCAGGAAGCACAGTCTTATCCGGGGCTTGCAAGGTAAGGAGCTCTAAATATTCAGTGACCAGCACTAATAATGACCACAAAGCTTATCCCCGAGCTGTTCGGAGCAGCAGTGGTTGTGCGGGAGAACTAACTGATTGAGGACAGCTTGTTGAATGTCCAGATTTCAGAGCCCCTACCCCTGGGATCTAATCCAGAATCAGGAATCTGTTTTAACAAGTGCCCTACGGGTCCTGAGGCACCCCCGCCACAGACCAGCACTTGGAGAACACTGGCTTTGAGGCTTCCTGTCCCTTAACCCCAGCTTGAATTTACTGGGCACTGTATTTATTTCCCAGGAACACCTCAACAAATCACCTTATACTGGATGGCTCCAAACAGCAGAAATTTAATCTCTCACAGTTCTGGAAGCTGGAAGTCCAAAATCAACGTTTATCAGCAGGGTTTGTTCTTTCTGGAGGTTCTGGGAGACAATCCATTCCATGCCTCTCTTCTAGCTTCTGGTGGCTGCTGGCAATCCTTGACATTCACTGGCTTATAGCCATATGATTCCAGTTTCTTCCACCATGTCCTCATGGCCTTCTCTGTGTGTCTATGTGTTCTGTTATAAGGGCACTTGAGTAATCCACGATGATTTCTTTCTTTCTTTCTTCTTTCTTCCTTCCTTTCTTTCTTTCTTTCTTTTTCTTTTCTTCCTTCCTTCCTTCCTTCCTTCCTTCCTTCCTTCCTTCCTTCCTTCCTTCCTTCCTTCCTTCCTTCCTTTCTTTCTTTCTTTCTTTCTTTCTTTCTTTCTTTCTTTCTTTCTTTCTTTCTTTTCTTTTTGAAGTAGGCTCCACGTCCAGCGTGGAGCACAGTGCAGGACCCAAACTCACCACCCCTGAGATCAAGACCTGAGCCGAGATGAAGAGTTGGACACTTAACCGACTGAGCCACCCAGGCGCTCTGATTTCATTTTTCCAACTCCATCATATTAATTCATATTAATTCATCTGCAAAGACCCTTTATCCAAATAGGGCCACACTGGAAGAACATATCTTTCTGGAGTCTGCCATGCAATCCACTGCAGGCCCACATTCACACTGAATCCAGTCTTCTGCCTGTCCTCTCTGGACCGAGAGTAGACTCTGCAAGCCACACACCACAAGGGGTCAGGCTAGCCTTATTTTTCTGCAGCTAGTTCTGCGCAGCACTCCGGAGTCCTTTCAGTGTCGGGGAAGCACTCACACTGCGCTGTGAGGGTCAATCAGGGCAGGCCATGGGGCGGGATCCCAGACCCGGCAGCCAGTTTCCCTCCCTACTGCCTCACGTGAAGCAAAACTGCATGCGAGGTGAGCATGTGATGGACAGCACGTCCGTTGGTACAGCGGGCTCTGCCAAGCCACTGGGAAAGTTACCTCACATTCCAACAGGCTCAGACCCATCTAGGACCCGGATGTTGCCGGCTTTCCCCTCCTCAGCGGTGAGGGCTATGTTCTTGACCGCTCCCAAGGTTGGAGAATTCCAGGTGGATGGTCATAAGATATTATGAGGAAAATAGGTATGGGCATTCAGGTCATCAAATGAACGCTTATTTTTATATTCTCTAAAAGATGGTAGTAATGACAGAACATTAAATAGAACACCTCAATGTCATTCGACACATCTTGAATTAGTAGTAATGATTCCTCAACAATTATTTTCCATTTAAGCAATTCCTTTGCTCGCCAGAAACATTTTAATGCCGTCAGTAGGATATTATACCTTAAGCTTGCTTGGTTTTTATGTCCAGGAAGAAGCACATTCCTTTCTGTATGTGGTTTTTTCATCCAGGAACGATGTGTTTGAAATGTGACAACACAGAGCCCCTACGTCACTCTCCCTAAGGCGTAACCTGGAGAGACCTATGTTTTCTTGATTGGGTGGTGGCAGGGAGGCATGTGGAAATACATCAGAAGGGACTAGAATTTGTCTCAAGCTAATTCACAGCAAAAAGGTGGGATTCCTGGGAGCGTGGAGTGTGTGGGCCTGGCCTTCCTGTCAGACTGGCCGAGCGCCTCACGCTGTCACCTGCGGTCACCTCCTCAGAGCTCCGCCCCACAGTCAGCCCTGGTCTGTGCTCTGTCTTCATCATTTACTCTGATTTCTATCCATGGTCAGTTGGTTTTTTCACCATTTCACTAGGTTGCGTTTGGCATTTTCCCTCTTAGAATGTAAGCTTCTGGAGGGTGGGGGTCTTGCCTGGTTTTCCCTCTGCTGTTGTCCTAGAGTCTGAAACTGAGTAGGATTTGGTAAATTTTCTTTGAAACAATGAGTGTCTACTTGGTTGTGCCTGGAGGTGACCTTCTGGGGGACTTAATTCCAAGACCTGTTGACCGGTTGTGTGCAGAAATGCTTTCCTTTATACAAAGAAAATCCTCTGCTTATTGTAAACCATTTGTTTCTGATCTGTAGATTTTTTCAGAGCTTTCCATATGCAGATGTGAATTGTAATCTCCAAGAGGAGAATTTATGGTGGAATATTCTCCAAAACATTGACCTTCTGTTTGACTGCCTGGAGGTGTTGTTCCAGAAAGGGCTTAAGGCAGGCCTGAGTGCCATCCCCCTGTCTGGTTGTGCCAGCCAGCTATATGCCCTGCTGGCTGGGGGGCCCTTGTCACTGCCCTGTGGAAGACAAGTGGATGACTTCTGGGCAGAGCCTTGACGTCTGTGTTCCTAGCCCGGGACCGTCATCTCTCGGCTGTGCTTTTTCAGCGTGAACAAGGCACGTCTGTTCTTTGGGCCTTGGATTCCTCACTTCATTCATTCATTCATTTGGCAAATGTGTATTGAGTGCCTGCTAGGTGCCTGGCACATGGCTAGGCACTGGGGTAGAATAGCGAGCAAGGAAAGCAGTTTTGCCCTCCTGGAGTTTACAGGATAGTCAAGCAGAAAGATGTTACCAAACAACTCACAGAAAGGTATTTAAATGTGATTGTGACAAGTGCTAGGAGGGGGTATGTGATCCTAAGGATAGAGGGTCTAACCTAGTGCAGGGTAGCGTACTATGCAGAGAAGACCACCCAGAGTTGGAAGCTGAAGGATGAGCAGGGGTGAAGAAGGGAGGGAGGATTGTTCCAAGCATGGAATCTTCGTGGGCTCAGGGCCTGTGGTAAATGGGTAGAGCCGAAGGGAGGCCAGTGGGGCTGGAGCAGGGAGAGCAGGGAGGGTGGGGAGCACAGAGGCCAGGAACAGGCCACCCAGGGGACCATGTCAGGGGGGCTGGACTTTATTGTGAGAGCTGTGGGAAACCACAGATGTTTCTGAGTCCTCCAGTGCAGGTGTGAGCAGCACAGAGCAGATGTGGGATGGCTTTGCATTAGAGAAGATGCCACACTCGGGAGTGGATTGGAAATGGACCAGAGTGGGCGACCATGGGCCACACAGGAGGTTAGTGTAGTGGCTCAGAGAGGACATGGTGCTCCTGAGGATCAGTCCATGAGGATTTTCTGAACACCTACTACATGCCAGGTGCTTTTCAGTGAACCAAACAGGCAAAGAACCCTGTCCTCACAGAGCTGACATTTTAGCGAACGGAGAGACGAACAGTAAACCTAATCAGTAAGGAAGCTGGGAAGTTGGGAAGCATTATGTGCAAAGGAAAAAGAGAAATAAATTGACCAGAGTAAGTGAGATTGGGAATGGGGGTAGGTGCTGGCAGATATCCTTAGGAGGTAAAAATGACAGCATCCTATGCTGGAGATTGGCCGGGGGGGGGTGGGGGGAGAAGGGACAGAGAACTGTCCAGGTCAACTCCTAGATCTCTGGTTTGTGCAACTGAAGAAGGGTTGCTAAGAGCTACTAGACCAAACGTGACTCAAGTCTCTCTGATTCTGGAGCCCTGTGGGCTCCACAGCAGGGTCAGCAGCTGTGGGTGGGTCTGTAACCTGGTCTCTGCATCCCAGAGACCACCCCGCATGGGAAGTCCCTCTCCTGGATTCGCCACACAAGGACGTGCCGCGTCGCACAGGGTGTGGGTAACTGGGGCTCTTGCCGCAGCTCCGTCAAACCCTGTCCCTGGGGTTGGTGGCATCTTCCCTGGTGTGTGCTTCCTGACGGAGCGCGGCAAACGCGCGGTGCTGTGGCTGCTGTCCTGGGCGGGCACCCTGCCAGTGTCCTCTGCCCATCCCCGCCCTTGGCATTGGCCCAGGCCCGCCGAGTGTCCTCTATCTCTGGAAACGACACTGCCTTAACCCTCCAGGGAAGGGGGTATTTGTGGGGTGCATTTCTGGGGATGGCCTGGGGGCCGGGGTCCAGGAGCTGTAGGAGCTGGGGAGTCTGCACACTCCTAGGGTTCCGGGTCACTTTGGCAGGCCTTCCCCTGAAGGAGGATTTCCTGTGGGATTTCCGTGACAAGAGGGATGAGGTCGGCTGACCCTCCGACCCAAGTCTGAACTGTCCCTGCTGTTTCCTCCCTAGAGAAGCTGCGGCTTCCTGTCAGGCCCCCCTGGGGCAAATGCCTGGCTTGGACAAGAGAAAATGATGGGCAAAGGACCAGAATGCGCAGGTGCCGAATGCTTCCCACGCGCCGAAGAGCTTTCTGTGGATTGTTCACTGACGCCTCAGAGCAACTCTATGAGGTCAGTGCTATTAGTATCATCTTTCTCATTTTAGAGATGAGGTAATGAGGCTCGGTGAGCTTGCACAGGTCGTTCAAGGTCACAGAATGCGGGAGGTGCGGAGCAGGATTCACACCCAGGCCAGCCCTGGCTCTGAACCCTCTGCTCTAGCAGCCAATGGAAGGGCAGGAAGGGCACCCGAACCGGGGGCAGGCGTTCAGACCCCAGTCCTGACTTGGCGCTGTGGCCTGTGGCACTTTGGAACCAGTCCATCCGCTCACTCATTGATTCACTGAATATTGACCAAGTGCCTCCTTTTCCAGGGCTGGGGGCACAGGGAAGCGAGGTCTCACATGACAAGCTCACATGGGGCATCTGCGACAGACACTTAAGCACCACATCTGGGCTGCAGAGGGTCCGCTGCTTTAGGGAGCAAGGCCGAGGAGAGGGTGGCAATGACTGGAGGGGCGGGGGTGCATGTCTGGGAAGCTGTGGCCTTCATGTTGGGCCTTGAGAGAAAAAGACATTTGCCAAGACTTCCCAGGCAGACAGGACTGTGAGAGCAGAGGCACGAAGCTGCCTGGAGGGTCTCAGGACCTTCTGGTTGTCTCTATAGGTGGAGTACCATTTCACAAGGTGTGGCCTTGGACCTGTGATTAGAACTATGTGAGAAGCTTCTGGGGTGTGTGCAGCAAGCGTTTGTTAGAATACAGATCCCAGGCTCCACGCCAGGCCCACTGAACCAGAATCTTTAGGATGTGGGGCCCAGAAATCTGCATTTCAGCCAGTGCCTTGGGGGACTCTGGTCTGCACTGAAGTTTCGCCTGGGTGAGTAGAAGCAGGGCAGCCAATAGTTCTGGGTTTATAACAAAGGTCAGCCAGCTTCTTCTGGAAAGGGCCACAGAGTAAATATTTCAGGCTTTGTGGGCTAGGAGGAAAATTGAGGTTACTCTGTAGGCACTGAAAACCATTTAAAAATAGAAAAACCGGTGGTGGGTGGACTTTGCCTCCCTTAGCCCGAATGTAGCCTTTTGGCTTCTAGTTTAGACAGTTACCCATGAGCCAAGTGGGGAAGGACCGGGGGCGGACAGAAGGGAGGGGAACAGGGCCAGTGCATCGTCCAGGGAGCAAGGAGTGCGTTGCGTTAGGGCTGTAGCGCTTCCAGAGGGGCCCAGAACGTTAAGAGGTGCTTTGCTGGAGTAAAGGACAGACTGGACAAGAGCTTGGACAGGGAGGGTAGGGCAGAGCAAGGAGTCAAGGATACCGAACCGTTGGCTTGTGCTCCTGGGTGGAGGGGTTGTCATTAGCTTACGACCTGTGATAACATGTGTACGCGGGGTCCCATGCTGAGCAGAGGCCCCGTGGATTGAGGGCTGAAAGGGGGGTCTTTGTACTTGGCCACTCAAAGGTCATTACTGACCTTCGTGGGACTAGTTTTAGGAAAGAAGTGGGAGTCAGATGTCAATGGATTCAAGAGGAAGGGGAGAACAAAAAATGGAACGGGTCAGCCCACTGCGTCCCCATGCTCGGGCTGGCAGCCCCGTGAGTGTGCTCCTCAGGGGCAGAGCTTGGGGAATGTACGGTCTCCCAGCCCAGGACCCCACCCCTGTGGGCTATTGCGCAGTCCTGGGACAGCTCATCTCGTGGCTTCTGGGCGGTGGGGCAGCTGTTCTTCTCACCACGTGGGTCCTACCTAGCACCTTCGAGATCCAGTGATTGCCGATGCATGTTGTGGAAGGGGGAGGACTGTCCTTTCCCAGGAAGTATGTCCTCTTGGTACCTTGGAGCCGGCAAATGAGCATATCCCCCCTTAGAAGTAGATGCCCTCGTAGTTAGCATCCTTTCTGCAGAGTTTCTGTGCTCCGGCTGGTACCAGGGTGTGGCGGAAAATGTACTGGTTGGGGAGATGGAGACCGAGGCTGGAATCCTGTCTCTGTGTCTGGCAGCCTCGTGGTTCTGTGAGGCTTTTAACCTCTCGGAGACTGAGTGTCCTTCTCTGCAATGTCAGGGGTTGGATGGGATGACCTCCCAGGTGCATTCCAGGTTCAAACTCCTCTATTCCTCTGACATGCTGGGGCAGATACTTAGCATGGATACAAACATCTGCCATCTCCGATGTCTTGTTTGGGGGTGTCCCCAGGCTCTGTCCTGTGTGCCAGCCCAGGTGCCCCACAGTGGGCACACCTGCCTCTGCACCACCCTGAGGCTTCACCCAGCTCACCTGAGCTCCTCTCCCTGTGGTCTGCCACGGGGCTCCCTAACTCATCCTACCCCATTTTATGCCAACATTTTCTTTGATCACTGGGGAAATGAGGACATGAAGGACAATGTGATGGTTTCTTTTAAAGCTAACTTTTTTTTTAAATAGAAAGAATTGTTCTTTATTTGAGGCCACTTCCTCTTTCCCTTCACTTAATTGGGTTTTTGGGGGCGGGAGGTAGAGAGAGAGAATCCCAAGCAGGCTCCCTGCCCACTGCAGAGCCTGATGTCGGGTTTGATCTCACAGCCCTGAGATCATGACCTGAGCCAAAACCAAGAGTCAGATGCTTAACCGACTGAGCCGCCCAAGTGCTCCCATTTAATTGTTAAGATGCCTATTCTTGGGGCGCCTGGGTGGCCCAGTGGGTTGAGCCTCTGCCTTCAGCTCAGGTCATGATCCCAAGGTCCTGGGATCAAGCCCTGCATTGGGCTCTCTGCTCAGGGGAGAGCCCGCTTCCTCCTCTCTCTCTGCTTGCCTGTCTGCCTACTTGCGATCTCTCTCTCAAATAAATAAATAAAATCTTTTAAAAAAAAAGATGCCCATTCTTTTATGAAATGGTAGACAGTAATGGGTAATGGTAGACAGTAAGTAGTTCTTCCCACTGACCTTACTTAAGAAAATGAATGTTTGCAACATCCATATGGGTACCTGTCTGAGTTTTTGAGTATCTTATTGATCCATGAAATCCAAGTTTCTAGGCCTGGTTTTAACACCAAATGGGGATAATAGTAGTATATACTTGCACAGGCTTATTGTGTATTGCAGGCTGGTGCAATGTCTGGGATATACTTGGCACTCGTTAGCCACTAGCTGCCCCCCCTTCCCCACCTCTCTCAGACAGTTGGAGGACTCAACCAGAACTTCAGAGGCTCCTCTGAGTATCCTGAGTATGTCACCCTTTCTGCCTCTTGCTGTCTGGAGTCCCTCCTGGTTAGCTGTCAAAAAGAATAAGGAAATAAACACTACCATTCATGTACCCTTTCATCCCTTCATTCCTTTGTTAATCTCACACCTTCTTCTGTCTCCCTAACATGATCTAGAATTGAGTACACAGTTGTGATGGGATACCAAGCGCCCATTTTGCTTGGAAGACAGATATGTTGAGCCAACAGAAACTATATGTTGTGATCAATGCTCTAATAAAGTCAGATAGAAAGAAGTAGAATGAGACAGATTACAGAACCCTGGATATTTCTGCAAATGGGCACTACCTTGAATCCTGAACTTCCTGGAAACCATGGTAAAGAGGGAAAGATGTTCCTATTGTCCTATATGGTATTTCTAAACCTTCATCGTTCTTAAACAGCCATTTATTTTTTGCCTTTCCTGTGGATCTACCCAAATTGTTAATTACTTGCTTTTTTTAAAAAAAATTAATACAATTATTTCACTTACTTAAATTAAAAAGAAAGCTTGATATTTTTATAACTGGAAAACCACCATCACTAGCTCCAGATAAAGGATAAACACATATATAATAAATGTGTAATCATTAAAATAAGGAATTGTCTGCTAATATAACTTAAAATAATCTGAAGTTATTCTGTCTGCCACTTAAAATGCTCCAGCTACACTGGGGTAATGAAATGACATATATAAGGTCAATTGCAGACAAACTTCTTTCTTGGCATAAAATTCAAGGAAATATTTATTGCAAAAGACACGGAAGTTCCATTCAAATGGATGTTTCTTATGAACCCTATAAAAGTTAAGGGCATAACATTAAATCTCAACACATTGAATGCTTTTCTGCAGGGAGGTGAGTCAGTAGCAAGACAGGCATGCTGTTTCCAGAGACCTAACTCAGGAGTTTACAAACTTTTTCTGCGAAAGGGACAGGTCATAAAGACTTAGGCTCAATAGGCTGTGTGGTCTCAGCTGTCCTTCCTCTATACTGATGTGGTATCTTAAAGCAGCCACAGACATGCAAGCAAATGGGAGTGGGATATTTCAATAAATGGTATTCATGGACAATGGAATGTGAGTTTCATATACTTTTCCCATGTTACAAAATATTACTCTTTAAAAATTTTTTTCAATCATTTAAAATGTTAAAAACCTCTTTAGCTTGTAGTCTTACAAAACCAGTTCGGGGCTGGATTGGGCCTGAGGTCTATAGTTTGCAGACTGCTGATCTAACGGAATCTCAACAGGGGCTTCGAGAACGTACTAGAGTGGAGAACTGATAGGTTCTGTCCACTGTGGACGGCGTCTCACACCAGCTGCAAGGTCGTGTAAGAGGTCGGCAGCAGGGTTAGAACTAGAACCCAGATTTTTCCACTTTGGACTCCAGACCTGTCCCCTTTCTAGATGCTGCCTCTCTAGGTGGAGGAAGAATTTACTCTGTGACGTTGGTCTCTGTAAATAGAACCTTACTTCATCTTCCCAGCATCCTTTGCGTGGTGTCATGATTCCATTGTTGCAGGTAGAGAAACAGAGGTTTAGAGAGATTAGGAATTAAAAACCTGCTAAATCATGGAGCCATAATTTACCCCTCGACCTATTTGATTCCAGGCAAATGGGAAGGAATTTGCTAAGGAATTGCTTCGACTTTGATAAAGAATCTTTTGCCTGTCTTCTTTCTCCTGCACCCAGGGTTATCCCCCAAAAGTCTGCTCTTTAGTTGTAAGTGACTGGCTGGTGGGGACAGAAAACATGGCCCCATTGTAGCATGGAAATTCTGTGATGGATGAGGGCAGCGACAGAGAGCACAGAGGGGAGAAAGGCTCTGTTTTGTTTTCTTTCCTAGATTCTTTTTTAAAGACAATTTTATTCAGGCATAACCGACATACAAAAATGGTGTGTATTTAAAGTGTACAGTTGGGTGTTTTGACATATTTATACACCAATGAAACCATCGCCTCAATCAAGATAATTAACATATCAATTGTCCCCTCCACCAAAGTCTCCTTATGCGCTTTTGTAATAACCCCCTTGTGCCCCTCTTCACTTCACCCTGTATCCAGCCAACCACTGATGCCCTTTTTGTCACTCTAGATTACTTTGCATTTTCTAGAATTCTACATAAATGATAACATACCTTATACATTCTTTTTTGTCTTACTCTTTCACTCAGCATAATTATTTTGTAATTCACTCTGCACAAAAAGTCCATTCCTTTTCATTGCCAAGTAGTATTCCATTGTATGGGTATACCAATTTGTTTATTCCTTCACTTATTGATGACTTCTTGTTTGTTTCTAGTTTTGGAGTATTATAAATAAAGCTTCTAGGAACATTTATGTACAAGCCTTTGTATGAACATATGTTTTCATTTCTCTTGTTAAATATCTAGGAATAGAATGGCTGGATCATATATTAGATATACGACTTTTTGTTTATATAACATTTTGTTCATTTGTTTGTTTTTATTTTGGAAACTGCCAAGCTGTTTTCCAAACTGGTTGAAAATTCCATTTGCTCCACATCTTTGCCAATGTTTGATATAGTCATTCCTTTAAATTTAGATATTCTAATAGGTGTGTGGTTTTTAACTTGTGTTTTCCTAATGACTAATGAGAGCTTAAGCTTCATTAATTACCATTAATGAATAATGATATTTTAGTTTCCAACTAAAAATAATTGAACAGCTTTTCAGGTGCTTACTTGCCATCTGTACATCTTTTTTTGCTAGTGTCTGCTCAAATCTTTTGCTCATTTTCTCATTATTTTGAAAGGTCTTTATTCTGCGTACGTGTCCTTTATCAGATATATTGTTATAAATATCTCCTCCCAGTCTGTTGCTTGTTTTTTCTTTCTTTTAACAGCATCTTTCAAAGACTGGCACTTTTTATGTTGACAAAGTCTAACTTACCATAAGTTTTAGTGGATCATGCTTTTGGCATCTTATTTAAAAAGTCTTTGCACACCCAAGATCCCAAAGGTTTTTCACCTATGTTTTCCTTTAGGAGTTTCACAGATTTAGGTTTTACTTTTAGGTCTCTGATCTATTTTGAGGTTTTTGTTTTTTGTTTTGTATATGGCGTGAGGTATGGATTGAGGTTCAATTGTTTTCCATATGAATTTCAGTTGTTCCAGGGCCATTTGTTGAAAAGACTGTTCTCTGAATGGTATTTACACCTTTTCAAAAATCAGGTGTTCATATGTGGGGATCTATTTATGGATCCTCTGTTCTGTTTCATTGATCTATTTGTCCATATCAATGCCAATATCACACATTTTGATTACTGTAGCTTTATGGTGAGTCTTGAAATCAGATATAGTCCTCCACCTCTATTTTTCTGAAAGACTTTCCTTCCTTCTCATCAAGAAACAAAGCTGGAATGGGTGTGGAAAGTTCTTATCCTCCTTGTTTGCCTGGTCAATGACCAGAAATTCAGAGAATCTCTGAAAGCAATCTTCCTCCATCCTCAGCCATCTCTGCTTAGCTCCAGTGGCTGTTCTAGAGACACCCAGAACCCTAAGTTCTTGCTGTACCACAGTCCCAATCTGTCTGAACAAAGTGGATGACTTGTACCTCATGAGTAGGAATCAGTGCCCAAGGAGAAGATGGTCAGTATACAGTGATCACAGGGAAGGCCCATAAGTGCCTGGCACACAACCGCCCAGTAGTGACGCTTTGCATTGGATTATGACAAACTGACCCAATCAGAATCTCTCTTGGGGAGTAAGGGTGTGAAATACAGATAGACATGGGTTAGGGGGCAATGGATTGCCAACTCTGAGAAAAAACTGGTAATTTGGTCCTTTGAGCTATTCTGTCCTGAGCATGTTGGGCT
The DNA here is from genome assembly GCA_002007465.1 of Ailurus styani. Lineage (NCBI taxonomy): Eukaryota > Metazoa > Chordata > Mammalia > Carnivora > Ailuridae > Ailurus > Ailurus styani. The sequence continues at coordinate 11,375,904 of LNAC01000027.1, read as the reverse complement.
TCCCATTCTTCCTTTTTCAAATGTGTTCTTTTCCCAAGAGGCCCCTGGTGAAGCCTTGGCCATTCTCTGAGTCAAAGGAGGTCAGAGTCATCATGGACATCGCTACTTCTGTACTCCCATCCACAATAAATCCCCGACTGCTGCTATCACATTTACCTTCCAATTTCCTTCCCCACCCATCCCTGTCTCTCTGCCTCCCTGGCTACCACCTGGTTCACGTGCCATCACCTCTGTGCTGAACTGCTTCAGCAACACCCAGCGAGTCTCTCCACCTCCTCTCTAGCCACCCTCCCATCTGTTTACCACATGTCTTTCAGAGGAATATTTATGTAATTAAATTTATTTTGAGATAACTGTGGATTCATATACAGTTGTAGGAAATAAATATAGAGAGATCGCATGTACCCTTCATCCAGTTTCCCCCAAGAGTAACATCTTGCAGAACAACAGTACGATATCACAACCAGGGTACTGACCTTGATAGTCAGATGTACAGGAGTTCCAGCACCATGTGGTTCCCTTGTGGCATGAGCTCTGGCGACTGCTGGAACAAATTACAAACTCAGTGGCTTAGAACAACAGAGTTTACTCTCCTAGTTTTGGAGGCCAAGAGTCTGAAATCAAAGCATCAGAAGGATCCTGGTCTCTGAAGGCTCTAGGAAAAACTCTTTCCTTGCCTCTTCCAGTTTCTGGTGGCTTCTGGTACTCCTTGGCTTGTAGCAGCAACTTGTAGCAACATGTGGCTATTGAGCCAGAGAATGAAGCCAACAGAGAGGGAAGCAGAGCTGACAAATCAGCTCTTGATAAGACTTTTCCAGTTTGGTGAGCACCACCCCCAACCCCCACCCCCCCAAAAAATCCTCTTTTTTTCCTACTTGAAGCAAAAGAATTCTGATTAAATGCATAGAATGACCATTGCAAGTCACTTTCTCTCTAGCCCTCAGTTTCCCCATCTGTAAAATGAGGAGGTTGAAATAACTAGTTCCATTTAATTATTCAAACATATATTCTGCCTTGTGTTTGTGCTTAGTACAGAATGATGATTCAATCTAGTCCTCGCCCTGCAAGAATTTGTGAGCATAAACCTGTCTGTAATACCTCCTGAGAATGGCTTATTACTGCTATGGACACAGAGCTCTGGGACCACAGAGGACGTGCTTGATTTGGCCTTGGAGAAGGCTCCACTGGGGAGGTGACGCAAAGCTTGGGTCATAAAAAATGAGCAGGGTTTTTCCTAGCAGAAAAAGAGAGGGCATTTTAGGAAAGAATGGGAGCAGAACTCCAAGTTAAGAAAGCTCATGTTGTGTTTGGGAAATAGTAGTTCATTATGCCCAGAACTTAAAATTCGAGAGAGAAAAGGATGGGCTGCAGAGGAGGAGAGGTTGGTGGGATCTGGTTGCCGTGTCCCTGAATGATACATTTGGGGATTTGGGGCTTTTTCTTGCTGGAGAAATGGAAGCGGGGGAAATATGATGATCAGACTTGCATTTGGTAAGATCACATTTGTGAGCAAGGAAGACAGATTGCTGATGGGGAGAGACTGGAGGCAGAGGGACCAGTCGGGAAGTTATTGCAGTTGTGGAGGTGAAAAATGATGAGACTAAACCATGCATTCAGGGATAATTTGCAAAGTGTTATGTGCAGGATGTACTGAATTGGCATATGGTAGGTGCTCAGAAAATGTTTGTGGAATAAACATTGCTGAGTGATGAGGAGCATGTTGTGGGAGAGGATGGGTTGAGGGTCTGAGGTTTATGAATCAGGTGATGGGTGGAAGAGGGTAAAGGAGGGAGTTGGTGGAGGTGTCAAAGCCTGAAGAGAAGCCAAATTAGGACTCCAGAAAGTTCAGCAAGACAATCTGCATAGAGTGGTGATGTGGGAAGCCAAATTGCAGCATACCGAGTAGTGAAGACAGCAAATGTAGTGGCTACTTAGTGGAGAGAAGAGGCAGAGAAAAGCAGAGAGAGTGGTAGCGGGGAGAGAGGAACAGTAGACTTGTTGATTGTCTTCCAAGCTCTATACCCCACTTCTTGCTTCTTAACAGAATCTCAGTTTGGTTCAGGCCTCCATCCCACCTCAATGAAACCTTTTTGACTCAGAGTCACACAGATGGATACTGATTAATCTAAGTCAATCATGGTAATCCCATTCCTCTCTGCCACTGATTGACACAAGAATATGAGTCTCAGTCCATCAGTGCAGGGCATTCCCCTGGTAACTGTTTTTTATTGTCCAGGGATGGGCACTTGACCTTGTGGTCCTATCACACTAATCAAGTGTGGCCATGTCTGCTACTGGCAACCAGATAACCACCAGGAGAGAAGCCAGTCTGAGGACAGAGAAATGGACCCTGGTTCAAATGGTGCCTGGAGACTGCCTTACATCCAGGTTTCTCATTAATGTGAAAGAATACATTTTGTGATTGTGTAAACCATGTTAGTTGAGTTATCTGTTACATCTAGCTGAAGGCATCGCTGATGAATATCCGTGGATTTTATTTTATCTAAGATGGAAGATACTCAGGGTCAAGGGAGAGACTTCATGGAAGAGAAAGAAATTAAAGACACAGAACAGAGAAAAGAGCTGATGGGAAAGAGAGTCAGATGGCAGAGATTGTGTTCAAGATCACTGCTGGAGGAGCTGGCTTGGAAAGACACAGGAAAAGTCCTTCCTCGAGGTATAGAAGAGAAAGTGGTATGAGATAATGAGTAAACTTGGAGGGGGAGGGAAGTTGACAGAGGGATCTGTAAGGACCCTTAGAACTTTACTGCCTACAAGTGCTTCCCTTCTGGTCGAGGAAGTGCGTGTCTTCAGTAGACAAAACCCAACACCGCAGGTGGTTTGTGCAGAGAGAGGAGGACCTCCTGGCCCAGGAGTCATGAGAGCCATCTCTACAAGGGAGGAGATTCTGAGTTGGGCTTCTAAGGACCTATGGATGTGGCATGGAGGGGGGGTGAGGTAGAGGGTCCGTGCTGTGCTTCTATTTCTCTTCTCTCATTTAAATGCCACATCCCTGAAGAACTTATTGAAGCCACAGGAAGAGACTAGCTTGGCTGCTGCGGAGAATTCAAGGTGGGGAAAGTTACATTGGAATCAGAT